>CM068968.1:40540528-40558262 GCA_035128595.1 Eptatretus atami
GGGTGTGCCTTGCAACCAATGAGGGATAGGAGTACCTCAGAAGTCCCCGACCAATCCAGAGACGAGTTACCTCAGGGCGGCCCCGCCCAGCCAGATGAAGTGTTCGCCCCGTCCAAAGGGAAGAGGTTAGGAGTCATCGTGGCCATTGCTCTTGGCGTGCGTAGTGAGCGTCGTGGTCGTCTGCGATCGTGGACTGCGGTCTTTTGCGGTGGCTCCTCGTCGGGTGGATTTAGTTGGAGATCGAGCGCCAAGGGTCGTGTCGCTGGATTTCGGGTCGTGAGGTTCGAGTCCCCCCATGGGGGGTGAGGTATGGTCGGTGTGACCGCACGAGCGGAAAGGTACCCGGCCGGCTCTGTTCCTCCAGCTCGCCTTCCCTCTCGAGCCGAAGGGTCCAATTCTTTTGTGTGTGTGTGTGTGTGTTGATTTGTGTGTTGTGTTGTGTGTGGTGTGGGTTGTGTGGTGTGTGGGCGCCAGTCTGTTAGTAGAATTGCTTAAGTGTTTTCTTTTGTTGGTACAAAAAATTTTGCATGATGAAACAGTAAACACTTTTTAATTTCATCCTTATTTTTTTATAGCACAACTTTAATTTTTTCTTTATTGATCGTTATTTGCGTTATTCTTAAATTAGTTTCTTTTGTGTTTTTAGTCTATTTTTTAATTTATTTGTTTAGCTTTTTTATTTACTTGTTTATGTTTATGTACAGAATCAATAAATACGTACCTACGAATTTATGGGAACTTCGTTTTTTAATTAATATTTTTTATTTTTTGCAATGGCTTATTCGGTTGAATCTCTGCTCTGTGTCTCCTTCCGCAATTTAGTTGCTCCCCCCCCGGCATTATGAGATAACCCCCAATATTAAATGTTCTCAGGTGCTGCGTTGCCCGCTGTTTTTCTTCCATTGTTCCCCAGGCACGGGTGCTGGCTTGAGAAATAGTGAGGGGCCGTCGGTGCCCGCTAGAAGATTGTCATCTCCGGGTCCGACCGAACTATTGGTAAGCTCTCCGCTCGGTTTAGCAACCGGACCGGAGTCGGCTGCACTGCTTAGCGAATTCGAGAGCGCGACCCCCGCCTCGCCGAGTCCGGAATTACTTAGCGGTTTTCGACTATTCGTCTCTGTCTGCGCTCTTTTGCCCGCGAATACGAGCCACGGGAACTTCGTGGTGCGTTGGGTCTTGGCATCGCGCGGTAATTTGACACGTGCGCAGACGACCCCCGGGGAACGTCGGTGCGCTGTATTAGTATTATATTGAAATTTGGCTATTAACCCTACCCCACGCCGTCAGAGAATTGGCGAGCACGGTCCTTAAGTGTCCCGTGACCTTCGGAGTTGTCCGAGAGTCACGACCTAACTTCCGGGTGTTCGGTGGGAGACGGCTCTATTGCTGCACCTGGCGGCCGTTCCTCGCCACCGACCTCCGACCCACAACACTATTACCACCCCCAGATCCTTCTCCTGTGAAACACGCTCCAAAATTAGCCCTTGCATCCTGTAATCTCTATTTTCATTTTTCTTTCCCATCCCCAACACCTTACACTTGCTCAGGTTACAATGTTTCTTTTCAATATCTTTTGCATAAAACGCCGCCAGCTTGATCAAGTTTACTGGATGCTCCACAGATGTCCTGCCAACATAAGAAATAAAAAAAGACAAAAACACTTTTTGTTTTGAAAATATCCCAATTTATTTTTTACATTCTTGCAGTACAATTCACTATATTTGACGGTAAAATTGCAGAAATGCATAGTCTTCATTATAATGCATATAACTGAATAACACTCGCTATTAGCCAATTACGTAATAAAAACAAATCTTTCCCTCAGTCGAACGAACAAAATTATTTATTATAATCCTCACATCATTTATTTTCCTCCCTTAATGCAGAAAAGAGACCAAAAGGAACCCAAAATAAGTAAAGGGGAAAGAGGATCATCAGAGATCGATAGGGATTCGAGTTTCAACCACTACTCCACTACCCCTCAACGCCATCCAGTGCAGCAAAGCCTTACAGAATTCCACTGTCTCCTTAGAGAGATAGATAATGAGAGAGGAATAGGTAGGAAAAAGATGAAGGGAAGGAAAAGCAAGAATTAGAATGAATAAAGAGGAATGTGAAAAAAGTATAAAGAAGTGTGAAGAATAAAGAACAAGATGCGCGGAAGAACCCGGACAATATATTTTCAGCTTACTCCCCAGGCTCAATGCAGAAACAATGTAGCAAGCTACCAGAGGCAGTTTTGTTTTATACAGACGAGTATTTTATTTAATCTCAGGAACACACCGATAAAAATATGAAATTAAATTCACTGTAAACTCTGCTCCCCACTCACAAAAAGACCAATATGAAAGAAAGCAGTTCCAGGCCTGCCTGGAAAAACACATTTGAGATACCCTCAGAGCACAGATTAGTTTGCAGCCCACACCTTCCTTTGTGAATTATCGATGCGTAAAGTGCCGCGGGCAAAACATGGTCAGATTTGATTATCTGGTTGAGCAAACAGCCCTGTCCTGACCCTTTCGTTTGTAACCGTCAATCTCTTTCTCAGTCAATCCCAGAGCTTCCAGATGAAACCGTTTGCGAGCAAGCAGATGAGTGAGCAAAGTAAAGTTCAAAAATTTGCATTTTGATGAAAGAAAAGACGATTTAGAGAGTTGATCGCAATGCAACTAGACTGACACTCAGTAACGCGCAACCTCTGCCAGTGCCTTAACAGTTTAGGTTTTGTATCCCACTGAACGGCTGGATTGATCCGACCTGAACTGAACTGAAATCAATCGACTTTTTTCACCTTATAGCTCATCCACTTCTCTGTCATAACTTTTCACAATTTTTTGAAATATCGTGCTAATAGTATCTGGAAGGGGGAGGATCCATACATAGGACAGTGAAGCAACGGTGGTCCTTGTGTTTCGAGTTGTTAGACCATGTAACCAGTTCTGTCAGAGTAAGTATTTGTGGCACTTGATCTTGAGGAGCAGCGTATGTAATTTATAGACAGGGTAGAATTAACTTTTGAATTATGCCAAAACCTCTGTTTGTGGCAGGGCTTGGTGAAGACTTCCCATAGCAGAGCACACATCCGTGGCAAAAGGTAAAGTTTGATTCTCTCTGGCAGTGTGCGGAGTCATGGCACACAGTGTTCTGTGGAGCCAGAGGAAAAGATGTAAGTTAATTTATAGGGGCCACCCCCAGGGTGACACCTAGGAGGGAGACTCCACCAGGCAGGAAGATGAGGAGTGTATGCAACCTGCATCGAGACTGTCTACCGGAGTCCATGAGAGAGGACAAGAGGGCTTGTTAGGACTCGATCCATGAGAAAGATCAGAGAGAACAAAACCATTGTGAAAGAGGACCGAGACCTTGATTGGAGGAGAAGCCTGTTGGAATCGACCCAAGCGGGATTCACCTGTGTTTTGAAGGTTTGGAGAAAGAAGACTGAGGCGGACCAAGAGGCCTCCTCTAAAAAGGACAAAGGGGACCAAACTGCGCCTGTTGAATGCCTACTCACGCTGGCCCTGCTCATGCCATTTTACTCATCTTGGCACATCATTACGGTTCTCGTGTCCCTCCTGGTCTCTAAATCAGACACTATCAAGACTGCTTCCAACCTGGTGCATCAGAAAAAAGGGAAATCCCACCTGCATCTTGTGTTTACAGTGTGATTGTGGTGCTGAATGGCTAGGGAGGAAGAGATAAATTTATTATTTTGATTTTTATAGATAGAATTTATTTTTATTATGGGAAGATTAAATTTAATTTTTTTTTTTTATAAAAAATAGAATTTTGTTTTTTTTTATATTATTTTTTTAGGAGGAGAGATTTTAAAGAAGATATGGAGGATTAGAAATTTATCAGATTTTTTTTTTAGATTTATTTTTTTGAAATAGGGGGATTTTTTTTGAATTAAAAAGAAATTTTTTTATAAGAGGATTTTTTTTTTTAAAATTTTTTTTTTATTTTTATTTGAAGGATTAAATTTTTATTGAAGGATTTTTTTTAAATTTTATTTTTTTAATTTGTTTTTTTTATTTTTTATAGAAAAAAAGATCTTTTTTTTTTGAAATTAGGGATATTTTGTTTATAATAAATGAAATTTAAAGGGAAAAAAAAAAGATTTTTTTTGATTTTTTTTTTTGTTGATTTTTTTTTTTTTTTTAGTAAAGATTTTTTTTTAATTAAATTTTTTTGAGAAATTGATTTTTTTTTAAGATTTTATGATTAAGGGGAAATTTTAGCTTTTAATTTCTCCTCCATTATACAAGTTTGTGTATCCTCTTCTCCTCTTTGTGTCTTGACTCACTTGGTTTGTTTCAATATTATAGCATCTTGTCGTCCTCTTCCCTGTGCTTTTAACATAAAAATAAATCCTTTTAAAGGGTAAGAAAGCATATAAATTAAGCTCATTTGCTTTCTTGTGTGATTGCCATCAATTTGTGCATTTGGTTGACCTTGAGAAACACAAGTAGAGTAAATATTGAATGCAGTGCCTTTAAGCCAGTTTCGGTCTACCGTCTAGCCGTGGTAATCGCAAGTAGACACAACAATATTGTTTTTGTAAACATGCTCAATGGTGAAAATCCTTTAAATTCAACCTTCATATCCAATCCGTATTCGCGATCTTCACCAAAATCAAATCAATCGTCCATGTCACACACTCAACATGTCCACCAAAATTTGTCCCCAAATCTGTCTGCAACCTTTTGATATATCCTGCTGGCAGCAAAACACACAACGACAGACAGGTAAAAACATAACTCCCGTCCACCTTTGGTGATGGAGTAACAAAACGCTTGCTATTCGTCTGAGACCCGACGGGAGCAGGGGGGCTTACTCCTTGCACAAGTTGAAGTATTTTTTTTGTGTCCACAACAAGCTGTCCTTTGAACTTTAGTCTATCGGCCCCTCCTTTCCCTCCTAAACTTGAGTTGCCGAGTGTGAACACCTTTCTAAAGCCATGTAACAGCCAAACAAATGTAAAACATAATAAAAGTCAAACGGGATGCCAATTCTAATTTTAGATGCATATGGGGTGGTTTCTATTTCTGCGCATACAAATGGACGATGCATATCGACCATAACCTTTACTTTACCTTATACAGTCAATAGGGTCATCAGTCCTTGGATATTCATAGTATGCATGCCAAGTTTCAGGCTGCAGATCATTTTTTTGTTATGGAGGACATCACACACACAACACACGAATAATACTGTTTGGACCCCGCAATTCGCCGGATCGCTATCGTTATCCCGGTATTGTGGTCATAAATAATAAATAAAAAACAACAATTTACGTTCCGAAAAAATGCCGCAGAATGTTGGGGCACTTTAAAACTATTATAATTCATTTATTATTTGTATGGTCTATATCGTGGGAAAGAAGCGATTACCACAGAACAAAATCAGACACAAACGTAAACAAAGGAACACAGGAAGGGAAAATACCACAGAGGTGGAGGGAGAAATAGATGAGACTGCACTAACAAGGGATGCATTAAACAATAGGCTAAGGAGACGCATAAGTGACAAAATGGATACCTCAGCAAAATTGTGTATGGAACAGTATGTGTTTTTTGTCAGGTCTGAAGAATAGGGAAGAGGCTGCTGCCTGTCTGCAGAAGATAGAGATTCATGCATAGTAGTTCATCAGCAAAGAGTAAAGAGATTTTCCAGAGAGTCAGTGAATAATTTATGAATATTAGGAATAATATTGGCTAAGGACACTGCTTGGGTACTCTAGCCTTGAGAGTGATGAGGAGATGAAAAGGTTCTATCGAGAGCCACCACGTTTTCTACAAAGTGAAGAAGTCGGTATCCTAGACTGGAGTTGGCTTTGATTGCAATGGCAGACGTTTGGGAGAGAAGGCAGAATGACAGTAACTCTCCACCTTGTCAGGAGAAAAGGACAACAGAGTGCAGTGTGTGCATTATACTTGATACGTGTAACATTAGAAATGTGTGCACGCTGTTACAGTTTTTTCTGTGTACATTACAAAAAAACTGTGCATGTACAAAAAACAGCAGCTTCTTCGCAATGGCATTTGGCCACCGGTGTGTGGTGTGTATGTTATTGGCGTTCGTTGAATCTTCCATTATAGGGTTTCAGAAAGTGAACAGAGCCCTCCCAGTCTCAAAATATCCACCTCCGTGTAGTGTGTTTGTTCTTTTCTCCATAAGGGTTTAAAAATGGAACGGAGCCCCCCAGAAGTATCCCCTCGGTATGAGTGTCTGTATATGTGCAATTGCTGTTGCGGCTCGCTCCACATGGGGTGGCTCAGGAGGTGAAACAGACCTACTACGGACTCAAAGTATCGTGTGGTTGTGTTGTGTGTGTGTGTGTGTGTGTGTGTGTTGGTGTGTGTGTGTGCGCGGTGATGCCTGTCCTGCATAAATAAGATTGTGTAGAAGATATATCACGATAACTCTGCTCTGTGTCTGCTTCTGTAAGATCCTTGTCTTTTGCCACACCCACAAATTCCTGCTATCCCCGCTTACATAAAAATAAACCCCATTCGATGTGCCACATACCTTTCCTCGCTGATTGTAAATAAATGCTGTATAAAATTTCCCAGCCATTTCATTTTTCATCATTGTCCAGCCATGGTTCGCAACCCCGTTTACCAGGACATATTCCCCAACGATCTGTTTCCTAGCCGTACGTGCTTGACGTCCCGCTCGGCTGCATCTGATCTGCAAGTGATCCTTTGAGCAATGCGTACCGAGGCGTGTCTCCCAGTAATATATTACATGGACCATTTAGTAACCGATTCCATCAGTCGGAGACCCCTTAATACATGGTCGAGTTATAGGCTGTCACGATCGATTTATGAACCGCCGCGTCACAAAGTTATTCGTATGCGATGAACTGCCATTCTGCGAGTTGGTGGAAACCCGAGTTGTTACACCCCTCATGGTCTTCCCCCACCCGAGTCCACTAACAACACAAATAAAAATTAAACGTCTCTCCCTCCTCAAAATCCCTGTGGCGTTTATCAAATCTGTTCGGTGATGTTCCCCCTCCATCCCCTCCCTTACCTCAAAAAAAATGGCTCACTGCTGATACCACACTGAAAGCTAATGCCTAAACTCAGTTGTTTGCAGCAAATCTGTGCCTAAACCCATCCACTTTCCTCTACCCAACCTTACCCATCAACCCAAACTGTCCCTGACTCTGTTCCTTTTCTCCTAAACAAGTGGAGAGCTGCTTTCAAACCTCGAGTCAGATTCTGCAACCGTCCCGATTGCATCAGCCCAGTCTCAAAGCCTGCTCTTCTGCTCTCTCACCCCTCTCTGTTCATTCACCCTCTCATTTGCTCAAGGTCATCTGCCATCTGCTGGAAATCATGCAACATCACTTGCCCTGCATAAAAAAGGTGCAAAAACAGATCCTGCAAAAACTACAGACCAATTCAGCCTTCTCCCAAATCATCAGCAAGGTTATGGAATCCATCATCGCTCAGACAGAAATCCTTCCTCTCTCCAATGGCTTGATTCCGATCATCAATTTGGTTTCAGACCAGTCACTCTACCCTGGATATGCTGCTTCTGCCTCTCCCTCAATGGATGAGGTCCTCAATGCCAGACAGGAAATCGAGCCATATCCCTGACATATCACGTGCTTTTGACACAGCTGCCCCTGCCCTACTCACCAAACCTCTTCCCAGATCCCAACGCCATCTCCACTCATGGCTCCGCAACTTCCTCTCCTGTTTACGCATCAACGGTGTGCCTAAATGGAGTTCTTTCAATCCCCCTTCCTGTCCAGCGTTCCTCCAGGTAGGTGGCAACAAGTTACATCTGGCCCTGTTCTTTTTCTGGTTTTCACATGAATCTCTCCGACTCTCTGGAAAATCCTGTATATCCTTTGCTGATGACTCCACCCTCTCCATACCATCTGTCATCCCTCAGACCGCAGCAGCACTTCTCGCTCACTGCAATCGGATAAATCACAACTGGTCCAACACGTGGAACATGTCTTTCAATCCAGACAAATCTCACACTCTCACTAGTCTCTTCAAAAGTACCGTTTAGAGAAACCCCCCATCCACTTTCTCAAACAATCCTCTGAAGAATCTTTTCTTTCAAGCTTGGGTCTCACTTATCTGCCATGTCCTTTCCTTGGAATGTCACATTTCCAACCTCGCCTCCAAAGCAGTCGCTTGACTGGGAATCCCCGTCGTGCAAATCCTTCCTCGGCCCTCTTGAGCTCCGACACTTACAAACTTTTGTCCGTAGCTTGATGAGTACTCTCTCCACTCTGGCTGGTGCTCCTGCCTCCCACCTGTCTCGGCTTCACGCTGTTCGAAACCAGGCATTTAGTGATCATCGCATCTCCCGCAATGAAGCTGAGTCTTTGGGCCTCTCACTCAATCACCGCACGTTGGTCGGTGGTCTTTCTGCTTCTACCGTCTCCTCTCCAACCTTTCCCCCGCTCTCTCTGCGATTTGTCCCCACCACATTTCCACAGGGCTCAAGTCCGCCAAACAACCGCCCTTTCCGGTAAAACTACCAATCACGAATCACTGCTCACTTCACTCTTTTATCCTCTTTTTTCCACCTTTGGGAATGAAACTCCCTCACTCTATTCTTCCATCTTCCCTCCAGGCTTCAAAACAGACTGTTCACACCACTCTTATCATTCCCCCATCCAAACCTCGATCTTTTCTACCCCGATAATCCACCCAAGCCACTTCCTTTCAATCCCCTGTTTCCTTCTGAAAGTCCCTGTAATGTCCATCTTCTCTCCCCATTTCCCCGTCCCATCCTCTCCCTTCCACAATCTCCTAATGTTCTGTTCCCCACTGTTTTTCACTCCCACCCCTCTTGTCTCATACCCCTTGGCTGTGCGTTGTACTCTCTACGAGCCTCGACAAGGTATACAAAAAAAAAAAAAAAGTCGTTTGAGAAGTTTTTTTTCAAACCTTTCGTGGAGGCTTTTCCTGAAGCCAACTTGGCACATGTTCTTCAGCTTCAATGGTGATACCACGTTCGATACCGAGGTAGGAAGCCAGAATAAATTATATGATTAAAAGGAGTAAAAAAAAGTTCTGAGTATGAAGGAATGAATCCACCATGGCCAGGAAAGCTGTCTCCCCTGGGTTTGAATTCCCGACATTAGCCATAAAATGCATCCAGGTCACAAGCAGGGTGATTAACAAGTGTGTGCTGTCAAAAACTGACGTCAATCTGCTGAATTCCCCCTCCCCCCTTCCCATCTACCCTCTTCTCTCCACCCCACCCCGATCTTTTCTCTCCCTCTGTTCCGAATGTATCGGATGGCGTTATGATTGGATGTGTCATCTACCACAAGTATCCAAAATGTTGTTCTCCGATGACCCTCCCCCTCACACTGCCTTATTCTTTGCCCTTCCCTCCCCATGCTCCCTCCTCACACTTCTTCCCCTCCCTCACCCCTCCCGCTCACCCATGCCTCCTCGTTTTCCCTACCTCCTCAACCCCTCCACCCCTCTTTTCTCCACCCCTATCCCATATGTGTCTGGATGGTGGTTGGACAGACCCCCCTCCCCATGTTGCTGTGTTGAGCCGAGCAACTGCTGAAATCTATCTGTCCGGATTCTTCCTGACATCTGTGTTCCTTTCACAATTCTTCTACTTTTTTTTTTCCACAGTCTCCTTACTCATTCTAATTCTTGCCTTTTTCTTCTCTTTTATCTTTTTCCTCTATATTCCTGGCTTTTGTTATCCATCTCTCAAGAAGTGAATTCTTACAGAAATGTTTCTGTAAGAGCACACTTGCCTCACCTGATGTTGAGGGAGGGGAGTAGCGCTGAACCCGATCCTATCCAGGTTCCCCTGAGACTCCATCTTTCCTCTTTACTTCTTTGGGTTCCTTCTTGGTCTTCTATTTATTACCTTGCCTCCCCGCAAGCTGCATTCCCTTCCCTCACCCCTCTTGCCTCCCCTCCTCCTTATCCCCCCCACTTAATATCCTATCAGCGAAGCAATGCGGTTGTATTGTGTATAATTGTTGTGAAATAACTCCCTCAGGGTTAATATTGTTTAGGACAATTTAGTCAACTCCTAATTAATGACGTGAGCAAATATAGCTAACAGCATGGTGTTTAACAGTAGGTGCTGCCCTAAGGGTCTTCATTTGAATCCCTGTCGTGACTTAAATAACAGGGGGAGTTTAACTCACCTCATCCATCCGTGGTCGGAAAAATGAGTACCAGCTTCCTGGAAATGGGCACTGCCATCATTGGCCACAGCCTGAGCTCCCAGCAATGATGCAACTACAGCCACAGGCGGCTGAATCGGTAAAAAAAATAAATAATAAAGTAAATTATTGTAATTCTTGTGATATTAGGTCATTATATGTAATAATACATAAACAACCCTCAATGTCCCTTTCAAAAAAATAACAAAAAAAGACAGATTGCAGAACCCGCTGGACTGCTTTTGTGTGCCGTTTGTGGCTGGTTGTTATGCAATAATAAGAGACATAATTAGAACTGCCACTTTATAAACTGCTGCATGATGACCAGGTCCCCAAGAATCCCGCTTTATCGAAACCTACCCTGACCCATAATGTTTTATATTTATTATTCAATTGAGTTCAGAAGGGATTTAAATATTCAATTCAAAGCAAAATGAAGACCAAAAGCGTAGTTCTGCATTGAGTAATCAGAAGTAACCTGAACAAGCAAAAATTAAAAATGAAGTTCATCAAGGAACCTGGATAGGATTCGCGTTTCCAGCGCACTCCATCTACCCCCAAAACCCATCAGCTAACAGCAAGTGAGTCTTGTCAAAAAAAAAGAAAGAAAATTTTTTGGCTGCCAGACCATGTGCCGATAAATTAAATTCAAACATTGGTATTCACATCACTACTAGATCAAATGTGAAGTTTCACTCGATTGATTAAGCGTTCAGAAAAACATTATTAATATTTCTTAATCCAATATGGCTACCAAACCACGTACATCAATTTTTCCAAACAACCTTTACACCCATGCCTGGAACATTTATTGAATTTCCCCCTCTTGTCGGCTATTCTGGAGAAGAAAAGATAGTTGTGTTTTCGGTAAATCCAATATGGCTACCAAAACCATGTTGACATGTATGTCGCATGTGTTGAACCTTGTTCCTCAGGATAGCTCCATATGTGAAGTTTCACCTTCACTGTTCAGCCATTTCAAGAAGATTTTGAAGTTTCAAAAAAAAGAACAACATGCTGTGAATCACTGACCGTGACTCATCAAAAAAAATTTGCGACGATTTTATCCCGAGATACCCCTTCATTTTTTCATACTGACAGGATGTACTTCCACATATCAATTATGATGTCATAACGAAGCACCTTATGACTAAAAAGGACGAGACCTTGCCCTACTGAGTCGTAGGTGTCATCTTCCCTCACCAAACGGGACCCTTAACCAATGGTGACGTAAGAGAGGATGGTGTGCATTCAGCCTCCGCATTGTGCACTCTCCTTATAGCCTCCACCCGTCCATCACCTATGATGCCGCCACTACCCCTCTCTTCTCACTCCGGTTGGACCATGGCCTTGTCCATGGTGGGCACACCCTTCCCCATCACCATGAAACAGGACTGCTTGGTCGGACATATGGTCACCTTTCCCACCTGCTAGCCGTCAAAGCCTATGCAAAGGCTTGAAAAAGAACATTAAGACAGATTAACAAGGTTAAAACATAACCAAAGCTCATTATGGGTTGCAGTTTTTAGACATCCACATTAGAAGGTGATATCGTCTATCAGCATCATATTTTTTTAACGACACCTGTAATTCACAATTAATTACTTCACACAAAAGTCTAAGAATTCACGAAGGCATCTAACCACCTATACTAAGTAACATAACCACCAAGAGTCATTGGCACAACAATATGTTTTCATGGCATTACGTGAGCAAATTCCTGGGAGATTGGCCAAAGTGGAAATTAATAAAAAAAAAAAAATTTTCGATTGAAACTTGACAACTTTCTAAAATTACATCACCATTTACATTTTCATCAAGGTGAATTGTTATAATAATGTTTCCTCTTCAAGTTCCAAGGCTAATGAAAGAATTTCACACAAACATGTAGAAGGAATAAGTACTTTAGCAGGTGTTATAAATTTTAAGACATGAGCAATAGACACGATACCCCGCATATGTTCAAATATTGTTGCGGTTCTGTGAAAAAGCCGCACTCCCCAAGCAATGCACCCAACATACAAGCGATCCCGCGAGTTATTTTCATATTATTCATTCAGTTAGCCCTTCTTTAACCAGTCGTGGCCAAAAATATTGGCACCCTGCACTTTTCTCAAATAATGCACCAATTTCATCCAAAAATTGTGAAATTAAAAATTATTTTGTACTCCACCATGTATTCTTTGCGTTTGCAGTGAACAAAACAAAGAAAAAGCCGAAAAAAAATTACTAAATTTGCTTATCACACACAATTCCTAACATGACCCGCGACAAGTATATTGCACCTTATATAAGTTGTAAAAAAATTACATTTCAAAGCAGGTATTACTCCTGTACTTTGATTGAACTTACCTGTGTGAGTGGCAGTACTGCAATATAAAAACACTCATTCAACCATTTGAATAAGAAAAGGAGTCTTTCTGTGTTTTGTTCACTGTGTGTACCGCAATAGTATGGAGAAAGAAATAAAACTAGAGAATGTCTGAGGAGGTCAGACACAAGATTGTAGCCAAGGCATGGACAATCTCAAGGCTACAAGTCAAATCTCCAGGACTTTAGTTCCGTGTCCACCGTACGCAATTTACCAGGAGTTTAAGGCCATCACTGTAGCCAACTCCCTGATGTGCCGCAAATTAAAAACTGATCGAAATTGCAGCAAAGATTGTTGAATGGTGGAGAAAGTACCCTCGACAACTGCCAAACAGATTCAAGCTGACCTTCAGACACAAGCTTACCAACAGTTTTCAACTCGCCACCATCTGTCGCCAACTCAATGAAAGGTTCTATGTTAGGCAGCCAAGGGACCCCACTTGTGGGAAGAGAGACATAGAAAGCCCAAGTGGAGTTGCCCTAAAAAAAAAACACCTGAACAAGCCAAAATCTTCTGGCAGAACTTCCTTGGACAGATAGACCAAATTAGAGCTTTTGGAAAACACATCATCTCTGTTATACGAAAACAAAATGAAACTTCAAAGAAAAGAAACACCTTCCCTACAGTCAAACATGGAGGAGTTCAGTGATGTTTTAGGTGCTGTGTGTCCCTTGCATTGCGGTTCTGAATGTTGCATGAAATCATTAAAATGAGAGTTACAAGGCATTTTGAGCCAATTTCAACTCCGTGTTCAGAAAGCGGGTCTCCGGTTGAAGTCATGGGTATGCAACACGACAATTACCCTTAAACCACACTTCAAAAAGCAACCAGAATGGTCACGGACAAAACACTGGACTGTTGTGAAGTGGCCAGCAATTGATCAGATGTAAACCATTGAAACACCTGTGGGGAACTAAAACAGCAGCTTGGAGAAGGCACCCTTCAAATGTGGAGAACTGGAAGCAGTGTACAAAGAAGATGGGCCAAAACTGCCAGTAGAAGGTGTAGGAACTCATATGCTATAAGGAAGTGCTGACTGCAGTATTTGTCCAAAGCTTACTACCAAAATATTACATCACGAGGCTTCAACAATTTGCAATACCATTTTTTTTATTTCTATTTAAAAGGAATTAAGTCTTGAATCAAAAAAACAAAGGTTCGTTAATATTAACGGTGAAATAAAGATTGTGAACAAACACTTTGCAATTTAAACTGTTTTTGGAGAAAATTGAGTTATTTGAAAAAAGTGCAGGGGCCAATATTTTTGCCATTGACTGGTTGTCTATGTAAATGGGACGAGAAGCATTTGCTGAGCTTTTACTTTCTTTCATCCCCTTTGCTTCACTTATTTTTTATTTACTTCTTATTCACACACCAAACCCTGTCATGCATGCATGCACACCAGCCAAACAGGACTCTACCCACGGAGTCTCATGAAGATTGCTGCACAGCCCCTTTCAAACTGCGTGCATTTCCCCGTCCAAACTATGTGCCATAATCAACAGACCCTCACCTTAGATCACACCATGCTCACCACGATCTACACCCACACCATAATCCCCACAACGCTCCTTAAATGCCCACAATAGCCTACCCCAACCTCTAATCAAAACACCACAACCACACATCACTTAACCTTCACCACAACCGCTAAAAACTACTCCCAAGCTTCAACCCGACCTTGCCACCAACACCACAGCATTTCCCCCATTCCCCCCCATCCCCCCTTTTGCCAATTATTATTGTAAAATAAATTACCCCTTTTGTGAATGTTCCAGCTCGTTTCTGTTTCTATCATTGCGTTGCCGTGCTGCAACGGAACTATGAGCCTCATTGCTGATAAATCGTGCAATCGGCCCGGCAGGATTCTGTACTCTCCGTCGGACGCTCGTAACGGCCCGGATGCGCAGATCTGCCGAGGTTGAATTTCCCTGGTAGTTGACACGGTGTATTTAGTAAATTGAATTTGGCAATCGACCCATCCCACGCGTCGACCTATTTGGCCCGATCTTCGGTCCGATAAGGACCCGTCAGCTCCGAGTTATACCTATAATTCCGGGTTCGTGGAACCGACTCTACTGCTCCACCTAGCGTCGTGCTCCCACCGAACCCGCCCCACAACACTTTTCTTGTCTAACTTGGACGCATCACTGAAAGCAGACCATTTTGCACGCCTTCACACCTCCTCTTTTGCGCCCTATCTGCCATCACATTGCCACCTCCAACTCACGCACTAGAGACACAGGTTTTCCTTCCCTCCTCCCTCCTCTTAAGTGATTGGGTGGCGTCAGTCCCGTCAACCGCACAGGTTACAAAGAGGTCGCTTATACCTCAACTGCTGCTCCTCTTTCTGGACAATATCCTCGGTATGTGTCTACTGTCCTTGTCATGGATACAATTTAAATTGCAGAGTTTTACATCAGTTTAACTCTGCTCTGTCTCTTCATGGTAAATAATTGCATTCCTTTTGCCACACTCAGTGAATCCTTGCTTTCCCGAACATTGTGATGAAAAACCTTTCTTAGGCCAACATACCTTCCTCACCCTGCTTATAATGTAACCGAATCTGTCGAGTTCGTCTTTTCCCATCTAGTCCGCATTGGTCCGCACAGTAGTTTAATACCATTCATTTTGATTCACTGTCCACAGGTAAGTATCACACGAAGTAGGTAATTCCTGCCCACATGCATGCCAATTGGCGTTCATGGTTACTAGCAACCTGCCAGTGCGCGGAGTTGATTATGCCAGCCGGCCTCAGAACCGGCTGTTTGAGAGGACCCGAATGCTTTCCCCTCGACAAGCCTCGAAACCCCGAGTCGCAACAATACACTTCTTTAATAAAATGATTTAACACGTTGAACTCCATCTGACAAAGATACTCGTAGGTTGAGTTACCATCATTCCACTACAGTATCTCATAGAAAGATTACACCGACTGTATGGCAAAACAATTCTTGGTTCCAGATAATACAACAACAATCTTGCCGGCAGTTCAGTGAAATAGAATCTACAACAATCATAACAAGAAATACAAGGAAATAAGACACAGGTGGAGGCCATTCAGCCAATCATCCTGCACGACCACCATACAATTATCAACACAAGATCCAAAGAAGAAAATGCAATTTTAAAAATCTAATTATTTAAGTTTTGTATGTTTTTCTTCCCCTTCAGGAGAGGCATGGGCTTGGTTAAAAACACACAACATAAACCACACAACACCCCTTGATGAGACCCCACCAAAGCACTCCATTACACATGCACAAATCACCCATCAAACTCAAACTACCTAAAAGTGCTTCAACATCCCCAATACCCCTCCATCTCCATTAACTTCCAGGGTACCTACGACCTGGAAGTAAACTATCTCCTGTTCTGCTGCCACTACCTTTCCCGAGCATTCCATGCATAACTTACTCTGAGGAAAAGTTCCCTGCCTGCTACCGTTCTTTAACTCTCCTCTTCATTTACTCTCAGGCTATGCCCCCTGCGTCCTATCCACGTCCTCTGTGAATAATTCATCTGCCACTTATTTTACCGATACCTCATTATCTAAATCTCCACATATCCCCCGTAACCGCCTCCTTCTAGGTTGAATAAAGCCGGTCTCCTTCAGCCCTCTCATAGTTAGTCTAGCTCGGCCGAAACAATGTCGTAGCCCTGCGTGAACACATCCTGCATCTACGCCTTCCTGAGTTGTGGTGACCAGAACTGCACACAATATTCTAGATTGGCCTCACTAAATTCCTGCTACAATGTAACACCACCTCTTTGGATATAGTTGATCCCCTCCGAATACAACATTAAACCCCATTTGCTTTACCTATAGCTGCCGCATTGTGCTTGCCTGCTTACCTCCCGATCTATTTTACGTTGAAAGCCTCTTCACACAGACAGCCAACCCCGCAGTTCAGTTATTTTCGATAGTATGTTTATAGTTAGGTCCTTCCCCATTAATGGGAATTTAATGTGTTGCACTGCGGTTTATTTTATAGACAGGTTTTTTACATTAAATCTCCCCTTCGCTCCATCACGCCATACCCACACATGTTCGGGCCACCGGCATAGGCGGGGTGAGTCGACTCCGCCCAGCGAGATGGGTGTGCCATTGCAAACCAATGAGGAAGGAGATACCTCAGAAAGTCCCCGACATCCAGAGACAGTTACCTCAGGCGGCCCCCCCAGCAGATGAACTGTTCGCCCCGTCCAAAGGTGAAGAGTTAGAGTCATCGTGGCCATTGCCTCTTGCGTGCGTATGAGCGTCGTGGTCCGTCTGCGATCGTGACTGCGGTCTTTTGCGGGTGGCTCCTCTGTGTGTGGTCGACAGCCAGTCTGGCTCGGGATCGGGTCGTGGGTTCGGTCCCCCCATGGTGGTTGGAGTCGGTGTGACCGCACGAGCGAAGTACCCGCCAGGCTCTGTCTCCAGCTCGCCTTCCCTCTCGAGCCGAAGGTCCATTCTTTTGTGTGGTGTGTGTGTGTTTTGTGTGGTTGTGTGTTGTGTGTGTGGTGTGTGCGCCAGTCTGTAAGTAAGAATTGCTTAAGTGTTTCTTTTTACTTTGCAATCTTTCGGTTATAACTCGCTCTGTGTCTCCCTTCCCATTATTGCCCCCCCCCATTATAAATAACCCCCAATATTAAATGTTCCAGTTCGTGCCCGTGTTTCTTCCATTGACCCAGCACGTCGGCTGAGAAAATAGTGAGCCGCGGTGCCGTAAGTGTCATTGGGCCACAGACTTTTGGTAACTCCGCTCGCGTCACCGGACCGAGGTCCGCTAGACGACCCGGTTCGACAGAGTCCGTTGAAGGTGTGACTTCCCCGGTAATTTACGACGTGGTACTTACGTATATTGAAATTTGGCTATTAACCCTAGCCCCACGCCGTCAAGAATTGGCGAGCACGGTCCTTAAGTGTCCCGTGACCTTCGGAGTTGTCCGAGAGTCACGACTACTTCCGGGTCGTGGGGAAAGGGGCGGGGCCCTCTAAATTTTTTGCTGCACCTGGCGCCGTTCCTCCCACCACCTCCGACCCACAACACTATTACCACCCCCAGACTTCTCCTGCTGAAACACGCTCCAAAATTAGCCCTGCATCCTGTAATCTCGTATTTTCATTTTTTCTCCCATCCCCAACACCTTACACTGCTCAGGTTAATTCCATCTGCAAATCTTTGCCAATCTATGCAAGG
>CM068968.1:40558287-40575081 GCA_035128595.1 Eptatretus atami
TATCAACACTTTCCTGAATCTGATCACCACCCCCTCTGCTATCCACCTTACCTCCAAGCTTTGTGTCATAATTATCAGTCTCCATGAGAAGTTTTGCCACTTCATCTGCATTGGCATGGTGTTGGCTTAGTGGCTAGCTTAGGATCCCAGGGTCCTGAGTTTGAGCCCTGTTGTCTGCTGAATTAATACCAGGTGGGGTTGACTGTATGTCATCCTTCCGAGGTCGGCAAAATGAGTGCCAGCTTGCTGGTATCCTGTGTCGGAGTGGCAAACCATCCAATGTTTCTTTTCAATATCTTTTGCATAAAACGCCGCCAGCTTGATCAAGTTTACTGGATGCTCCACAGATGTCCTGCCAACATAAGAAATAAAAAAAGACAAAAACACTTTTTGTTTTGAAAATATCCCAATTTATTTTTTACATTCTTGCAGTACAATTCACTATATTTGACGGTAAAATTGCAGAAATGCATAGTCTTCATTATAATGCATATAACTGAATAACACTCGCTATTAGCCAATTACGTAATAAAAACAAATCTTTCCCTCAGTCGAACGAACAAAATTATTTATTATAATCCTCACATCATTTATTTTCCTCCCTTAATGCAGAAAAGAGACCAAAAGGAACCCAAAATAAGTAAAGGGGAAAGAGGATCATCAGAGATCGATAGGGATTCGAGTTTCAACCACTACTCCACTACCCCTCAACGCCATCCAGTGCAGCAAAGCCTTACAGAATTCCACTGTCTCCTTAGAGAGATAGATAATGAGAGAGGAATAGGTAGGAAAAAGATGAAGGGAAGGAAAAGCAAGAATTAGAATGAATAAAGAGGAATGTGAAAAAAGTATAAAGAAGTGTGAAGAATAAAGAACAAGATGCGCGGAAGAACCCGGACAATATATTTTCAGCTTACTCCCCAGGCTCAATGCAGAAACAATGTAGCAAGCTACCAGAGGCAGTTTTGTTTTATACAGACGAGTATTTTATTTAATCTCAGGAACACACCGATAAAAATATGAAATTAAATTCACTGTAAACTCTGCTCCCCACTCACAAAAAGACCAATATGAAAGAAAGCAGTTCCAGGCCTGCCTGGAAAAACACATTTGAGATACCCTCAGAGCACAGATTAGTTTGCAGCCCACACCTTCCTTTGTGAATTATCGATGCGTAAAGTGCCGCGGGCAAAACATGGTCAGATTTGATTATCTGGTTGAGCAAACAGCCCTGTCCTGACCCTTTCGTTTGTAACCGTCAATCTCTTTCTCAGTCAATCCCAGAGCTTCCAGATGAAACCGTTTGCGAGCAAGCAGATGAGTGAGCAAAGTAAAGTTCAAAAATTTGCATTTTGATGAAAGAAAAGACGATTTAGAGAGTTGATCGCAATGCAACTAGACTGACACTCAGTAACGCGCAACCTCTGCCAGTGCCTTAACAGTTTAGGTTTTGTATCCCACTGAACGGCTGGATTGATCCGACCTGAACTGAACTGAAATCAATCGACTTTTTTCACCTTATAGCTCATCCACTTCTCTGTCATAACTTTTCACAATTTTTTGAAATATCGTGCTAATAGTATCTGGAAGGGGGAGGATCCATACATAGGACAGTGAAGCAACGGTGGTCCTTGTGTTTCGAGTTGTTAGACCATGTAACCAGTTCTGTCAGAGTAAGTATTTGTGGCACTTGATCTTGAGGAGCAGCGTATGTAATTTATAGACAGGGTAGAATTAACTTTTGAATTATGCCAAAACCTCTGTTTGTGGCAGGGCTTGGTGAAGACTTCCCATAGCAGAGCACACATCCGTGGCAAAAGGTAAAGTTTGATTCTCTCTGGCAGTGTGCGGAGTCATGGCACACAGTGTTCTGTGGAGCCAGAGGAAAAGATGTAAGTTAATTTATAGGGGCCACCCCCAGGGTGACACCTAGGAGGGAGACTCCACCAGGCAGGAAGATGAGGAGTGTATGCAACCTGCATCGAGACTGTCTACCGGAGTCCATGAGAGAGGACAAGAGGGCTTGTTAGGACTCGATCCATGAGAAAGATCAGAGAGAACAAAACCATTGTGAAAGAGGACCGAGACCTTGATTGGAGGAGAAGCCTGTTGGAATCGACCCAAGCGGGATTCACCTGTGTTTTGAAGGTTTGGAGAAAGAAGACTGAGGCGGACCAAGAGGCCTCCTCTAAAAAGGACAAAGGGGACCAAACTGCGCCTGTTGAATGCCTACTCACGCTGGCCCTGCTCATGCCATTTTACTCATCTTGGCACATCATTACGGTTCTCGTGTCCCTCCTGGTCTCTAAATCAGACACTATCAAGACTGCTTCCAACCTGGTGCATCAGAAAAAAGGGAAATCCCACCTGCATCTTGTGTTTACAGTGTGATTGTGGTGCTGAATGGCTAGGGAGGAAGAGATAAATTTATTATTTTGATTTTTATAGATAGAATTTATTTTTATTATGGGAAGATTAAATTTAATTTTTTTTTTTTATAAAAAATAGAATTTTGTTTTTTTTTATATTATTTTTTTAGGAGGAGAGATTTTAAAGAAGATATGGAGGATTAGAAATTTATCAGATTTTTTTTTTAGATTTATTTTTTTGAAATAGGGGGATTTTTTTTGAATTAAAAAGAAATTTTTTTATAAGAGGATTTTTTTTTTTAAAATTTTTTTTTTATTTTTATTTGAAGGATTAAATTTTTATTGAAGGATTTTTTTTAAATTTTATTTTTTTAATTTGTTTTTTTTATTTTTTATAGAAAAAAAGATCTTTTTTTTTTGAAATTAGGGATATTTTGTTTATAATAAATGAAATTTAAAGGGAAAAAAAAAAGATTTTTTTTGATTTTTTTTTTTGTTGATTTTTTTTTTTTTTTTAGTAAAGATTTTTTTTTAATTAAATTTTTTTGAGAAATTGATTTTTTTTTAAGATTTTATGATTAAGGGGAAATTTTAGCTTTTAATTTCTCCTCCATTATACAAGTTTGTGTATCCTCTTCTCCTCTTTGTGTCTTGACTCACTTGGTTTGTTTCAATATTATAGCATCTTGTCGTCCTCTTCCCTGTGCTTTTAACATAAAAATAAATCCTTTTAAAGGGTAAGAAAGCATATAAATTAAGCTCATTTGCTTTCTTGTGTGATTGCCATCAATTTGTGCATTTGGTTGACCTTGAGAAACACAAGTAGAGTAAATATTGAATGCAGTGCCTTTAAGCCAGTTTCGGTCTACCGTCTAGCCGTGGTAATCGCAAGTAGACACAACAATATTGTTTTTGTAAACATGCTCAATGGTGAAAATCCTTTAAATTCAACCTTCATATCCAATCCGTATTCGCGATCTTCACCAAAATCAAATCAATCGTCCATGTCACACACTCAACATGTCCACCAAAATTTGTCCCCAAATCTGTCTGCAACCTTTTGATATATCCTGCTGGCAGCAAAACACACAACGACAGACAGGTAAAAACATAACTCCCGTCCACCTTTGGTGATGGAGTAACAAAACGCTTGCTATTCGTCTGAGACCCGACGGGAGCAGGGGGGCTTACTCCTTGCACAAGTTGAAGTATTTTTTTTGTGTCCACAACAAGCTGTCCTTTGAACTTTAGTCTATCGGCCCCTCCTTTCCCTCCTAAACTTGAGTTGCCGAGTGTGAACACCTTTCTAAAGCCATGTAACAGCCAAACAAATGTAAAACATAATAAAAGTCAAACGGGATGCCAATTCTAATTTTAGATGCATATGGGGTGGTTTCTATTTCTGCGCATACAAATGGACGATGCATATCGACCATAACCTTTACTTTACCTTATACAGTCAATAGGGTCATCAGTCCTTGGATATTCATAGTATGCATGCCAAGTTTCAGGCTGCAGATCATTTTTTTGTTATGGAGGACATCACACACACAACACACGAATAATACTGTTTGGACCCCGCAATTCGCCGGATCGCTATCGTTATCCCGGTATTGTGGTCATAAATAATAAATAAAAAACAACAATTTACGTTCCGAAAAAATGCCGCAGAATGTTGGGGCACTTTAAAACTATTATAATTCATTTATTATTTGTATGGTCTATATCGTGGGAAAGAAGCGATTACCACAGAACAAAATCAGACACAAACGTAAACAAAGGAACACAGGAAGGGAAAATACCACAGAGGTGGAGGGAGAAATAGATGAGACTGCACTAACAAGGGATGCATTAAACAATAGGCTAAGGAGACGCATAAGTGACAAAATGGATACCTCAGCAAAATTGTGTATGGAACAGTATGTGTTTTTTGTCAGGTCTGAAGAATAGGGAAGAGGCTGCTGCCTGTCTGCAGAAGATAGAGATTCATGCATAGTAGTTCATCAGCAAAGAGTAAAGAGATTTTCCAGAGAGTCAGTGAATAATTTATGAATATTAGGAATAATATTGGCTAAGGACACTGCTTGGGTACTCTAGCCTTGAGAGTGATGAGGAGATGAAAAGGTTCTATCGAGAGCCACCACGTTTTCTACAAAGTGAAGAAGTCGGTATCCTAGACTGGAGTTGGCTTTGATTGCAATGGCAGACGTTTGGGAGAGAAGGCAGAATGACAGTAACTCTCCACCTTGTCAGGAGAAAAGGACAACAGAGTGCAGTGTGTGCATTATACTTGATACGTGTAACATTAGAAATGTGTGCACGCTGTTACAGTTTTTTCTGTGTACATTACAAAAAAACTGTGCATGTACAAAAAACAGCAGCTTCTTCGCAATGGCATTTGGCCACCGGTGTGTGGTGTGTATGTTATTGGCGTTCGTTGAATCTTCCATTATAGGGTTTCAGAAAGTGAACAGAGCCCTCCCAGTCTCAAAATATCCACCTCCGTGTAGTGTGTTTGTTCTTTTCTCCATAAGGGTTTAAAAATGGAACGGAGCCCCCCAGAAGTATCCCCTCGGTATGAGTGTCTGTATATGTGCAATTGCTGTTGCGGCTCGCTCCACATGGGGTGGCTCAGGAGGTGAAACAGACCTACTACGGACTCAAAGTATCGTGTGGTTGTGTTGTGTGTGTGTGTGTGTGTGTGTGTGTTGGTGTGTGTGTGTGCGCGGTGATGCCTGTCCTGCATAAATAAGATTGTGTAGAAGATATATCACGATAACTCTGCTCTGTGTCTGCTTCTGTAAGATCCTTGTCTTTTGCCACACCCACAAATTCCTGCTATCCCCGCTTACATAAAAATAAACCCCATTCGATGTGCCACATACCTTTCCTCGCTGATTGTAAATAAATGCTGTATAAAATTTCCCAGCCATTTCATTTTTCATCATTGTCCAGCCATGGTTCGCAACCCCGTTTACCAGGACATATTCCCCAACGATCTGTTTCCTAGCCGTACGTGCTTGACGTCCCGCTCGGCTGCATCTGATCTGCAAGTGATCCTTTGAGCAATGCGTACCGAGGCGTGTCTCCCAGTAATATATTACATGGACCATTTAGTAACCGATTCCATCAGTCGGAGACCCCTTAATACATGGTCGAGTTATAGGCTGTCACGATCGATTTATGAACCGCCGCGTCACAAAGTTATTCGTATGCGATGAACTGCCATTCTGCGAGTTGGTGGAAACCCGAGTTGTTACACCCCTCATGGTCTTCCCCCACCCGAGTCCACTAACAACACAAATAAAAATTAAACGTCTCTCCCTCCTCAAAATCCCTGTGGCGTTTATCAAATCTGTTCGGTGATGTTCCCCCTCCATCCCCTCCCTTACCTCAAAAAAAATGGCTCACTGCTGATACCACACTGAAAGCTAATGCCTAAACTCAGTTGTTTGCAGCAAATCTGTGCCTAAACCCATCCACTTTCCTCTACCCAACCTTACCCATCAACCCAAACTGTCCCTGACTCTGTTCCTTTTCTCCTAAACAAGTGGAGAGCTGCTTTCAAACCTCGAGTCAGATTCTGCAACCGTCCCGATTGCATCAGCCCAGTCTCAAAGCCTGCTCTTCTGCTCTCTCACCCCTCTCTGTTCATTCACCCTCTCATTTGCTCAAGGTCATCTGCCATCTGCTGGAAATCATGCAACATCACTTGCCCTGCATAAAAAAGGTGCAAAAACAGATCCTGCAAAAACTACAGACCAATTCAGCCTTCTCCCAAATCATCAGCAAGGTTATGGAATCCATCATCGCTCAGACAGAAATCCTTCCTCTCTCCAATGGCTTGATTCCGATCATCAATTTGGTTTCAGACCAGTCACTCTACCCTGGATATGCTGCTTCTGCCTCTCCCTCAATGGATGAGGTCCTCAATGCCAGACAGGAAATCGAGCCATATCCCTGACATATCACGTGCTTTTGACACAGCTGCCCCTGCCCTACTCACCAAACCTCTTCCCAGATCCCAACGCCATCTCCACTCATGGCTCCGCAACTTCCTCTCCTGTTTACGCATCAACGGTGTGCCTAAATGGAGTTCTTTCAATCCCCCTTCCTGTCCAGCGTTCCTCCAGGTAGGTGGCAACAAGTTACATCTGGCCCTGTTCTTTTTCTGGTTTTCACATGAATCTCTCCGACTCTCTGGAAAATCCTGTATATCCTTTGCTGATGACTCCACCCTCTCCATACCATCTGTCATCCCTCAGACCGCAGCAGCACTTCTCGCTCACTGCAATCGGATAAATCACAACTGGTCCAACACGTGGAACATGTCTTTCAATCCAGACAAATCTCACACTCTCACTAGTCTCTTCAAAAGTACCGTTTAGAGAAACCCCCCATCCACTTTCTCAAACAATCCTCTGAAGAATCTTTTCTTTCAAGCTTGGGTCTCACTTATCTGCCATGTCCTTTCCTTGGAATGTCACATTTCCAACCTCGCCTCCAAAGCAGTCGCTTGACTGGGAATCCCCGTCGTGCAAATCCTTCCTCGGCCCTCTTGAGCTCCGACACTTACAAACTTTTGTCCGTAGCTTGATGAGTACTCTCTCCACTCTGGCTGGTGCTCCTGCCTCCCACCTGTCTCGGCTTCACGCTGTTCGAAACCAGGCATTTAGTGATCATCGCATCTCCCGCAATGAAGCTGAGTCTTTGGGCCTCTCACTCAATCACCGCACGTTGGTCGGTGGTCTTTCTGCTTCTACCGTCTCCTCTCCAACCTTTCCCCCGCTCTCTCTGCGATTTGTCCCCACCACATTTCCACAGGGCTCAAGTCCGCCAAACAACCGCCCTTTCCGGTAAAACTACCAATCACGAATCACTGCTCACTTCACTCTTTTATCCTCTTTTTTCCACCTTTGGGAATGAAACTCCCTCACTCTATTCTTCCATCTTCCCTCCAGGCTTCAAAACAGACTGTTCACACCACTCTTATCATTCCCCCATCCAAACCTCGATCTTTTCTACCCCGATAATCCACCCAAGCCACTTCCTTTCAATCCCCTGTTTCCTTCTGAAAGTCCCTGTAATGTCCATCTTCTCTCCCCATTTCCCCGTCCCATCCTCTCCCTTCCACAATCTCCTAATGTTCTGTTCCCCACTGTTTTTCACTCCCACCCCTCTTGTCTCATACCCCTTGGCTGTGCGTTGTACTCTCTACGAGCCTCGACAAGGTATACAAAAAAAAAAAAAAAGTCGTTTGAGAAGTTTTTTTTCAAACCTTTCGTGGAGGCTTTTCCTGAAGCCAACTTGGCACATGTTCTTCAGCTTCAATGGTGATACCACGTTCGATACCGAGGTAGGAAGCCAGAATAAATTATATGATTAAAAGGAGTAAAAAAAAGTTCTGAGTATGAAGGAATGAATCCACCATGGCCAGGAAAGCTGTCTCCCCTGGGTTTGAATTCCCGACATTAGCCATAAAATGCATCCAGGTCACAAGCAGGGTGATTAACAAGTGTGTGCTGTCAAAAACTGACGTCAATCTGCTGAATTCCCCCTCCCCCCTTCCCATCTACCCTCTTCTCTCCACCCCACCCCGATCTTTTCTCTCCCTCTGTTCCGAATGTATCGGATGGCGTTATGATTGGATGTGTCATCTACCACAAGTATCCAAAATGTTGTTCTCCGATGACCCTCCCCCTCACACTGCCTTATTCTTTGCCCTTCCCTCCCCATGCTCCCTCCTCACACTTCTTCCCCTCCCTCACCCCTCCCGCTCACCCATGCCTCCTCGTTTTCCCTACCTCCTCAACCCCTCCACCCCTCTTTTCTCCACCCCTATCCCATATGTGTCTGGATGGTGGTTGGACAGACCCCCCTCCCCATGTTGCTGTGTTGAGCCGAGCAACTGCTGAAATCTATCTGTCCGGATTCTTCCTGACATCTGTGTTCCTTTCACAATTCTTCTACTTTTTTTTTTCCACAGTCTCCTTACTCATTCTAATTCTTGCCTTTTTCTTCTCTTTTATCTTTTTCCTCTATATTCCTGGCTTTTGTTATCCATCTCTCAAGAAGTGAATTCTTACAGAAATGTTTCTGTAAGAGCACACTTGCCTCACCTGATGTTGAGGGAGGGGAGTAGCGCTGAACCCGATCCTATCCAGGTTCCCCTGAGACTCCATCTTTCCTCTTTACTTCTTTGGGTTCCTTCTTGGTCTTCTATTTATTACCTTGCCTCCCCGCAAGCTGCATTCCCTTCCCTCACCCCTCTTGCCTCCCCTCCTCCTTATCCCCCCCACTTAATATCCTATCAGCGAAGCAATGCGGTTGTATTGTGTATAATTGTTGTGAAATAACTCCCTCAGGGTTAATATTGTTTAGGACAATTTAGTCAACTCCTAATTAATGACGTGAGCAAATATAGCTAACAGCATGGTGTTTAACAGTAGGTGCTGCCCTAAGGGTCTTCATTTGAATCCCTGTCGTGACTTAAATAACAGGGGGAGTTTAACTCACCTCATCCATCCGTGGTCGGAAAAATGAGTACCAGCTTCCTGGAAATGGGCACTGCCATCATTGGCCACAGCCTGAGCTCCCAGCAATGATGCAACTACAGCCACAGGCGGCTGAATCGGTAAAAAAAATAAATAATAAAGTAAATTATTGTAATTCTTGTGATATTAGGTCATTATATGTAATAATACATAAACAACCCTCAATGTCCCTTTCAAAAAAATAACAAAAAAAGACAGATTGCAGAACCCGCTGGACTGCTTTTGTGTGCCGTTTGTGGCTGGTTGTTATGCAATAATAAGAGACATAATTAGAACTGCCACTTTATAAACTGCTGCATGATGACCAGGTCCCCAAGAATCCCGCTTTATCGAAACCTACCCTGACCCATAATGTTTTATATTTATTATTCAATTGAGTTCAGAAGGGATTTAAATATTCAATTCAAAGCAAAATGAAGACCAAAAGCGTAGTTCTGCATTGAGTAATCAGAAGTAACCTGAACAAGCAAAAATTAAAAATGAAGTTCATCAAGGAACCTGGATAGGATTCGCGTTTCCAGCGCACTCCATCTACCCCCAAAACCCATCAGCTAACAGCAAGTGAGTCTTGTCAAAAAAAAAGAAAGAAAATTTTTTGGCTGCCAGACCATGTGCCGATAAATTAAATTCAAACATTGGTATTCACATCACTACTAGATCAAATGTGAAGTTTCACTCGATTGATTAAGCGTTCAGAAAAACATTATTAATATTTCTTAATCCAATATGGCTACCAAACCACGTACATCAATTTTTCCAAACAACCTTTACACCCATGCCTGGAACATTTATTGAATTTCCCCCTCTTGTCGGCTATTCTGGAGAAGAAAAGATAGTTGTGTTTTCGGTAAATCCAATATGGCTACCAAAACCATGTTGACATGTATGTCGCATGTGTTGAACCTTGTTCCTCAGGATAGCTCCATATGTGAAGTTTCACCTTCACTGTTCAGCCATTTCAAGAAGATTTTGAAGTTTCAAAAAAAAGAACAACATGCTGTGAATCACTGACCGTGACTCATCAAAAAAAATTTGCGACGATTTTATCCCGAGATACCCCTTCATTTTTTCATACTGACAGGATGTACTTCCACATATCAATTATGATGTCATAACGAAGCACCTTATGACTAAAAAGGACGAGACCTTGCCCTACTGAGTCGTAGGTGTCATCTTCCCTCACCAAACGGGACCCTTAACCAATGGTGACGTAAGAGAGGATGGTGTGCATTCAGCCTCCGCATTGTGCACTCTCCTTATAGCCTCCACCCGTCCATCACCTATGATGCCGCCACTACCCCTCTCTTCTCACTCCGGTTGGACCATGGCCTTGTCCATGGTGGGCACACCCTTCCCCATCACCATGAAACAGGACTGCTTGGTCGGACATATGGTCACCTTTCCCACCTGCTAGCCGTCAAAGCCTATGCAAAGGCTTGAAAAAGAACATTAAGACAGATTAACAAGGTTAAAACATAACCAAAGCTCATTATGGGTTGCAGTTTTTAGACATCCACATTAGAAGGTGATATCGTCTATCAGCATCATATTTTTTTAACGACACCTGTAATTCACAATTAATTACTTCACACAAAAGTCTAAGAATTCACGAAGGCATCTAACCACCTATACTAAGTAACATAACCACCAAGAGTCATTGGCACAACAATATGTTTTCATGGCATTACGTGAGCAAATTCCTGGGAGATTGGCCAAAGTGGAAATTAATAAAAAAAAAAAAATTTTCGATTGAAACTTGACAACTTTCTAAAATTACATCACCATTTACATTTTCATCAAGGTGAATTGTTATAATAATGTTTCCTCTTCAAGTTCCAAGGCTAATGAAAGAATTTCACACAAACATGTAGAAGGAATAAGTACTTTAGCAGGTGTTATAAATTTTAAGACATGAGCAATAGACACGATACCCCGCATATGTTCAAATATTGTTGCGGTTCTGTGAAAAAGCCGCACTCCCCAAGCAATGCACCCAACATACAAGCGATCCCGCGAGTTATTTTCATATTATTCATTCAGTTAGCCCTTCTTTAACCAGTCGTGGCCAAAAATATTGGCACCCTGCACTTTTCTCAAATAATGCACCAATTTCATCCAAAAATTGTGAAATTAAAAATTATTTTGTACTCCACCATGTATTCTTTGCGTTTGCAGTGAACAAAACAAAGAAAAAGCCGAAAAAAAATTACTAAATTTGCTTATCACACACAATTCCTAACATGACCCGCGACAAGTATATTGCACCTTATATAAGTTGTAAAAAAATTACATTTCAAAGCAGGTATTACTCCTGTACTTTGATTGAACTTACCTGTGTGAGTGGCAGTACTGCAATATAAAAACACTCATTCAACCATTTGAATAAGAAAAGGAGTCTTTCTGTGTTTTGTTCACTGTGTGTACCGCAATAGTATGGAGAAAGAAATAAAACTAGAGAATGTCTGAGGAGGTCAGACACAAGATTGTAGCCAAGGCATGGACAATCTCAAGGCTACAAGTCAAATCTCCAGGACTTTAGTTCCGTGTCCACCGTACGCAATTTACCAGGAGTTTAAGGCCATCACTGTAGCCAACTCCCTGATGTGCCGCAAATTAAAAACTGATCGAAATTGCAGCAAAGATTGTTGAATGGTGGAGAAAGTACCCTCGACAACTGCCAAACAGATTCAAGCTGACCTTCAGACACAAGCTTACCAACAGTTTTCAACTCGCCACCATCTGTCGCCAACTCAATGAAAGGTTCTATGTTAGGCAGCCAAGGGACCCCACTTGTGGGAAGAGAGACATAGAAAGCCCAAGTGGAGTTGCCCTAAAAAAAAAACACCTGAACAAGCCAAAATCTTCTGGCAGAACTTCCTTGGACAGATAGACCAAATTAGAGCTTTTGGAAAACACATCATCTCTGTTATACGAAAACAAAATGAAACTTCAAAGAAAAGAAACACCTTCCCTACAGTCAAACATGGAGGAGTTCAGTGATGTTTTAGGTGCTGTGTGTCCCTTGCATTGCGGTTCTGAATGTTGCATGAAATCATTAAAATGAGAGTTACAAGGCATTTTGAGCCAATTTCAACTCCGTGTTCAGAAAGCGGGTCTCCGGTTGAAGTCATGGGTATGCAACACGACAATTACCCTTAAACCACACTTCAAAAAGCAACCAGAATGGTCACGGACAAAACACTGGACTGTTGTGAAGTGGCCAGCAATTGATCAGATGTAAACCATTGAAACACCTGTGGGGAACTAAAACAGCAGCTTGGAGAAGGCACCCTTCAAATGTGGAGAACTGGAAGCAGTGTACAAAGAAGATGGGCCAAAACTGCCAGTAGAAGGTGTAGGAACTCATATGCTATAAGGAAGTGCTGACTGCAGTATTTGTCCAAAGCTTACTACCAAAATATTACATCACGAGGCTTCAACAATTTGCAATACCATTTTTTTTATTTCTATTTAAAAGGAATTAAGTCTTGAATCAAAAAAACAAAGGTTCGTTAATATTAACGGTGAAATAAAGATTGTGAACAAACACTTTGCAATTTAAACTGTTTTTGGAGAAAATTGAGTTATTTGAAAAAAGTGCAGGGGCCAATATTTTTGCCATTGACTGGTTGTCTATGTAAATGGGACGAGAAGCATTTGCTGAGCTTTTACTTTCTTTCATCCCCTTTGCTTCACTTATTTTTTATTTACTTCTTATTCACACACCAAACCCTGTCATGCATGCATGCACACCAGCCAAACAGGACTCTACCCACGGAGTCTCATGAAGATTGCTGCACAGCCCCTTTCAAACTGCGTGCATTTCCCCGTCCAAACTATGTGCCATAATCAACAGACCCTCACCTTAGATCACACCATGCTCACCACGATCTACACCCACACCATAATCCCCACAACGCTCCTTAAATGCCCACAATAGCCTACCCCAACCTCTAATCAAAACACCACAACCACACATCACTTAACCTTCACCACAACCGCTAAAAACTACTCCCAAGCTTCAACCCGACCTTGCCACCAACACCACAGCATTTCCCCCATTCCCCCCCATCCCCCCTTTTGCCAATTATTATTGTAAAATAAATTACCCCTTTTGTGAATGTTCCAGCTCGTTTCTGTTTCTATCATTGCGTTGCCGTGCTGCAACGGAACTATGAGCCTCATTGCTGATAAATCGTGCAATCGGCCCGGCAGGATTCTGTACTCTCCGTCGGACGCTCGTAACGGCCCGGATGCGCAGATCTGCCGAGGTTGAATTTCCCTGGTAGTTGACACGGTGTATTTAGTAAATTGAATTTGGCAATCGACCCATCCCACGCGTCGACCTATTTGGCCCGATCTTCGGTCCGATAAGGACCCGTCAGCTCCGAGTTATACCTATAATTCCGGGTTCGTGGAACCGACTCTACTGCTCCACCTAGCGTCGTGCTCCCACCGAACCCGCCCCACAACACTTTTCTTGTCTAACTTGGACGCATCACTGAAAGCAGACCATTTTGCACGCCTTCACACCTCCTCTTTTGCGCCCTATCTGCCATCACATTGCCACCTCCAACTCACGCACTAGAGACACAGGTTTTCCTTCCCTCCTCCCTCCTCTTAAGTGATTGGGTGGCGTCAGTCCCGTCAACCGCACAGGTTACAAAGAGGTCGCTTATACCTCAACTGCTGCTCCTCTTTCTGGACAATATCCTCGGTATGTGTCTACTGTCCTTGTCATGGATACAATTTAAATTGCAGAGTTTTACATCAGTTTAACTCTGCTCTGTCTCTTCATGGTAAATAATTGCATTCCTTTTGCCACACTCAGTGAATCCTTGCTTTCCCGAACATTGTGATGAAAAACCTTTCTTAGGCCAACATACCTTCCTCACCCTGCTTATAATGTAACCGAATCTGTCGAGTTCGTCTTTTCCCATCTAGTCCGCATTGGTCCGCACAGTAGTTTAATACCATTCATTTTGATTCACTGTCCACAGGTAAGTATCACACGAAGTAGGTAATTCCTGCCCACATGCATGCCAATTGGCGTTCATGGTTACTAGCAACCTGCCAGTGCGCGGAGTTGATTATGCCAGCCGGCCTCAGAACCGGCTGTTTGAGAGGACCCGAATGCTTTCCCCTCGACAAGCCTCGAAACCCCGAGTCGCAACAATACACTTCTTTAATAAAATGATTTAACACGTTGAACTCCATCTGACAAAGATACTCGTAGGTTGAGTTACCATCATTCCACTACAGTATCTCATAGAAAGATTACACCGACTGTATGGCAAAACAATTCTTGGTTCCAGATAATACAACAACAATCTTGCCGGCAGTTCAGTGAAATAGAATCTACAACAATCATAACAAGAAATACAAGGAAATAAGACACAGGTGGAGGCCATTCAGCCAATCATCCTGCACGACCACCATACAATTATCAACACAAGATCCAAAGAAGAAAATGCAATTTTAAAAATCTAATTATTTAAGTTTTGTATGTTTTTCTTCCCCTTCAGGAGAGGCATGGGCTTGGTTAAAAACACACAACATAAACCACACAACACCCCTTGATGAGACCCCACCAAAGCACTCCATTACACATGCACAAATCACCCATCAAACTCAAACTACCTAAAAGTGCTTCAACATCCCCAATACCCCTCCATCTCCATTAACTTCCAGGGTACCTACGACCTGGAAGTAAACTATCTCCTGTTCTGCTGCCACTACCTTTCCCGAGCATTCCATGCATAACTTACTCTGAGGAAAAGTTCCCTGCCTGCTACCGTTCTTTAACTCTCCTCTTCATTTACTCTCAGGCTATGCCCCCTGCGTCCTATCCACGTCCTCTGTGAATAATTCATCTGCCACTTATTTTACCGATACCTCATTATCTAAATCTCCACATATCCCCCGTAACCGCCTCCTTCTAGGTTGAATAAAGCCGGTCTCCTTCAGCCCTCTCATAGTTAGTCTAGCTCGGCCGAAACAATGTCGTAGCCCTGCGTGAACACATCCTGCATCTACGCCTTCCTGAGTTGTGGTGACCAGAACTGCACACAATATTCTAGATTGGCCTCACTAAATTCCTGCTACAATGTAACACCACCTCTTTGGATATAGTTGATCCCCTCCGAATACAACATTAAACCCCATTTGCTTTACCTATAGCTGCCGCATTGTGCTTGCCTGCTTACCTCCCGATCTATTTTACGTTGAAAGCCTCTTCACACAGACAGCCAACCCCGCAGTTCAGTTATTTTCGATAGTATGTTTATAGTTAGGTCCTTCCCCATTAATGGGAATTTAATGTGTTGCACTGCGGTTTATTTTATAGACAGGTTTTTTACATTAAATCTCCCCTTCGCTCCATCACGCCATACCCACACATGTTCGGGCCACCGGCATAGGCGGGGTGAGTCGACTCCGCCCAGCGAGATGGGTGTGCCATTGCAAACCAATGAGGAAGGAGATACCTCAGAAAGTCCCCGACATCCAGAGACAGTTACCTCAGGCGGCCCCCCCAGCAGATGAACTGTTCGCCCCGTCCAAAGGTGAAGAGTTAGAGTCATCGTGGCCATTGCCTCTTGCGTGCGTATGAGCGTCGTGGTCCGTCTGCGATCGTGACTGCGGTCTTTTGCGGGTGGCTCCTCTGTGTGTGGTCGACAGCCAGTCTGGCTCGGGATCGGGTCGTGGGTTCGGTCCCCCCATGGTGGTTGGAGTCGGTGTGACCGCACGAGCGAAGTACCCGCCAGGCTCTGTCTCCAGCTCGCCTTCCCTCTCGAGCCGAAGGTCCATTCTTTTGTGTGGTGTGTGTGTGTTTTGTGTGGTTGTGTGTTGTGTGTGTGGTGTGTGCGCCAGTCTGTAAGTAAGAATTGCTTAAGTGTTTCTTTTTACTTTGCAATCTTTCGGTTATAACTCGCTCTGTGTCTCCCTTCCCATTATTGCCCCCCCCCATTATAAATAACCCCCAATATTAAATGTTCCAGTTCGTGCCCGTGTTTCTTCCATTGACCCAGCACGTCGGCTGAGAAAATAGTGAGCCGCGGTGCCGTAAGTGTCATTGGGCCACAGACTTTTGGTAACTCCGCTCGCGTCACCGGACCGAGGTCCGCTAGACGACCCGGTTCGACAGAGTCCGTTGAAGGTGTGACTTCCCCGGTAATTTACGACGTGGTACTTACGTATATTGAAATTTGGCTATTAACCCTAGCCCCACGCCGTCAAGAATTGGCGAGCACGGTCCTTAAGTGTCCCGTGACCTTCGGAGTTGTCCGAGAGTCACGACTACTTCCGGGTCGTGGGGAAAGGGGCGGGGCCCTCTAAATTTTTTGCTGCACCTGGCGCCGTTCCTCCCACCACCTCCGACCCACAACACTATTACCACCCCCAGACTTCTCCTGCTGAAACACGCTCCAAAATTAGCCCTGCATCCTGTAATCTCGTATTTTCATTTTTTCTCCCATCCCCAACACCTTACACTGCTCAGGTTAATTCCATCTGCAAATCTTTGCCAATCTATGCAAGGTATCAACACTTTCCTGATCTGATTCACCACCCCTCTGCTATCCACCTTACCTCCAACTTTGTGTTCATAATATCAGTCCCATGAAAGTTTTGCCACTCATCTGCATTGCGCATGGTGTTGGCTTAGTGGCTAGGCTGTAGATCCCCAGCGCGTCCTGATTGAGCCCTGTGTCTGCTGAATTAATACCGTGGTGGACTGTATGTCAGTCTTCCGTCGCAAAAGAGTGCCAGCTTCTGCGTATCCTGTGTCGGAGTGGCAACCATCAGGATTGTGCCCCAGGGTCTGCTAGCGACACATCGCCTGCACAGAGTATGTCCAATGAGGTATGGATGAA
>CM068968.1:40575106-40592304 GCA_035128595.1 Eptatretus atami
ATTAAACACGGTGGGTTCGTAAGATTATTCATTTTTGATAGATGGATGGACATAGCCAAATATTGAAGCGGCTTTATTGCTTAAAAGTTATCCTATCAGATATAGACAGGTCTCTGCCAGGCAAAAACTGCCCTTTTTTTCCAGTCAAGGTTTTCTCTGCTGATTTATGTTCTTTGGAACATACTCTTTCAAATAAGCTTCTGGGCCACCCTGAATTTTGCCACAAATTCAATATGGCAGCCAAAATCCAATATGGCTGCCCCAGATATTTCAATGCACAGCAAACTTTTTTTCTGGTGTCAACGTAAGGAGACGTCAAGAACATTCCAATATGATATTTGTGTAGTTTGGTCATCATGTTTCTTCTGTTGGTAATACATTTAATGGGGTGTATGCCCAGAAAAAAGTTGCTGTGCATTGAATATCTTGGGGAGCATATTGGATTTTGTGCCATATTGATTTGTGGCAAAATTCAGGGTGGCCCAGAAGCTTTTTGAAAAGAGTATGTTCCAAAGAACATAAATGCAGCAGAGAAAACCTTGACTGGAAAAAAGGGCAGTTTTTGCCTGGCGAGACTGTCTATATCTGATAGGAAACTTTTTAAGGCAATAAGCGCTTCAAATATTTGGTATGTCCATCCATCTATCAAAAATGAATAATCTTCGACCCAACGTGTTTAATTTCATCCATACCTCATTGGACATACTCTGTGCAGGCGATGTGTCGCTAGCAGACCCTGGGGCACAATCCTGATGGTTGCCACTCCGACACAGGATACGCAGAAGCTGGCACTCTTTTGCGACGGAAGACTGACATACAGTCCACCACGGTATTAATTCAGCAGACACAGGGCTCAATCAGGACGCGCTGGGGATCTACAGCCTAGCCACTAAGCCAACACCATGCGCAATGCAGATGAGTGGCAAAACTTTCATGGGACTGATATTATGAACACAAAGTTGGAGGTAAGGTGGATAGCAGAGGGGTGGTGAATCAGATCAGGAAAGTGTTGATACCTTGCATAGATTGGCAAAGATTTGCAGATGGAATTAACCTGAGCAGTGTAAGGTGTTGGGGATGGGAGAAAAAATGAAAATACGAGATTACAGGATGCAGGGCTAATTTTGGAGCGTGTTTCAGCAGGAGAAGTCTGGGGGTGGTAATAGTGTTGTGGGTCGGAGGTGGTGGGAGGAACGGCGCCAGGTGCAGCAAAAAATTTAGAGGGCCCCGCCCCTTTCCCCACGACCCGGAAGTAGTCGTGACTCTCGGACAACTCCGAAGGTCACGGGACACTTAAGGACCGTGCTCGCCAATTCTTGACGGCGTGGGGCTAGGGTTAATAGCCAAATTTCAATATACGTAAGTACCACGTCGTAAATTACCGGGGAAGTCACACCTTCAACGGACTCTGTCGAACCGGGTCGTCTAGCGGACCTCGGTCCGGTGACGCGAGCGGAGTTACCAAAAGTCTGTGGCCCAATGACACTTACGGCACCGCGGCTCACTATTTTCTCAGCCGACGTGCTGGGTCAATGGAAGAAACACGGGCACGAACTGGAACATTTAATATTGGGGGTTATTTATAATGGGGGGGGGCAATAATGGGAAGGGAGACACAGAGCGAGTTATAACCGAAAGATTGCAAAGTAAAAAGAAACACTTAAGCAATTCTTACTTACAGACTGGCGCACACACCACACACACAACACACAACCACACAAAACACACACACACCACACAAAAGAATGGACCTTCGGCTCGAGAGGGAAGGCGAGCTGGAGACAGAGCCTGGCGGGTACTTCGCTCGTGCGGTCACACCGACTCCAACCACCATGGGGGGACCGAACCCACGACCCGATCCCGAGCCAGACTGGCTGTCGACCACACACAGAGGAGCCACCCGCAAAAGACCGCAGTCACGATCGCAGACGGACCACGACGCTCATACGCACGCAAGAGGCAATGGCCACGATGACTCTAACTCTTCACCTTTGGACGGGGCGAACAGTTCATCTGCTGGGGGGGCCGCCTGAGGTAACTGTCTCTGGATGTCGGGGACTTTCTGAGGTATCTCCTTCCTCATTGGTTTGCAATGGCACACCCATCTCGCTGGGCGGAGTCGACTCACCCCGCCTATGCCGGTGGCCCGAACATGTGTGGGTATGGCGTGATGGAGCGAAGGGGAGATTTAATGTAAAAAACCTGTCTATAAAATAAACCGCAGTGCAACACATTAAATTCCCATTAATGGGGAAGGACCTAACTATAAACATACTATCGAAAATAACTGAACTGCGGGGTTGGCTGTCTGTGTGAAGAGGCTTTCAACGTAAAATAGATCGGGAGGTAAGCAGGCAAGCACAATGCGGCAGCTATAGGTAAAGCAAATGGGGTTTAATGTTGTATTCGGAGGGGATCAACTATATCCAAAGAGGTGGTGTTACATTGTAGCAGGAATTTAGTGAGGCCAATCTAGAATATTGTGTGCAGTTCTGGTCACCACAACTCAGGAAGGCGTAGATGCAGGATGTGTTCACGCAGGGCTACGACATTGTTTCGGCCGAGCTAGACTAACTATGAGAGGGCTGAAGGAGACCGGCTTTATTCAACCTAGAAGGAGGCGGTTACGGGGGATATGTGGAGATTTAGATAATGAGGTATCGGTAAAATAAGTGGCAGATGAATTATTCACAGAGGACGTGGATAGGACGCAGGGGGCATAGCCTGAGAGTAAATGAAGAGGAGAGTTAAAGAACGGTAGCAGGCAGGGAACTTTTCCTCAGAGTAAGTTATGCATGGAATGCTCGGGAAAGGTAGTGGCAGCAGAACAGGAGATAGTTTACTTCCAGGTCGTAGGTACCCTGGAAGTTAATGGAGATGGAGGGGTATTGGGGATGTTGAAGCACTTTTAGGTAGTTTGAGTTTGATGGGTGATTTGTGCATGTGTAATGGAGTGCTTTGGTGGGGTCTCATCAAGGGGTGTTGTGTGGTTTATGTTGTGTGTTTTTAACCAAGCCCATGCCTCTCCTGAAGGGGAAGAAAAACATACAAAACTTAAATAATTAGATTTTTAAAATTGCATTTTCTTCTTTGGATCTTGTGTTGATAATTGTATGGTGGTCGTGCAGGATGATTGGCTGAATGGCCTCCACCTGTGTCTTATTTCCTTGTATTTCTTGTTATGATTGTTGTAGATTCTATTTCACTGAACTGCCGGCAAGATTGTTGTTGTATTATCTGGAACCAAGAATTGTTTTGCCATACAGTCGGTGTAATCTTTCTATGAGATACTGTAGTGGAATGATGGTAACTCAACCTACGAGTATCTTTGTCAGATGGAGTTCAACGTGTTAAATCATTTTATTAAAGAAGTGTATTGTTGCGACTCGGGGTTTCGAGGCTTGTCGAGGGGAAAGCATTCGGGTCCTCTCAAACAGCCGGTTCTGAGGCCGGCTGGCATAATCAACTCCGCGCACTGGCAGGTTGCTAGTAACCATGAACGCCAATTGGCATGCATGTGGGCAGGAATTACCTACTTCGTGTGATACTTACCTGTGGACAGTGAATCAAAATGAATGGTATTAAACTACTGTGCGGACCAATGCGGACTAGATGGGAAAAGACGAACTCGACAGATTCGGTTACATTATAAGCAGGGTGAGGAAGGTATGTTGGCCTAAGAAAGGTTTTTCATCACAATGTTCGGGAAAGCAAGGATTCACTGAGTGTGGCAAAAGGAATGCAATTATTTACCATGAAGAGACAGAGCAGAGTTAAACTGATGTAAAACTCTGCAATTTAAATTGTATCCATGACAAGGACAGTAGACACATACCGAGGATATTGTCCAGAAAGAGGAGCAGCAGTTGAGGTATAAGCGACCTCTTTGTAACCTGTGCGGTTGACGGGACTGACGCCACCCAATCACTTAAGAGGAGGGAGGAGGGAAGGAAAACCTGTGTCTCTAGTGCGTGAGTTGGAGGTGGCAATGTGATGGCAGATAGGGCGCAAAAGAGGAGGTGTGAAGGCGTGCAAAATGGTCTGCTTTCAGTGATGCGTCCAAGTTAGACAAGAAAAGTGTTGTGGGGCGGGTTCGGTGGGAGCACGACGCTAGGTGGAGCAGTAGAGTCGGTTCCACGAACCCGGAATTATAGGTATAACTCGGAGCTGACGGGTCCTTATCGGACCGAAGATCGGGCCAAATAGGTCGACGCGTGGGATGGGTCGATTGCCAAATTCAATTTACTAAATACACCGTGTCAACTACCAGGGAAATTCAACCTCGGCAGATCTGCGCATCCGGGCCGTTACGAGCGTCCGACGGAGAGTACAGAATCCTGCCGGGCCGATTGCACGATTTATCAGCAATGAGGCTCATAGTTCCGTTGCAGCACGGCAACGCAATGATAGAAACAGAAACGAGCTGGAACATTCACAAAAGGGGTAATTTATTTTACAATAATAATTGGCAAAAGGGGGGATGGGGGGGAATGGGGGAAATGCTGTGGTGTTGGTGGCAAGGTCGGGTTGAAGCTTGGGAGTAGTTTTTAGCGGTTGTGGTGAAGGTTAAGTGATGTGTGGTTGTGGTGTTTTGATTAGAGGTTGGGGTAGGCTATTGTGGGCATTTAAGGAGCGTTGTGGGGATTATGGTGTGGGTGTAGATCGTGGTGAGCATGGTGTGATCTAAGGTGAGGGTCTGTTGATTATGGCACATAGTTTGGACGGGGAAATGCACGCAGTTTGAAAGGGGCTGTGCAGCAATCTTCATGAGACTCCGTGGGTAGAGTCCTGTTTGGCTGGTGTGCATGCATGCATGACAGGGTTTGGTGTGTGAATAAGAAGTAAATAAAAAATAAGTGAAGCAAAGGGGATGAAAGAAAGTAAAAGCTCAGCAAATGCTTCTCGTCCCATTTACATAGACAACCAGTCAATGGCAAAAATATTGGCCCCTGCACTTTTTTCAAATAACTCAATTTTCTCCAAAAACAGTTTAAATTGCAAAGTGTTTGTTCACAATCTTTATTTCACCGTTAATATTAACGAACCTTTGTTTTTTTGATTCAAGACTTAATTCCTTTTAAATAGAAATAAAAAAAATGGTATTGCAAATTGTTGAAGCCTCGTGATGTAATATTTTGGTAGTAAGCTTTGGACAAATACTGCAGTCAGCACTTCCTTATAGCATATGAGTTCCTACACCTTCTACTGGCAGTTTTGGCCCATCTTCTTTGTACACTGCTTCCAGTTCTCCACATTTGAAGGGTGCCTTCTCCAAGCTGCTGTTTTAGTTCCCCACAGGTGTTTCAATGGTTTACATCTGATCAATTGCTGGCCACTTCACAACAGTCCAGTGTTTTGTCCGTGACCATTCTGGTTGCTTTTTGAAGTGTGGTTTAAGGGTAATTGTCGTGTTGCATACCCATGACTTCAACCGGAGACCCGCTTTCTGAACACGGAGTTGAAATTGGCTCAAAATGCCTTGTAACTCTCATTTTAATGATTTCATGCAACATTCAGAACCGCAATGCAAGGGACACACAGCACCTAAAACATCACTGAACTCCTCCATGTTTGACTGTAGGGAAGGTGTTTCTTTTCTTTGAAGTTTCATTTTGTTTTCGTATAACAGAGATGATGTGTTTTCCAAAAGCTCTAATTTGGTCTATCTGTCCAAGGAAGTTCTGCCAGAAGATTTTGGCTTGTTCAGGTGTTTTTTTTTTAGGGCAACTCCACTTGGGCTTTCTATGTCTCTCTTCCCACAAGTGGGGTCCCTTGGCTGCCTAACATAGAACCTTTCATTGAGTTGGCGACAGATGGTGGCGAGTTGAAAACTGTTGGTAAGCTTGTGTCTGAAGGTCAGCTTGAATCTGTTTGGCAGTTGTCGAGGGTACTTTCTCCACCATTCAACAATCTTTGCTGCAATTTCGATCAGTTTTTAATTTGCGGCACATCAGGGAGTTGGCTACAGTGATGGCCTTAAACTCCTGGTAAATTGCGTACGGTGGACACGGAACTAAAGTCCTGGAGATTTGACTTGTAGCCTTGAGATTGTCCATGCCTTGGCTACAATCTTGTGTCTGACCTCCTCAGACATTCTCTAGTTTTATTTCTTTCTCCATACTATTGCGGTACACACAGTGAACAAAACACAGAAAGACTCCTTTTCTTATTCAAATGGTTGAATGAGTGTTTTTATATTGCAGTACTGCCACTCACACAGGTAAGTTCAATCAAAGTACAGGAGTAATACCTGCTTTGAAATGTAATTTTTTTACAACTTATATAAGGTGCAATATACTTGTCGCGGGTCATGTTAGGAATTGTGTGTGATAAGCAAATTTAGTAATTTTTTTTCGGCTTTTTCTTTGTTTTGTTCACTGCAAACGCAAAGAATACATGGTGGAGTACAAAATAATTTTTAATTTCACAATTTTTGGATGAAATTGGTGCATTATTTGAGAAAAGTGCAGGGTGCCAATATTTTTGGCCACGACTGGTTAAAGAAGGGCTAACTGAATGAATAATATGAAAATAACTCGCGGGATCGCTTGTATGTTGGGTGCATTGCTTGGGGAGTGCGGCTTTTTCACAGAACCGCAACAATATTTGAACATATGCGGGGTATCGTGTCTATTGCTCATGTCTTAAAATTTATAACACCTGCTAAAGTACTTATTCCTTCTACATGTTTGTGTGAAATTCTTTCATTAGCCTTGGAACTTGAAGAGGAAACATTATTATAACAATTCACCTTGATGAAAATGTAAATGGTGATGTAATTTTAGAAAGTTGTCAAGTTTCAATCGAAAATTTTTTTTTTTTTATTAATTTCCACTTTGGCCAATCTCCCAGGAATTTGCTCACGTAATGCCATGAAAACATATTGTTGTGCCAATGACTCTTGGTGGTTATGTTACTTAGTATAGGTGGTTAGATGCCTTCGTGAATTCTTAGACTTTTGTGTGAAGTAATTAATTGTGAATTACAGGTGTCGTTAAAAAAATATGATGCTGATAGACGATATCACCTTCTAATGTGGATGTCTAAAAACTGCAACCCATAATGAGCTTTGGTTATGTTTTAACCTTGTTAATCTGTCTTAATGTTCTTTTTCAAGCCTTTGCATAGGCTTTGACGGCTAGCAGGTGGGAAAGGTGACCATATGTCCGACCAAGCAGTCCTGTTTCATGGTGATGGGGAAGGGTGTGCCCACCATGGACAAGGCCATGGTCCAACCGGAGTGAGAAGAGAGGGGTAGTGGCGGCATCATAGGTGATGGACGGGTGGAGGCTATAAGGAGAGTGCACAATGCGGAGGCTGAATGCACACCATCCTCTCTTACGTCACCATTGGTTAAGGGTCCCGTTTGGTGAGGGAAGATGACACCTACGACTCAGTAGGGCAAGGTCTCGTCCTTTTTAGTCATAAGGTGCTTCGTTATGACATCATAATTGATATGTGGAAGTACATCCTGTCAGTATGAAAAAATGAAGGGGTATCTCGGGATAAAATCGTCGCAAATTTTTTTTGATGAGTCACGGTCAGTGATTCACAGCATGTTGTTCTTTTTTTTGAAACTTCAAAATCTTCTTGAAATGGCTGAACAGTGAAGGTGAAACTTCACATATGGAGCTATCCTGAGGAACAAGGTTCAACACATGCGACATACATGTCAACATGGTTTTGGTAGCCATATTGGATTTACCGAAAACACAACTATCTTTTCTTCTCCAGAATAGCCGACAAGAGGGGGAAATTCAATAAATGTTCCAGGCATGGGTGTAAAGGTTGTTTGGAAAAATTGATGTACGTGGTTTGGTAGCCATATTGGATTAAGAAATATTAATAATGTTTTTCTGAACGCTTAATCAATCGAGTGAAACTTCACATTTGATCTAGTAGTGATGTGAATACCAATGTTTGAATTTAATTTATCGGCACATGGTCTGGCAGCCAAAAAATTTTCTTTCTTTTTTTTTGACAAGACTCACTTGCTGTTAGCTGATGGGTTTTGGGGGTAGATGGAGTGCGCTGGAAACGCGAATCCTATCCAGGTTCCTTGATGAACTTCATTTTTAATTTTTGCTTGTTCAGGTTACTTCTGATTACTCAATGCAGAACTACGCTTTTGGTCTTCATTTTGCTTTGAATTGAATATTTAAATCCCTTCTGAACTCAATTGAATAATAAATATAAAACATTATGGGTCAGGGTAGGTTTCGATAAAGCGGGATTCTTGGGGACCTGGTCATCATGCAGCAGTTTATAAAGTGGCAGTTCTAATTATGTCTCTTATTATTGCATAACAACCAGCCACAAACGGCACACAAAAGCAGTCCAGCGGGTTCTGCAATCTGTCTTTTTTTGTTATTTTTTTGAAAGGGACATTGAGGGTTGTTTATGTATTATTACATATAATGACCTAATATCACAAGAATTACAATAATTTACTTTATTATTTATTTTTTTTACCGATTCAGCCGCCTGTGGCTGTAGTTGCATCATTGCTGGGAGCTCAGGCTGTGGCCAATGATGGCAGTGCCCATTTCCAGGAAGCTGGTACTCATTTTTCCGACCACGGATGGATGAGGTGAGTTAAACTCCCCCTGTTATTTAAGTCACGACAGGGATTCAAATGAAGACCCTTAGGGCAGCACCTACTGTTAAACACCATGCTGTTAGCTATATTTGCTCACGTCATTAATTAGGAGTTGACTAAATTGTCCTAAACAATATTAACCCTGAGGGAGTTATTTCACAACAATTATACACAATACAACCGCATTGCTTCGCTGATAGGATATTAAGTGGGGGGGATAAGGAGGAGGGGAGGCAAGAGGGGTGAGGGAAGGGAATGCAGCTTGCGGGGAGGCAAGGTAATAAATAGAAGACCAAGAAGGAACCCAAAGAAGTAAAGAGGAAAGATGGAGTCTCAGGGGAACCTGGATAGGATCGGGTTCAGCGCTACTCCCCTCCCTCAACATCAGGTGAGGCAAGTGTGCTCTTACAGAAACATTTCTGTAAGAATTCACTTCTTGAGAGATGGATAACAAAAGCCAGGAATATAGAGGAAAAAGATAAAAGAGAAGAAAAAGGCAAGAATTAGAATGAGTAAGGAGACTGTGGAAAAAAAAAAGTAGAAGAATTGTGAAAGGAACACAGATGTCAGGAAGAATCCGGACAGATAGATTTCAGCAGTTGCTCGGCTCAACACAGCAACATGGGGAGGGGGGTCTGTCCAACCACCATCCAGACACATATGGGATAGGGGTGGAGAAAAGAGGGGTGGAGGGGTTGAGGAGGTAGGGAAAACGAGGAGGCATGGGTGAGCGGGAGGGGTGAGGGAGGGGAAGAAGTGTGAGGAGGGAGCATGGGGAGGGAAGGGCAAAGAATAAGGCAGTGTGAGGGGGAGGGTCATCGGAGAACAACATTTTGGATACTTGTGGTAGATGACACATCCAATCATAACGCCATCCGATACATTCGGAACAGAGGGAGAGAAAAGATCGGGGTGGGGTGGAGAGAAGAGGGTAGATGGGAAGGGGGGAGGGGGAATTCAGCAGATTGACGTCAGTTTTTGACAGCACACACTTGTTAATCACCCTGCTTGTGACCTGGATGCATTTTATGGCTAATGTCGGGAATTCAAACCCAGGGGAGACAGCTTTCCTGGCCATGGTGGATTCATTCCTTCATACTCAGAACTTTTTTTTACTCCTTTTAATCATATAATTTATTCTGGCTTCCTACCTCGGTATCGAACGTGGTATCACCATTGAAGCTGAAGAACATGTGCCAAGTTGGCTTCAGGAAAAGCCTCCACGAAAGGTTTGAAAAAAAACTTCTCAAACGACTTTTTTTTTTTTTTTGTATACCTTGTCGAGGCTCGTAGAGAGTACAACGCACAGCCAAGGGGTATGAGACAAGAGGGGTGGGAGTGAAAAACAGTGGGGAACAGAACATTAGGAGATTGTGGAAGGGAGAGGATGGGACGGGGAAATGGGGAGAGAAGATGGACATTACAGGGACTTTCAGAAGGAAACAGGGGATTGAAAGGAAGTGGCTTGGGTGGATTATCGGGGTAGAAAAGATCGAGGTTTGGATGGGGGAATGATAAGAGTGGTGTGAACAGTCTGTTTTGAAGCCTGGAGGGAAGATGGAAGAATAGAGTGAGGGAGTTTCATTCCCAAAGGTGGAAAAAAGAGGATAAAAGAGTGAAGTGAGCAGTGATTCGTGATTGGTAGTTTTACCGGAAAGGGCGGTTGTTTGGCGGACTTGAGCCCTGTGGAAATGTGGTGGGGACAAATCGCAGAGAGAGCGGGGGAAAGGTTGGAGAGGAGACGGTAGAAGCAGAAAGACCACCGACCAACGTGCGGTGATTGAGTGAGAGGCCCAAAGACTCAGCTTCATTGCGGGAGATGCGATGATCACTAAATGCCTGGTTTCGAACAGCGTGAAGCCGAGACAGGTGGGAGGCAGGAGCACCAGCCAGAGTGGAGAGAGTACTCATCAAGCTACGGACAAAAGTTTGTAAGTGTCGGAGCTCAAGAGGGCCGAGGAAGGATTTGCACGACGGGGATTCCCAGTCAAGCGACTGCTTTGGAGGCGAGGTTGGAAATGTGACATTCCAAGGAAAGGACATGGCAGATAAGTGAGACCCAAGCTTGAAAGAAAAGATTCTTCAGAGGATTGTTTGAGAAAGTGGATGGGGGGTTTCTCTAAACGGTACTTTTGAAGAGACTAGTGAGAGTGTGAGATTTGTCTGGATTGAAAGACATGTTCCACGTGTTGGACCAGTTGTGATTTATCCGATTGCAGTGAGCGAGAAGTGCTGCTGCGGTCTGAGGGATGACAGATGGTATGGAGAGGGTGGAGTCATCAGCAAAGGATATACAGGATTTTCCAGAGAGTCGGAGAGATTCATGTGAAAACCAGAAAAAGAACAGGGCCAGATGTAACTTGTTGCCACCTACCTGGAGGAACGCTGGACAGGAAGGGGGATTGAAAGAACTCCATTTAGGCACACCGTTGATGCGTAAACAGGAGAGGAAGTTGCGGAGCCATGAGTGGAGATGGCGTTGGGATCTGGGAAGAGGTTTGGTGAGTAGGGCAGGGGCAGCTGTGTCAAAAGCACGTGATATGTCAGGGATATGGCTCGATTTCCTGTCTGGCATTGAGGACCTCATCCATTGAGGGAGAGGCAGAAGCAGCATATCCAGGGTAGAGTGACTGGTCTGAAACCAAATTGATGATCGGAATCAAGCCATTGGAGAGAGGAAGGATTTCTGTCTGAGCGATGATGGATTCCATAACCTTGCTGATGATTTGGGAGAAGGCTGAATTGGTCTGTAGTTTTTGCAGGATCTGTTTTTGCACCTTTTTTATGCAGGGCAAGTGATGTTGCATGATTTCCAGCAGATGGCAGATGACCTTGAGCAAATGAGAGGGTGAATGAACAGAGAGGGGTGAGAGAGCAGAAGAGCAGGCTTTGAGACTGGGCTGATGCAATCGGGACGGTTGCAGAATCTGACTCGAGGTTTGAAAGCAGCTCTCCACTTGTTTAGGAGAAAAGGAACAGAGTCAGGGACAGTTTGGGTTGATGGGTAAGGTTGGGTAGAGGAAAGTGGATGGGTTTAGGCACAGATTTGCTGCAAACAACTGAGTTTAGGCATTAGCTTTCAGTGTGGTATCAGCAGTGAGCCATTTTTTTTGAGGTAAGGGAGGGGATGGAGGGGGAACATCACCGAACAGATTTGATAAACGCCACAGGGATTTTGAGGAGGGAGAGACGTTTAATTTTTATTTGTGTTGTTAGTGGACTCGGGTGGGGGAAGACCATGAGGGGTGTAACAACTCGGGTTTCCACCAACTCGCAGAATGGCAGTTCATCGCATACGAATAACTTTGTGACGCGGCGGTTCATAAATCGATCGTGACAGCCTATAACTCGACCATGTATTAAGGGGTCTCCGACTGATGGAATCGGTTACTAAATGGTCCATGTAATATATTACTGGGAGACACGCCTCGGTACGCATTGCTCAAAGGATCACTTGCAGATCAGATGCAGCCGAGCGGGACGTCAAGCACGTACGGCTAGGAAACAGATCGTTGGGGAATATGTCCTGGTAAACGGGGTTGCGAACCATGGCTGGACAATGATGAAAAATGAAATGGCTGGGAAATTTTATACAGCATTTATTTACAATCAGCGAGGAAAGGTATGTGGCACATCGAATGGGGTTTATTTTTATGTAAGCGGGGATAGCAGGAATTTGTGGGTGTGGCAAAAGACAAGGATCTTACAGAAGCAGACACAGAGCAGAGTTATCGTGATATATCTTCTACACAATCTTATTTATGCAGGACAGGCATCACCGCGCACACACACACACCAACACACACACACACACACACACACACAACACAACCACACGATACTTTGAGTCCGTAGTAGGTCTGTTTCACCTCCTGAGCCACCCCATGTGGAGCGAGCCGCAACAGCAATTGCACATATACAGACACTCATACCGAGGGGATACTTCTGGGGGGCTCCGTTCCATTTTTAAACCCTTATGGAGAAAAGAACAAACACACTACACGGAGGTGGATATTTTGAGACTGGGAGGGCTCTGTTCACTTTCTGAAACCCTATAATGGAAGATTCAACGAACGCCAATAACATACACACCACACACCGGTGGCCAAATGCCATTGCGAAGAAGCTGCTGTTTTTTGTACATGCACAGTTTTTTTGTAATGTACACAGAAAAAACTGTAACAGCGTGCACACATTTCTAATGTTACACGTATCAAGTATAATGCACACACTGCACTCTGTTGTCCTTTTCTCCTGACAAGGTGGAGAGTTACTGTCATTCTGCCTTCTCTCCCAAACGTCTGCCATTGCAATCAAAGCCAACTCCAGTCTAGGATACCGACTTCTTCACTTTGTAGAAAACGTGGTGGCTCTCGATAGAACCTTTTCATCTCCTCATCACTCTCAAGGCTAGAGTACCCAAGCAGTGTCCTTAGCCAATATTATTCCTAATATTCATAAATTATTCACTGACTCTCTGGAAAATCTCTTTACTCTTTGCTGATGAACTACTATGCATGAATCTCTATCTTCTGCAGACAGGCAGCAGCCTCTTCCCTATTCTTCAGACCTGACAAAAAACACATACTGTTCCATACACAATTTTGCTGAGGTATCCATTTTGTCACTTATGCGTCTCCTTAGCCTATTGTTTAATGCATCCCTTGTTAGTGCAGTCTCATCTATTTCTCCCTCCACCTCTGTGGTATTTTCCCTTCCTGTGTTCCTTTGTTTACGTTTGTGTCTGATTTTGTTCTGTGGTAATCGCTTCTTTCCCACGATATAGACCATACAAATAATAAATGAATTATAATAGTTTTAAAGTGCCCCAACATTCTGCGGCATTTTTTCGGAACGTAAATTGTTGTTTTTTATTTATTATTTATGACCACAATACCGGGATAACGATAGCGATCCGGCGAATTGCGGGGTCCAAACAGTATTATTCGTGTGTTGTGTGTGTGATGTCCTCCATAACAAAAAAATGATCTGCAGCCTGAAACTTGGCATGCATACTATGAATATCCAAGGACTGATGACCCTATTGACTGTATAAGGTAAAGTAAAGGTTATGGTCGATATGCATCGTCCATTTGTATGCGCAGAAATAGAAACCACCCCATATGCATCTAAAATTAGAATTGGCATCCCGTTTGACTTTTATTATGTTTTACATTTGTTTGGCTGTTACATGGCTTTAGAAAGGTGTTCACACTCGGCAACTCAAGTTTAGGAGGGAAAGGAGGGGCCGATAGACTAAAGTTCAAAGGACAGCTTGTTGTGGACACAAAAAAAATACTTCAACTTGTGCAAGGAGTAAGCCCCCCTGCTCCCGTCGGGTCTCAGACGAATAGCAAGCGTTTTGTTACTCCATCACCAAAGGTGGACGGGAGTTATGTTTTTACCTGTCTGTCGTTGTGTGTTTTGCTGCCAGCAGGATATATCAAAAGGTTGCAGACAGATTTGGGGACAAATTTTGGTGGACATGTTGAGTGTGTGACATGGACGATTGATTTGATTTTGGTGAAGATCGCGAATACGGATTGGATATGAAGGTTGAATTTAAAGGATTTTCACCATTGAGCATGTTTACAAAAACAATATTGTTGTGTCTACTTGCGATTACCACGGCTAGACGGTAGACCGAAACTGGCTTAAAGGCACTGCATTCAATATTTACTCTACTTGTGTTTCTCAAGGTCAACCAAATGCACAAATTGATGGCAATCACACAAGAAAGCAAATGAGCTTAATTTATATGCTTTCTTACCCTTTAAAAGGATTTATTTTTATGTTAAAAGCACAGGGAAGAGGACGACAAGATGCTATAATATTGAAACAAACCAAGTGAGTCAAGACACAAAGAGGAGAAGAGGATACACAAACTTGTATAATGGAGGAGAAATTAAAAGCTAAAATTTCCCCTTAATCATAAAATCTTAAAAAAAAATCAATTTCTCAAAAAAATTTAATTAAAAAAAAATCTTTACTAAAAAAAAAAAAAAAATCAACAAAAAAAAAAATCAAAAAAAATCTTTTTTTTTTCCCTTTAAATTTCATTTATTATAAACAAAATATCCCTAATTTCAAAAAAAAAAGATCTTTTTTTCTATAAAAAATAAAAAAAACAAATTAAAAAAATAAAATTTAAAAAAAATCCTTCAATAAAAATTTAATCCTTCAAATAAAAATAAAAAAAAAATTTTAAAAAAAAAAATCCTCTTATAAAAAAATTTCTTTTTAATTCAAAAAAAATCCCCCTATTTCAAAAAAATAAATCTAAAAAAAAAATCTGATAAATTTCTAATCCTCCATATCTTCTTTAAAATCTCTCCTCCTAAAAAAATAATATAAAAAAAAACAAAATTCTATTTTTTATAAAAAAAAAAAATTAAATTTAATCTTCCCATAATAAAAATAAATTCTATCTATAAAAATCAAAATAATAAATTTATCTCTTCCTCCCTAGCCATTCAGCACCACAATCACACTGTAAACACAAGATGCAGGTGGGATTTCCCTTTTTTCTGATGCACCAGGTTGGAAGCAGTCTTGATAGTGTCTGATTTAGAGACCAGGAGGGACACGAGAACCGTAATGATGTGCCAAGATGAGTAAAATGGCATGAGCAGGGCCAGCGTGAGTAGGCATTCAACAGGCGCAGTTTGGTCCCCTTTGTCCTTTTTAGAGGAGGCCTCTTGGTCCGCCTCAGTCTTCTTTCTCCAAACCTTCAAAACACAGGTGAATCCCGCTTGGGTCGATTCCAACAGGCTTCTCCTCCAATCAAGGTCTCGGTCCTCTTTCACAATGGTTTTGTTCTCTCTGATCTTTCTCATGGATCGAGTCCTAACAAGCCCTCTTGTCCTCTCTCATGGACTCCGGTAGACAGTCTCGATGCAGGTTGCATACACTCCTCATCTTCCTGCCTGGTGGAGTCTCCCTCCTAGGTGTCACCCTGGGGGTGGCCCCTATAAATTAACTTACATCTTTTCCTCTGGCTCCACAGAACACTGTGTGCCATGACTCCGCACACTGCCAGAGAGAATCAAACTTTACCTTTTGCCACGGATGTGTGCTCTGCTATGGGAAGTCTTCACCAAGCCCTGCCACAAACAGAGGTTTTGGCATAATTCAAAAGTTAATTCTACCCTGTCTATAAATTACATACGCTGCTCCTCAAGATCAAGTGCCACAAATACTTACTCTGACAGAACTGGTTACATGGTCTAACAACTCGAAACACAAGGACCACCGTTGCTTCACTGTCCTATGTATGGATCCTCCCCCTTCCAGATACTATTAGCACGATATTTCAAAAAATTGTGAAAAGTTATGACAGAGAAGTGGATGAGCTATAAGGTGAAAAAAGTCGATTGATTTCAGTTCAGTTCAGGTCGGATCAATCCAGCCGTTCAGTGGGATACAAAACCTAAACTGTTAAGGCACTGGCAGAGGTTGCGCGTTACTGAGTGTCAGTCTAGTTGCATTGCGATCAACTCTCTAAATCGTCTTTTCTTTCATCAAAATGCAAATTTTTGAACTTTACTTTGCTCACTCATCTGCTTGCTCGCAAACGGTTTCATCTGGAAGCTCTGGGATTGACTGAGAAAGAGATTGACGGTTACAAACGAAAGGGTCAGGACAGGGCTGTTTGCTCAACCAGATAATCAAATCTGACCATGTTTTGCCCGCGGCACTTTACGCATCGATAATTCACAAAGGAAGGTGTGGGCTGCAAACTAATCTGTGCTCTGAGGGTATCTCAAATGTGTTTTTCCAGGCAGGCCTGGAACTGCTTTCTTTCATATTGGTCTTTTTGTGAGTGGGGAGCAGAGTTTACAGTGAATTTAATTTCATATTTTTATCGGTGTGTTCCTGAGATTAAATAAAATACTCGTCTGTATAAAACAAAACTGCCTCTGGTAGCTTGCTACATTGTTTCTGCATTGAGCCTGGGGAGTAAGCTGAAAATATATTGTCCGGGTTCTTCCGCGCATCTTGTTCTTTATTCTTCACACTTCTTTATACTTTTTTCACATTCCTCTTTATTCATTCTAATTCTTGCTTTTCCTTCCCTTCATCTTTTTCCTACCTATTCCTCTCTCATTATCTATCTCTCTAAGGAGACAGTGGAATTCTGTAAGGCTTTGCTGCACTGGATGGCGTTGAGGGGTAGTGGAGTAGTGGTTGAAACTCGAATCCCTATCGATCTCTGATGATCCTCTTTCCCCTTTACTTATTTTGGGTTCCTTTTGGTCTCTTTTCTGCATTAAGGGAGGAAAATAAATGATGTGAGGATTATAATAAATAATTTTGTTCGTTCGACTGAGGGAAAGATTTGTTTTTATTACGTAATTGGCTAATAGCGAGTGTTATTCAGTTATATGCATTATAATGAAGACTATGCATTTCTGCAATTTTACCGTCAAATATAGTGAATTGTACTGCAAGAATGTAAAAAATAAATTGGGATATTTTCAAAACAAAAAGTGTTTTTGTCTTTTTTTATTTCTTATGTTGGCAGGACATCTGTGGAGCATCCAGTAAACTTGATCAAGCTGGCGGCGTTTTATGCAAAAGATATTGAAAAGAAACATTG
>CM068968.1:40602974-40625024 GCA_035128595.1 Eptatretus atami
ACTAGAACTACGTTGTCGATGGCACACCATCGCATATTCCCGCGCACACTGCTTTGTCCCATTAATGCTAGGTGAAATTTTATCTTGCAAAATTGATTGACTATTCTTTTCTAATTGATGTGCTTTATGACCAAAGACTTACTATGTTTACTAAATCAGAAGTCATTGCAAGCATGTCAAATTCATGAAACATTAATTAACACTGTCCAGCAATATAGAACTGTCATCAATTTTAATCATAGGAATGAACTGTGTATAATATAATTATAATTATTCATAATCAATTAGATAAATACAGAAAACTGTGACTGTTTTCACTCATGGGCCACATAAGTAAGTTCTTTATAAAAGAATTTACCATGTACAATGGTAAATACACTTAAAAAAAATCAGCCCCATGACCCCACCCCCTCTGGCCCGGCCATAGGGTCATATCAAAAATCGACAGTGTTGTGCACTCCCCATACATATATCTACTATGTCCCAAAGTTTCAAGTTCCTATCTCAAACGGTGTAGGAGAGCTATTTTGACCCCCTATCGCTAAGCACCCCCTAACCCAAAGCACCCTCTGATCATCATGTGTTAAAAAAATATGTTGTGGGTCATGGGGTCGATTAAAAAAAAAATGTATAACTCATGAATAGTTTGATTTAAAAGCTACAAGACAATTTTTTTTAATCGCCCCCATGACCCCAACCCCTTGCCCGTCCCCTAGGGTCATATCAAAAATTCGAAAGTTGTGTGCACTTCCCCATACATAATCTACTATGTCCAAAGTTTCAAGTTCTTATTTCAAACAGTGTAGGAGGAGTTACAGGGTAAGACAGACGGACGTACGGAACAGATGGACGTACGGAGTACGGACGGCGGAGACAATCACAATATTCCGCTTTTCTTCGAAAGCGCGGAATAATTATTATACGTATCCATTCTTGTTTAATTTTGGAACATCTTTTCCAGATACAGTATTGGGTTTTTAACGTGAAGAATCGCCGTAAAGTGTTGCTCACGAGGTGGACAGAATCAACATGATTTTGAAAGATGATTTAAGAGAAGTGCATCCTACGACAATGCTTACAAAGAGTGCTCATTACTGCTCCTTTGTTGCCAAGGCTGCGAGAACGATCAATGAAGCTGTTGAGAGACAGGCTATTATATTAATACGCTAAGCCATATTTGTGGACGTATCTCCTCCAAAACTGCCGGAGGATTGTCGCCATTTTTTGGCATGTGGGTGCTCTGTGATCTAATGTACAGCATAGGCTATGTGAGATCACGCCAGACGACAGGATTGGGAATTTTTGCGATTTTCTAATTTTTACATTAGTTTGCATGGCGACGCTGTGACGTCACCCTGAGAGGTGTAATGCCAGTCCTAGAAAACAGCGTCTGCAATGAAACCTTCTTCTCCACATGCTGACGACCTCAGAAAGTGCATTTGACACAAAAATGTAACAAGAAACATTGTATATAAAGAAATTCTATAAATCACATTGTGAACACTGTATATTGACGTCCTAACGAACCTCACTTTAGAAACTTCGTGCGGAGCTGGCTATTAAAAATAATATTTAAACCTCAATCATCTTGTTGATGAGAAGCAATCTCTCCTTCATTTTAGAGCATTATAATGTCGGTATCATCGAGACTGCTTATGATGATTTTCATAAAGTGAGGAAGTAATTCATAACAAAACAAAGAAACAAACATCATTAATATCTGAATGGTTTGTGAAAGGAATCCCAGCTTACCTTCATGAAAATATATTTATATTCAAGAATACATTTTCTGAGGATTGAATAGTTCAGGATTATTACCTGAACAATGTTTAGACAAAATTAAATAAACAAAGGAGTGAGTTATAAAAATTAATTTGGTTTAAAAACACTTGGGAAGATTCAGAGTTCATTCATCGCTCACCTTCTGCGAGAGGAATCTTCACCCGGCTCTTCCTTCACCGAGTGACGTCCAACATGGAGGAACGTTACCATGGAAACCTCCGGGCTCACTCGACCCGTTTCATCTGTGGAGAAATGGACGGACGTCGGGACCGTGGAGGGTTAAAATACCGAGAACATCTTGTGGAATTTATAGTTTTATCGTTTATAAAATAAAAATAGAAAAGTTAATTAAATCTGTGAATAAATGTTTAAACGTCGTGCTGGACTCGCCTTGTGAAGAACAATTCTCCCCAAGTTCAAGTTTCACCTTCATCCTCATTTAAATCTATAACAACATCAATGGAGTCAGAAACCAAACTCACCACAACCGTCAGGTCATTCCATCAATCCAGCATCGTTATCTTCAACGTGTACATTGTTATTATAGATTGTTACCTTGTGAGGGAAAAACACCTGCAGGTTCAGGTCCACCTCACCACCACTATCGGATCTGTGGAGAAACAAAACCTGTTTTAAACAAAGATCACACTTGGAGATTTTACTTTAAAACAAACTCGTGTAAACTCTTCCTTATTTACTCTCCGAGATATTCATCACGTGGTTTCTCCATCATAGAGAAACCCGTACCGGGTTCCGGTCCGTCCCGTCCCCTCCATCACGAAGGTTCTGAACGTCCAGGATCCTGAACCCGCAGATCCCAGCAGCTCCTCCCGGACCCCCTCTGGTCCTCCATCAGAGCCCGACTTGAGTCCGAGTAGTTGGATCGTGAGCGCAGCCGGCGGGGTCTCGGTCCATGACCATCAATCACCGCGAGTTACAGAACTGATTCAGTTGGATCGGGTTCGTCTCTTCCCAACTACACAAAAATTAAAGGAAATTTCATCACACCGGTGGATATGAAAATAATTCAGGTGAACATTGTACTTGTTATACACGTCACTTCCCCAATGAACACATCTATATCTCAACCACTCTTGTTTCACTTCACGGAGCAAGAGGTGAAAAGGAGAGAGGAGAATGTACAAGCTCAGCTCAAATATACACGAGAAAGAGATCCAGGGCAGCGAAACCTCATTTATCTGTTGGGGACAAAATCGTTCACAAAATAGACTCAAATGTGTAATATACAAAATGAAATGTTTTTTTTTTTTTTTTTTTGTATACATGTCCAGGCTCGTATGAGAGCTAAACACAACGCACAGCAAGGGGGCATGAGACAAGAGGGCGGAGTGGAAGGGACAAACAGTGGGGAACAGACACATTAGGTGATCTGTAGAAGGGAGAGGGATGGGGATTGGACGGGGAACATGGGAAGAGAATGGACATTACAGGGACTTTCAGGAAGGAAGCAGGGAATTGAAGGAAGTGGCTTGGGTGAGATTATCGGGGTAGAAAGATCGAAGGATTGGATGGGATGATAAGAGGTGGTGGTGAACAGCTGTTTTGAAAGCCTGGAGGGAAGAATGGGAAAAAATAAGTGAGGAGTTTATTCAAAGGCGGGAAAAAAGAGGAGAAGGAGTGAAGGTGAGCAGTGTTTCGTGATTTTGGTAGTTTTACCAGAAGGGGGTTGGCGGACCTTGAGGCCCTGTGCAAATGTGGTGGGACAAATGGCAGAGAGAGCAGGGGGCAAGGCTGGAGAGGAGTCGGTAGAAGACAGAAAGACACACCGACCAACCTGCGGTGATTGAGTGAGAGGCCAAAGACTCAGCTCATTGCGGGAGATGCCGATGATCCTAAATGCTGGATTCGACAGCTGAAGCCAGAAAGGTGGGAGGCAGGAGCACCAGCCCAGAGGGAGAGCCATACTCCATCAGGTACGGACAAAGCTTTGTAAGTGTCAGGAGCTCAAGGGCAAGAGGAAGGATTTGCACGACGGAGGATTCCCAGTCGGCGACTGGCTTTTGAGGCGAGGTTGGAAATGTGATTTCCCAGAAAGGTCATGGCAGATAGTGAGCCCAGAGCTTGAAGAAAAAAAGGACTTCTTCCCAAAAGAGGATTGTTGAGAAAGTGGATGGGGGGTTTCTAAACGGTTTTCGAAGAGACATAGTGAGTAGTGTGAGATTTGTCGGATTGAAAGACTGTTCCATGTGTTGGACCGTTTGTGATTTATCCAGATCTGCAGTGAGCGAAGAGCTGCTGCTTGCCGGTCTGAGGGATGACAGATGTACGGCAGAGGGTGGATCATCGGCAAAGAGATATAGAGATTTCCAGAGAGTCCGAGAGATCATTGATGAAACAGAAAAAGAACAGGGCCAGAACGCTACCTGGAGACTCCAGCCTGCACAGGAAGAGGGGATGAAAGAACTAAATGGCACCCACAATAAACGTAACACCCTCACAGCAGATTTGTTCGGGACTTAATTTATTACTCGGAATACAACCCATCGCTTCACTGACGGAGTATTAAGGGGCTGGGGGGGGGAGAGAAGAAGGAGGAGAGGAGGGGGGAGACAGAGAGGAGGTAGAGACAGGAAGAGAGGCGGAGACAGGAAGAGAGGGGGACAGGAAGAGAGGGGAGGACAGAGAGAGGGGGGAGACAGGAAGAGAGGAGAGGGGAGGGGGAGAGACAAGAGAGGAGGGGGGGGGACAGAAGAGAGGGGAAGGGGCGGGAGACAGAAGAGAGGGGAGAAGAAGAGAGGGAGGGAGACAGGAAGATGAGGGGGGAGACAGGAAGAGGAGAGAGGGGGGAGAGACAGAAGAGAGGAAGAGAGGAGAGAGGGAGAGATGGAAGGGGAAGCTAGGAAGGGGGGATGGTGAGGAGGGAGGGGAGGTGGGGGGAGGAGGGATGAGGAGAAGGAGAGGAGAGAGAGGGAGGAGGAGGGATGGGAGGGGAGGGGATGAGGAGGGGGAGGAATGAGGAGGGGGAGGGGGAGGTGGGAAGCTATGCCTCATCAAAAGTGCTATACACTGCGGAAGGGAGAATGCGATGGAGGGGGTAGAGAGAGAGAGAGAGAGAGAGGAGAGAGAGAGAGAGAGAGAGAGAGAGAGAGAGAGAGAGAGAGAGATATGAAAAAAAAGAGAAAGGTGAGGGGTGGAGGTGGGGTCTCTTAAAGATAATAATATGTTATGCTAAATGACCAAACACACACACAAAAACAATCTTATGTCAGAACAGCTGTACACACAACAACACAACAGAGTTTATCATGTAATCCGCCGGCACATCTGCAAAAACTTTGATGTCCCAGTTCCAGACAATTTGTGGGAACATGAACCAAAAGTAATCACTGAAAACATGGAAGTACCTACCGCTCACATACGACCTAATGATCCCATCGAGCGTGAACATCGAAAACAAAGCGTTGCGACCAGATATCATACTTGGGTACAAAAAAAAGAGAAGGCATTGTTTATTGAGGTGTCAATTGCAGTGATTTTGGACTAAACGATGCAGAAATCAAGAAAATGACCAAATACCAAGACCTCAAGAATGAAGTGAGAAGATCCTGGAAGCTGAAGAATGCCAAAGTTGTACCAGTGATAGTTGGACCTACAGGAATGATGACAAAGAACCTCACAGAGATATTAAACATAGGGGCAATACCCCTGGGTGCTTACTTGGTAGTGGCTGGATAAGATAATCATGCAACAACTGGTCGGCATGGATGACCCACAAAATATATAATGGAGAAGAAAGTAAATACCTATGGACTTTTTTAATGCCATAAGCAATCCTTGGTACATCACGGTTGATAAAGGTTGTGGTCAAGTTTCATCGAAATTGTGTGTGTGGTTTCAGAAAAGAAAGCAAATAAATATTTTGGGGGGCAAACCCCCGATAAAACCCCTTAGACCCCAATTCTTTGAAATGTCATGAACACACTTTTAGTACATCACAGGTGGTGAAGATGGTGGTCAAGTTTCATCGAAATTATGTGTGTAGTTTCTGAGAAGAAAGCAAATGCATATTTTGGGGGGAAACCCCCTGCCCCCATAGACCCTCCTCGACCCCAATTTTTTTTAATGTCGTGAACAAACTTTGGTACATCACGGGTGGAAAAACACCTGTAGGTTCAGGTTCCACCTTCAACAACACAAGTCGTCAAGTTTCATTCGAATTGTATGTGTAGTTTTGGAGAAGAAAGCAAATACATCTTTTGGGGGGCAACCCCCCTTAAACCTCCTGAGAGCAGATTTTTCTAATGTCATGAACAAACTTTGGTACGTCATGGGTGATAAAGGTTGGAGTGAAGTTTCATCGGAATATGTGTGTATTGTTTCTGAGAAGAAAGCAAATAACTCTTTGGGAGGGGGGTTGCCCCCCCCCTCCCCATAAACTCCCTCTGTAGAGCCCTTCAAACTCTTTTTTTATGCCATCACGGGTGATGAAGGTTGTGGTCAAATTTCATTGAAATCGTATGTGTAGTTTCTGAGAAGTTGCAAGTATTTGTGGACGGACGGACGATGCGCCATCCCATCAGCTCCCCGGAACTACTTTACAGGTGAGCTAAAAACCATCCCTGGGAACATTATTACAAACGAACTACAGTTGGAAGCTGTTTAGTGCTCAGCGACGATCCTGAAGAGAGCCCTCGGCACAAAACTTTGAGAACAGAAAACTTCACAGTTTGGTCTGTGAAATCGGGTGACGCCCGTTACCGAAATGAAGGTGGATACTTTGAGCCTGCCTGGGAGGACCTCATTCCACATTCTGAAACCCACATATGTAGACACCAATCAACGACACACACACACACACACCGACACACCGCACAACACCACCCTGGTAGGTCTCTGTTTCACCTCCTCAATGACCACACCCACATGTGGAGATAGGGCAGGTAACAAATCAACTCCCACATACGTTTATATATATATATATATATTATACTTCTTTTTTCCTCTCTCTTCTGCTCTCTCTCTCTCTCTCTCTCTCTCTCTCTCTCTCTCCTCTCTCTCTCTCCTCTCTCGAGAACTGGGGCAGGAGGATTCAAACCACCACAGCTCGGACCTGCAGCGACTTTGCACCCCACCGGTCGGCTCCGAATCTGATTCGTACATGCTGCAGTCCCCTCAACAGGGGAAAAGGTGGGACAAGGGGAGCGTTAGGGAGAGATAGAGGAGTGGGAGAGGGAGGGGTTGGAGAGAGAGAGAGAGAGAGAGGAGAGAGAGAAGAGAGAGAGAGAGAGAGAGAGAATGAGAGAGAGAGAGGAGAGAGAGAGAGTAGAGAGAGAGAGAGAGAGAGAGAGCGCGAGAGAGAGAGGAAAGAGGGATGGGGTGGGAGGTAGGGGGTAGTGTTGGGAGGGAGAGAGGTGAGGGATTCCGGCAGATGTAACATCCAATTTATCGTCCATCCAAGAGAAAACACACAGTGATGAATCACTTGGCCTGTGAAACACCGGGAAGACAGTTTGGAGCTGGGTTTGGATGCGAATCCAGGCAACACAGAGTGAGTATGTGTACCTCTTGACTTTCCTACCGTGATGTGGCGATTCCTTACTTCATAACTGAAAGAATGTTTTTTTTTCTCATTGTGATCATATAATTTATTTTGCCTTCCTACCTCCAGTGCAGAACCATGGTATTGCAATTGAAAGTTGAAGAACGTGCCAAGTGTCTTCAAGCGAAACGTTTCATTTATATTTCTATTTATCTCTGCCTAAGTGACAGGTTGTATAATGGAAGAACAAAAACGGGAAACGTCGTGGAAAATAAAACTTCACATTTTCAGCGAGGTAGCCACCGCCTGTTAGACCACAGAACAACACGTGGCCAACGCAGGCGAGTAGCCCTGAAATTTGTTCAAGTCAATCTATATACAGTATTCAGTGACAGTGCGAATATTGTGGAGCACTGGCTTAAGCACTCCAGCGAAATGGTTGATAAGAAACAGCTCCCTTGGCATGCAATTGGCAATCACCAACCATCACATTAAACATACATCTCCCGGAGACGCCCCAAAATGTCAAATATGTCCGAATTGGACAAATGAACACTTTTCTCGGAGTCGGAACTGCTTGTAAGTTCGATTCTGGAGCTTAAATTTTGTAATTTTTCTTAATTTAAGAGATACTCGTGGTGATTGCATGTGCGGAAATGAAATAAAGCAACGAACGCTGACGTCTCCTGGCGTTTATAAGTATTACAATGTACCCAGCAATTCGTAGCTATGATGAACAGGCATTCAATAATATGAGTAAGGAAAGTGAAAAAAACAATTTTATCATTAAGAAATCATTGCGGCCTGTTCCAAATCGAGGCAAGGTTTAGCAGAACAAAAAACATGGCGGTTTCAGACCCCAGCAAGGTTACCTAAGATATGCTTTAAGACCCCAGCAAGGTTACCTGAGACATTCCTTAAGACTCCAGAGAGCGAGGTGGCCGAGGATCGCCTGATGAAGGATATAATTAAATAAGGCAGTTAATTATCTTCGAAAGGGGTGTTTTAATTAACCCAAACACCCAATTTTCAGTCATGCACTTCCTTGGAGTTTTCTTAGTATGCATGCAAAGTTTCAGGCTGCTAAGTTTTATGGTTTTGGAGTTATGAAGGACACACGCACGCACGCACGCACGCACGCACGCACGCACGCACGCACACACACACACACACACACACACACACTTATTCGTGTAGATGTAAGCAAATATGGGACTTATTTTGACTCCCTCATCCCTTCAGTTCTCCTAAATTCCTTTCCCTCCAGTACCACTTGCCATACTCCCCCCTCTTCCTTTTCTGAAAACAACTTGTGCGTAGCCTCATTAATAAGTGTACGTTTTCTGTTCTCATTGTCGACAGTAGCCAACACGTCATTTTTTTCCATGCAAGCATGTAATAAGCCAGTTCCACGTGCTGTTTGAGGGAATTAGTTCCCAAAGATCAAGGAAAGTACGGTAACAAATGGTGAATGGACCTTAGGGGAAACCCATCCCCCTCTCTCCAGGATGTGGTTGCAAACTCAATCATCGACCAACTCTGCTCCAGCCAATGGGAGCTCGAGGTGAAGATTATGAGCGACCAATGGGCGTTGATTAACCGTGACGTCATTACGTTTGAACAATCAACGTCACCTTATTGAGACCTCGTATAAAGCACACCCTTCACTTCCTCCTTCACTTGCTGCGATTTTTACCCTGAAGAGTGCAGCACGAAAAGCTTCGGTTACTATTATGTCGTGTTTGTTTGTTATCCATATTAAAGTTAAATATTTTAGGAAATCTGTAAGAATGTCCTTTGACAGCATAATAGAAGGAACCTGTGGAAATTACGCGACGTAAAATGGGACTTCAAGTCTTCAACCACCACCGCCCCATTCCCTCCAACTTCCTCCCCTCCCTAGTATTTAAACCCCATTTCCACCAACCAAGTCCTCAACCTCCCTCTCCCACTCTAAAGTCTCTGTCCCCTCCTTCCCCTTTCTGCTTCAAGTCCTCAAGTCCCACCTGCCCGAACCCCAGGTCCACCAGCCCCTTCCTAACCCCAAGCCCATAAATACATGTACATTACTAAATGGATTGTGACACTTGTGGACCCCTGGGGAAAATGAAGCACATACATGTTTCATAAAACTCGTTATTTACCGATATAAAACGGTGTCTTTGTGTATTTATCTGTCCCTCTTCATTAGGACGATTTAAGTCGTGTTTTTATTTTTAACATGACTGTGTGTTCACTATAGTCTATTTTTCAGGATTAAAAAAAACAAAAAAAAACATTGAAAAGCATTTTTCATAAAAGAATAATTACATCTCTTCTATTGGAATTGCCGACAGTGACTTGCAAACCCAGTCTCAAAGGCGTTGTTCAGAAACGTTTTTTTTAAAATAACAATAAACACAAGGCGCAGGGAGGTGAAATTCGTTGCACGTGATGTGTCCCGCGTGCAGAGTAACACAAGTATGCATTTATGTCCGTAGGATGTCTAATAAATAAAGAAGATACAAGTAGCGGTACATTCAATGCACACCGCTCCCATTCCAAATAAATAAATAACAAATCCTCCAATGCGTGACATCGCCGGGGTGCCTTCGGCGCCCGGCAATGCTGCCTTGCAGCACATTGAGATGCAATTGGGAGGGAGCGGTGTACTCTGTGGTGAATGTGTACAAATGATACTTACTCGCCGTGCAGCACATGGAGACAGAATTGTGAGGGAGCGGTGTACAATAAATGATTGATTCATTGATTAGTTGCATAATTAAAATAAATAAATAATACTCGTAAAATAATGAATTTCTTCATCAATTGGCTAATAGCATACAAAAAGCACCACTGTTTCATCTGAATCTGTAACTTTTTGACAACTAATTCATCAAAAAATAACTAATTAATCGATTAATTGATTAATCAATAATTCAAAAATACCCTTTATAGCCAAATCACTTGTTCACTGTCATGTCCAAATATCAACTTCCTAGCTCAAAAGGTGCCCAAGAGATATTGCCAGGATGAGAAATAAAATAAATAAGTAATTAATAAATCGATAATAATTAAGAAATTTATAAATTAATTGATTAATCAAAAAACAAAAAATACTGTTTTGCCAAAGCAAATCTTCACATTTGTCCCCAAATTTCAGCTTCCAAGCTCAAAGGATGGCTGAGATATCGCCCAAACAAGAAAACAAATATACAGAGTAAAACTGAGTACTTCCTTCCTTTGGTGCCCAGCGATGACGTCATGCATCGCCTGGATATGGAATTGGGAAGGAGGCGATGCATGATGTCATCGCTGGGCACCAAAGGAAGGAAGTACTCGGTTTTACAATAAGCACACCTGACGTGAGGCCGAGGCTTCAGACTTTGACAAGCTCACGAGGCTGTGCGATGGTGGCAGCCCCAAGGCAGTTTATTTTGAATTTTTTGCCTTGTGCCTCCTGGGCCAATTGTCGTGTTTGGTGCATTCATATTTTCCCCATCTCGTCTATTTGTTTATACCTGTACAAGCAGAGTACCTGCCCCACGGGCGATCTTGTTCCGAGCAAGCAACACATTCTTCTGATGCATACCTTTATTTGGGAGTGTATAGGCAACTGACAGCTCTGTATACGCAAACAAAAAAAAATAACCTGGGTTATGTGCATGAAGCAAAAACATACCTGTTGCTTATAATTCAAAACACCTCACAGAACTGGAAAACGTGGGGACAGGAATACTGTCCTGTAAATGGGGGAAACTTGTAATACCCTCCCCCACCTGGAGGCGGCACTACATGATGCACATTTACATTGAGAATTTGCGTCACCCCTTTCTGCCTACCCCCTCCCCCAAGACCACCGGCAAAGATTAAAACACCCCTATACATTAATGGGGTCATGCTGATCCTATGTTGGGGAAATAGAGTGACAAACACATAAACACCAGTCCGTGAATTATAGTGTGGATTATAATTTTTCTATTGTTAGTCATGCGTTTTCGTTTGTCTTTTCCATTCCTGCCTTTCCCAGGGCCTTCCTCCTGTCTGGGCAGGACTCACTCACCAAGCAGGAAGGAAGCCTTGCACTCCGTTTTCTCCGGTTTTTTTTTTCTTCACATTAACGCGCAATATCAAGTTTCGTTCAAATCGGTCAACGAAAAAAATTATTTAAAAAATCAACCCCTTAAGCGGAGTCAATTCCCGATTCAGTCAAGTTTTGGAATGATGATCCATAAAGCACAAGGACAAACCATGGAGAATGTGTTGATATACCTCGAGAAACTGGTATTTCAGCATGGACAACTGTATGTGGCTCTTGGCCGAGGAAAGGTGAAGGAAAATGTCAAAGTATTCCTGAAGGATGGGAGATCAACCAAGAATGTTGTCATTAAACGCGTGCTTCGTTGAACGATGACGGCTGAGGTAAATGCTCAAATTTTCTTCAAGTTAAAGTTTGACCACTAAATAATATTAAAATTGTGTTTTTTTTTTGGTTTTTTTTCATCAACCGCTGTCACAACGGGAACCCAATGGGTTCACAGGTCGTCTAGTATAATATAATATTATAAAATATAAGGTTATAAGCTACGGCCATTAAATTGTCGAAACAAAACGTCCCAGAAGATAAAGAAAATAGGGTCACATTTGTACGTCGTGTTTCAAAATAACGATTATTGCTATAAAATCTCATATCTTCCATTCTCCTTGAATATGTCGAATAAAATAATCCCAACCAATCATTTTTGATGGGATTTTATACTCGTTTCTTAATAATGTCGCGGATCCGGGATTCGAGACTTGCAACGAGAGGAAGCACTTGGGTCCCTCCTAAACGCCCTGCCCTGAGGCCACCGGGCACAGATAACTCCGCGCACCGGCAGGTTGCTAAGCAACCATGGACGCCGATTGGCACGGACAATCCGGGCAGGGTTACACTACTTCGCGTGATACCTAACCTGTGGACGGCCGGCTAATTGGGGTCAGTACCCTCAGCCAGTGTGTGTCAGGTCAAGCCAGATTAGATCTCTGATTTGCTGCAGGTAGCATGTAAACCTGTACTAACCTGCTTCATGGTCGGGTTGTTGGCGACTAAACCGTCTCCCCCCACCAGTTTTTCTGGTGAGGAGGATGTATGGATATGGACACCCAGCAGGATTAAAACCAAAACCTGTCAAATGGTGGGAGGAGCAAGTTGTGAGCAAACGGCTATCCATTTCCATGACGTCTCATGACATATCCATGACGTCCTCACAATAACGCCATGCACGGTCTGATCGTTCCAATGACCTGATGCTTACCTTATGATGCTTTAGACTGGACTGCAAAACAAAAAAAACAACAGAGGAATTCCCATGTATTATTTGCTTTTTTTCTTGTATTTGCCTCACGTGGAGCGCAGCCTCTATGACCTTCGAGTAAAAGAAACTGGCATATTGCTTAGCAGATTCAGTCGTTTAGTCCTTGTCCATATGACTATTGTACAGAACGTTTCCTAGATTTTTTTTGATTTTGCAATTGCTGCAGTGTCAGGTCCAAAATGTTTTTAAATATGATCAGCTCGAGATTGGACAATATAAGCTGAACAGTCAAATCCAAATCATTCAGTATCGATTTGTAGCATGCATTGATCGACATCATGAATTCAACATGGCTGTCTGTGATTACATACTCTCTGACACAATATTTGAGGATTTCAAATGCCTTTGTGTGAGTGTCCTTGAACTCACTATATTGTTTTTTTAAACATTGAACGGCGTTTCCTCTGTGCTTTGTTCAAGTATATCTTGCGGCGAGCATACGGGAATCTTGAATTCTCCTTCTCCTTTGAGAAGATTGAGCAGCCTCCTTCACTGCCTGCTCAGCATCTTTTGTTTCGCAACTACCGAGAAACTCAGCTGCTCGATTAATCATCTTGCATTTACAATTGCAAAAAAACACAGGTAGTCTGAGATATCGCAGATTATGTAGTTTCCAGATGAGGAACTTGAGATCGTACCCTTCCAAGGGATTGCTCAGTTGTTTCTGGGTTGATGTCGGCTGGTTTCCGTCCAAGTTTTGGAACCGCAGTGAAATTCTTATCACAGGAGCTGCGATATCCTATATACCAGTTATCGTGCTTGGATCGGCCCTCTGCACACTGATGCATATTTTTGAGCTCCCACTGAGTGTAGACGCATGGATTTCTTTCCACAGCTAACACATTCTCCCATGATTTGTGATAAAATGAATCGGTCTCCTCCTTCATCAACCTTCCTGTATGCAGGATGCAAGTACGATTTGTCTCCCATACCGCCATCATCTAAAAATACAAAATGAGGGTTAATTATGCTCTGCAAGGCCATAATTATGTTCCACATACATCTCGATATATGTGAGAAATTTCATGTTTTCAAAAAACACCAACTGTTCGCTTGTAGCTCATTAACAATCACTCCAATATGGACACAGTGAAAAATGTCCAGTTTTTGTTAAAATTAGGGTAGGGGAAACATTGTGTACATTTTATCCACAATAACCTTATTGCCAGAACAATTTTTGGTTTAAATGAGCATTTTGCATTTGTGTTTGCAATGTGGTTTAAATGTGTACATTTGCCAGATTTTTACTGATATAACACACAGTTAATGGTGATAATAAGACACCTGTTGGGTGATTCATGTCACACATTATGCAAATCGTAGCAGTCTTTCTCTCAAATTGGAGACAAATTTGTCTCCGATAATCATGTCCCATTCCTAATGTCTTTATGTTTACCCGTGTCCACAAAGATATGGGCTTCATTTTCATGCCCCACACACACGTGAAGTGTTGGTATTTATATAACTGTGAGTTAAAAACGATTTTTTTTGATATCTTTGGGTGAAAAAAGAACAAAATCGCGTTTTTCACCAAAAAAAACAACAAAAAAAAACGAGCTGCAGTGATTAAGAACTCGGTTTTCATAATCAGCACAAAATTCTGATTCAGAAATAATCCTCAAACCTCTTGGTCCCAGACATGTTATGAAAAGTGCAGTAACTCTTGGACTCTGCCAGATCCTTGCATCCAAAGCCACACTACCATACAGATTTGAGGTCCATGAAGCGAGTAAGTGCTGCGCCAATCAGTGTCCATGTGGTCGATCTTATGAAGCCGAGGAAACCATGACCGACAGCACAGGGGACTGCAACCAATTTACCTTCAACAGGATTTACAGAACCACCAGATGAGACTGTCAGAATAAATACAATGCACCCAGAGACCACATCAGGTTTGTAAATTGTATTAACAGGGTCAGGAATGTACAAGAAGCAAGCAATAAATAAAAAATAAAAAAATGGATCCAATTTCTAATAAACTAACCTCGAGTTACCCAACATACGCACCCAAAAACAGATGAAGTGACGGATGCCATATTTTAAATTAACTTGTGCCTCAAGGCCTTAGACACATGACAGAAGACAGGGGAAAATCACAGGCAAGAGTTACTTGGCCAAACACAGTAAGTTGCTTGTAAGAACGCCTGGTCTGGCTCCAATCTTTGGTGGCTCCCACCTTTATAAACTGACTCACCAACGTCATTGACGATTTACTCCCCTCCCCTCTCCTCTAGCATTGGTCCATGCCCCGACCGGTGGGTGGGGCAAACTCCTTTCTCCCTCGAGTCACAGTTCCCTGATGCAGGGCGACACCATGGCAGATATAGGTGACATAAATGTCCTGCTGAGACAACGTGCATTACCTAAACTTCTTGAAATGGCCCAATGCAAAGTTAGAAGGGAACATTTAGGACTGAAATTGAGGATAAGGGCTTTAAATAAGGGCTCGCAGGGATGATGAATTTAGACACAATGGGGTGGGGTTTTATGTTTCTAACCGTTCGAATTAGCGACACATTACTAAAATGTCATTTAATTACCCCACGCTTATTCAAAACACATAATATATGAATAACTTCACTACTATATTAGGCATTTATTTCCCACCAAGAAATCCCAATCAAGAATCGACATGCATGCCAAATACCAGGATGGAAATTTATAGCTGGGTTGAGATTTGAACAAAGGCTAGACAGCTTAGAGGCAAGTCTGCATAAGACCTACTGCTCTTCCATCACAATTAAATTTGTCACCTCTTATTTTCTCCTGTCTTTCTTGCTCCGCTTTTCAGCCCTCAAACCCACCAAAACTTTGAAGGATGTACACATCTTTGGCTGCTGCCTTCCAGAATCGAGCTTTGTCTCAAAGAATCTTTGTCTCAAACAAACAAAATCTTTGTCTGCCTTCCAAAACCAAGGCTGACTGCTCACCTCCACAAATTTCATCATCTTTCGCACCCAAATGGAACCATTTTCTTAAGTTGGTTTAACCCACTCTTCCTGCCAGAGCTTCGAGCCAGCAGTTCACAGCTAACCTATTATATATTCTTTCATTACAAACCACAATATTTTCTATCGCTATTAACCCTCTTTAAATCCCTCATTCTTGGATGCAAGTTTGTATCTTGGTTTTGCTGTTCTGTTTTTCATGTTCATTCATTGCATTTGACCACCTGTTGTCCCAGTCATATTTAGTGCCTTTTTCTCCTCCATCCCATTCTTCCAACAGCCAAGTTTTGAATCAAAACTGTAAGATAACCATTTGTCTGTCTATCTGTCTGTTACAATTTCTCTCAAAGATGGCTCAACAGATCTTTGTCAAACTTTCAGAGGTTTGTCAGTGAGTGCCTGGGAGTGTTTAAAGCAAAAATAAATAAATTATAATTTGAAAAAAAAAGATTTTTTTTAATTTTTTTTTTTTTAATCGGTCTATAATGCCGAAACCTTTGTAGCCACGTGAAAGGTAATATTAAATGATTCCTGATCCCATTCCTTAATGGTTGTAGGAAAGTGTTTTAGGCACCCACAAAAAATATAGAAAAAAATAACATTGATTTCTTCAAAATGCCAACAGGGATAGAACAGCACCAAGCAACGCCAGGTAGCCATCGGTTAATGCCGGGTAACCTTGCTAGTACAAGATACAATAAATAGCTCACAGTGATGTCCAATTATATTATCTTTTCCAGTCAGCTTTATTTCTGTTCAATTACATATTCTGGGGTCATTTACTCCTGATCTTGAGCTGGATGGAGTCTGGCTTGCCAGGCAACGTCTTTTTCTTTTATCTTCTGTGATGTATTTGTGTATTTGAGATGCAAATGAGGTGATGATTTCATAGTGCGATTAAACTCGTGTTTTTACCTGTGACATGTCACAGGTCGACAAGAGCCGAACCACGCCCACATCTGTCACTTGACTCCACCCACAACAGCACTCAGACAAAATTATGTGGCCACCATCTTGGTTTTCTTGTGGGCCTAAGGCATCAGGCCGGTGGGCCTCTGCTGATTGTGCACTATTCGAGTTTTCATTTTTGCTTCAAAGGTTGTGACCACAGTGCGATCATTCTTGTTAAGTCATACAAAATTGTGAAAACTTTATCACAAACGGAACACTTGTTGGGATTTTCACCCATGAGAGACATTTCATATTTCTTTAGATATTATGTAAATGTGAAGGCTTTGTTGCATTTGATTGGCTTTTCTCCTTTGTGAATCATTTCATGTTTTTCATGTCAAGGATTTCTTACAATTACACAAATGTGCCTTTCCATTCTCATAGAATATTTTCATGCATTTTAAAATGTGCTGATGTTTTGAAAGTCTGTTCACAAACAGAATATTTGTGTGACTTTTCTTCCCTGTGAATGAAATCATGTCTCTTAAGGAGATAAGACGATACAAAGGATTTTTCACAAACAGAACATTTGTGCAGCTTTTCTCCCCTGCGAATGAAATGAAGGGTCTTCAGTTAAGATCTGCATTTTAAGACTTTTGACAAACAGAACATTTGTATGGCTTTTTCCCACTGTGAACAAAATCATGTCTCTTTAGTTCATATGACGATGTGAAGGATTTTTGACAAACAGAACATTTGTGTGGTTTTTCTCCCCAGTGAATCATCTCATGTATCTTGAGGTGGGATGGGAATACAAACGATTTTTCACACACAGAACATTTGTGTGGCTTTTCCCCACTATGAACAAAATCATGTCTTCTTAGTTCAGACGGGGTTATGAAGGATTTTTGACAAACTGAACATTTGTGTGGCTTTTCTCCCCTATGAATCATCTCATGTATCTTCAGGTAGGATGAAGATCTGAAGGAGTTTTCACAGATAGAACATTTGTACGACTTTTCTCCACTGTGAATCAAATAATGTCTCTTTAGTTTAGATGTGGATATGAAACATTCTTCACAAACAGAACATTTGTGTGGCTTTTCTCCTTTGTGAAGGAAGTAATGTTTCTTTAGGTCGTATGAGGTTTTGAAGGATTTTTGACAAAGAGAACATTTGTGTGGCCTTTCTCCTTTGTGCATGAATTTATGTCTGTTTAAATTGGATGAGGATATGAAGGATTTTTGACAAAGAGAACATTTGTGCCGCTTTTCTCCCCTGTGGATTAAATCATGTCTCTTTAGTTCGGATGAGTCAGTGAATGATTTTTGACAAAGAGAACATTTGTATGGCTTTTCCCCACTGTGAATGAAATAATGTCTCTTTAGGGCAGATCTGCATGTGAATGATTTTTGACAAACAGAACATTTGTGTGGCTTTTCCCCACTGTGAATGAAAACATGTTTCTTTAGTTTAGAACTGGTTATGAAGGATTTTTGACAAACAGAACATTTGTGTGGCTTTTCCCTGTTGAATCATCTTCATGTATCTTGCGGTATGAAGAAGACTAAAGGATTTCTCACAGACGGAACATTTGTGCGGCTTCTCTCCTTTGTGAATCAATTTTTAGTTCAGACGACGATATGAAGGATTTCTCACAAACAGAACATTTGTGCGGCTTTTCTCCTTTGTGAATGAAATCGTGTCTCTTTAGTTCAGATGGGGATATGAAGGATTTTTGACAAACAGTACATTTGTGTGGCTTTTCTCCTTTGTGAATGAAATAATGTTTATTGAGGTCGTATGAGGTTTTGAAGGATTTTGGACAAAGAGAACATTTGTGTGACCTTTCTCCTTTGTGCATGAATTTATGTCTGTTTAAATTGGATGAGGATATGAAGGATTTTTGACAAAGAGAACATTTGTGCCGCTTTTCTCCCCTATGAATTAAATCATGTCTCTTTAGTTCGGAGGAGTCAGGGAATGATTTTTGACAAAGAGAACATTTGTGTGGCTTTTCCCCACTGTGACTGAAACCATGTCTCTTTAGTTTGGATCTGCATGTGAAGGATTTTTGACAAACAGAACATTTGTGTGGCTTTTGTCCTTTGTGAATCATCTCATGTATCTTAATGTAGGATGAAGATGTAAAGGATTTCTCACAAACGGAACATTTGTGTGATTTTTCTCCACTGTGAATCAAATCATGTCTCTTTAGTTTGGATTGGGATATAAAGGATTCGTGACAAATGGAACATTTGTGCGGCTTTTCTGCCATGTGAATCATTTCATGCTTCTTCAAGTGTGATGGGGACATAAAAGATTTTTGACAAACAGAACATTTGTGTGGCATGTCTGTCATGTGAATCATTTCATGTGTTCTTAATGCAAATGAAGTAGTGAACGCTTTACTACAAACAGTACACTTGTGTGGCTTTTCACCTGTGTGAATCATCTCATGTCTGCTTTGCGTAGTTGAAGCTTGAAATCCTCTTTTGCAGAAAGACCATCTGTGTGGTTTATCTTCAGTGTGAATCATCTTATGTCGCTTTAGATAAGAGGAAGTTGTAAAGGATTTTTCACAAAGAGAACACTTGTTGACATTTTCATGAATTTGAGTGGTCTCAGGTATCTTTAAGGTAGATCCAGACCTTGTCAAGGCTTTTTCAAAAACAGCACCTTGCTGTCCATTCTCACCAATGTGATTCATTTTACATTTCTTCAGAGTAATTGAGGTTCTCCTTCTCTTGTCCATATTTCTTTTTAATACCTTGTTGCATGAAAACGACCGAGCCAGACTTGAATTCAAATTTCCAGGATACTTCACAGATGTCTCTGCAACATAAGAAAGAAAAAGAAGACAAAAACATGTTTATGTTTTTTAAAAATCATCCTATCTTTTCACTATTATTTGCAGCACAATTTCTGTGGAATTGTCTCAGAAAAAGTAGAATGCATTGTCTTTATTATGAATGCACATCAATCGTTTAACGCTACTCTTCAGCAGTATGAGGGAAATTTTGGCTAAAGGACAAATGGCATTTAAAACGACCTCATGCTCTGTCCCTAAAATCTTCCTCTAATCCCAAAACCAACATTTTCTTACTCCTGAGAAGAGGGGAGGGGGGTTCTCTCCTCCATTCATACGCCTACCCCCTCACCCTCCACCACCACCACTCCCCATGCGCTCGATCCCTTCAAATATCATCCATCCTTGTTTATTAAGCAAGATGAAAACCCATGGCCCTCACTTTTTCCCTTTCCTCATCCATCTTTTAAAATAGAAATAAATGCATACCCTACTGGTCAAAAGTTTTGGAACTCCCCCATTTTTCCAGTTTTTACTGAAATTTAAGCAGTTTAATGTTTCAATGTACTCTGAAATTAAAGGCATAGAAACAAATAACAATTGCAGATAAAAAATAAATCATGGAATCGTTTTGTTGAACAAAATTTAATCTAAATTTTGACTCATCAAAGTAGCCACCTTTTGCAGATAAAACAACCAAACATACTCGTGCCATTCTTTCTGCAATGGAAATCAAATATTGTTGGAAAGTTCTTCCCAACACTGTTGCAGAAATTCCCACAAATGTGTTGCACTTATCGGTTGCTTTGCTTTCACCCTTCTGTTCAGTTCATCCCAAACCAGCTCGATGTGGTTGAAGTCTGGAGACTGTGCTGGCCATTCCATGATTTGAAGCCTACTGTCTTGTTCTTTTCTTCTAAGGTAGTTCTGACATAGCCTGGAGGTATGTTATGGGTCGTTATCTTGCTGAAGGATGAACCCCTGACCAACTAGGCGTAGACCAGAGGGTATTGCATGGCGCTGCAAATGCTGTGGTAGCCCTTTTGGTTCAGGGTGCCAGTCACTCTGTCCAAGTCGCCGACTCTGGATCCAGTAAAAGAGCCCCAGATCATCACACTTCCTCCTCCATGTTTGACAGTGGGTGTCAAATTTTGATTTATCGGTCCATAAGACCTTCTTCCAGTTTTCAGTAGTACACTGGCGGTGCTTTGGCCCAGGCAAGCCTTTTTTTCTATTTTGCCATCTTAGCAATGGCTTTCTTACTGCCACTCGACTTGTCAACCCTGCAGCTTGAAGTCTTCTCTTCACAGTTTAAACTGAGACTTCCTCACTTCGACCAGTGTTAAGCTGTGCTTGAAGCTGCTGTCCTGTGAACCGCCATCACGCAAGCTGTTGACTCTCAGAAACTTGTCTTCTGATTGTGTTGTGGCTTTGGGTCTGCCAGACCTCTTCCTGTCAGAGTTTCCGACAGTTTCCAAGTGCCTTTGATGGTGCAGGAAACTGTACTCACTGACACCTGTGGCTTCTTTGCAATTTCTCTAAAGGAAAGACCGACACTTTTAAGGTTATAATAGTCTGTCTGCCTTCCTTTGTTAATTGTCTTTTTCTCACCATTGTGATAGCAATATACTGTTGTGGAGCCGGCGTCGGTTGCGAGCACGACGCGCTAGGTGAGCAGTAGGTCAACTCTACGAACACCGGAATCTAGATCGTACCTTCGGAGTTTTCAGAAGGTACGGGTCCCTTACAGGACCGTGAATCGTCAATAAATCACCAGTGGGACAGGGATTTCTGCCAAACTTCAAAATACCTAGAGCCCACGTGGCGAGCTACGAGGAATCACACCCTCGACGGACTCGACGGACGAGCCGTATGCGTGCTCGACCGTGCGTACCTGAGTGGATGGTTCCGAGGTCCGCGGTCCATGTACAATTTGCCACTTCCCAAATTTCCCAACACGCACCATGCAAGCCAATGAAAGAACAGAGAAACGAGCTGAAACATTAACAGGATATTATTTATAATGGGGGGGGGTGGGGCAGGGCGGAGCACCAATAGCAGATTTTCCGATTATAAGAATGAAATGCAATGTACAAGCAAAAGCACTTATCCAGTTTCTACTTAAAACGGCCCCACGGACACACAACACAGATACCCAGAAAGAAAATGACCTTCCCGCCTCGTCGGTTTGCCGAGACGAGCGAACCAAGACCGGCGTCGAGATGTGACCAGCCCAGCGCTAGCAGATGCAACGCAGCCCAGCGTCGACGAGAGGCGACCAGCGTCGACGAGATGCGACCCGCGCTCTAGCAGACCAGAGCAGCATCGAGATGCGACCCGCGCTCCAGCAGACCAGCGCAGCTCGAGATGCGACCCGCCTCCAGCAGACCGGAGCAGCGTAGAGATGCGAACCCGCGCTCCAGCAGACGGAGCAGCGTCGAGATGCGACCCGCGCTCCAGCAACCAGATGCAATTCAACGTCGGCGACGAGACGAGAGCCAGAAGCCAGCAGCGACACGAGACCAGAGCTGCGGACACGCGCCGTCCCGTCTATATCTTTTCTGGAGGAGGGGTTCTTCTTCTCACCATCGCCTCCTGATTGGACGAGGGGGTTCTCACGGCGCTCGTGGCGGCCCCCTAATTCTGAAAGCGTGGCGTGTCAGTGCTCGCCCCCGCTCATTGGCTGGAGCTTCGAGCCAAAGCGACAGAGGCTCCGCCCACCTCCTCGCCTCCGGCCGCGTGCCAAATGGCTCTGGTGCTGAGTCGGAAACGGGGCGGGTGAGA
>CM068968.1:40643125-40667256 GCA_035128595.1 Eptatretus atami
CTCCTGGACCCCCTCTGTTCCTTCCATCAGAACCCGACTTGGAGTCAGAGGAGCTTGTTGGATATTGTAAAATTATTAGTGTTTATTTCTGACTTCTTGAACCTTCAACAGAGCTGGGATCGTGAGTGCAGCTCAGGGGGGGTCTCGGTGTATGACCATCAACACGAGTTTCAGAACTGACTCCGTTGGTTTGTGTTTATCTCTTCCCAACTTCAAAACTAACGGAAATTTCTATCATACCGGTGGATATGAAAATAATTCAGGTGAACTATTGTACTATTGTTATACCACAACTCACTTCCCCAAATGAACACATCCTATATCTCAACCACTCTTGTTTCACGTTCACGAAGCAAGAGGTGCAATGGGAGGAGGATCTTCAAGCCGAGCTCAAATATACACCGAGAATGAAATCATGTAGTGAAACCTCGTTTATTGCTTTGGGGACAATATAGTTCACAAAGGAAAGGACAGTAATATGTGTAATATACATAATTGAATGTCACCCACAAAAGGAAATAACACCATCACAGAAAATTCGTGAGGGACATTTATTTATTTGTTTGACCCCCTCATCCCTTCAGTTCTCCTAAATTCCTTTCCCTCCAGTACCACTTGCCATCCTCCCCCGTCTTCCTTTTCTGAAAACAACTCTCAGCCTCTCCTTCCCCTTTCTTCTTCAAATCCGCAACTCCCACGTGCCCTAACTCAGTCCACAAAGCCCCCTCTTAACCCCAAGTCCACAAATATACATGTACATTATTAAATGGGACATATATCATGACGGTTGTGGACCCACCGGGGGAAAAAAGCACATACCCATAGAATAAATTGTCATTTCTTAATAACCTGTTTAGCTTTTAAGTATTGCAGCTCAACTAATGTCAAACTTGTTGCAGCAGAAGGTTAAAGTCCCACGATGTCCCGATTGGCTCAACTCCTGAGGAGACGTTCCGAATTAATGGCGGACAACGCGCATGCGGGTCGTGAGGAGACATGCGAGAAGCTTAGTTGTGGTAAAACCAACGAGTATATTTCCCGTACCACAAACAATAAAAAAAAGGGATTATGTAATCGCGAGGAGACAACGGTGGGTTGGGAGGAAGGGGATGGAATTAATAAATAATTACACACAATGAGAATAAAAATGAATCTAAAGAAACTAAGGTGCCTCACTCCATACTCAGTCACAATCGGGAAAGGGAACAAAAACCGGGGGACTCAGCTCTGGCGGCAGTGGGGACGAGCATGCGATGAGGGACGGACGAGGACGACGACGATGAAGCGAGCAGACGATGGGGAGATGAAGACCAGGACGATGAGACGAAGGCACATGGGCAGGTCGATGAAACGGGGCAAGGCAGGAATAGCGAAATTGGCAGAGGCAGGTAGGCAGGACGAACAGGCACAGGATGAAGAGACGCAGGCAGGACGACCTCAACACTCCTTCAATCCTCCGAACTCGCACAACCCCTCAGACTCTTTTGACTCGGCAGTCTTTTTACTTCCTTTTAAAGACTCCATTAAAGCTGCGACAAGGGTCCAAAGGTCAGCCACCCATCGCAAGCATATTCATCGTGCTCACGACCAAGCAACGATATGGTACAATTCCACAGAGGCAAGGCCAACGATCCCATCTCCTGTGGACTTGAGATGAAAAGTAGCTGAGACTTGACTACTGGAGTCAGTGCTGATGAATCATCAATACCAAAGACTTTCAAATATCTTCAACACTGCAAATGCACAACAAATTGCCAAAGAGCAACTTGCTCCTGCACAATGATCAAACTGAAATGCATTCCTGCAAGTTCATGTGCTGTTAGATCATGCTTCAACTCCTTCACTTTCCAAGATGGCAATGATTCAGACTGATGTGCTGTTTAACTTGCTTTGTGATATGAAAGAATGACACGAGTCAGATAATTACAGCAGATACTGTATCATCGATATACAGGGTGTCCCAAAAAAATATACAACTTTTCATCCGCAAAGAGGATGGTCATAACATATATATTTTAAAAAAAGATATATGGCTGGATAGAAAGCTGAAAGGTTGAAGTTTATTGTACCAATGTCAAAATTGCCACCAAAATTTAAATTTTGGTATAGAATCGTGTTTTCTTCTTTAGACCACATGTTCGACGTAGGCTCCACGTTGTCCGATCACTGCCTGCAAACGCGTTGTCATGTTCTCCATCACTTTGGGAAACGTTTCCTGAGGAATGTTCTGGATTTCTCGGTGGATGTTTTCATTCAGCTGATCAAGAGTCTGAGGCCTAGGGTTTCCATAGATCCTGTCCTTGAGATACCCCCACAAGAAGAAGTCTGGAGGAGTAAGGTCAGAGGAATACGGTGGCCACTCAACGTCTTCGTAGAGGGAGATAAAGCGCCCTCAAAATGTTGGTTGAGAAAACGCCTTGTTTCTCTGGCTGTATGGGGCGGTGCCCATCTGCTGGAACCACTGGGTTCTATCTGGATCGGGTTGTTTCTCCTACGGGCCTGAGTACGTAGCTCAGGCAGATAGAATTCCTGAATCATTTCGCGATAGTTCCTCTGGTTTACCGTGCAAGTGCGTCCCTGGTCATCTTCAAAGAAGTATGGACCAATATTCCCATACCAGCCAACCGCCACCCACATGGTGCCTTTGAGAACAGATCGAGGCACCAGTTCAGTTGATGCATTACTAGGATTTTCAGTTCCCAGTACCGAAAGTTTTGCTTGTTTACCTCCCCGGACAAGTGAGCATGGCATTCGTCCGTCATGTGAAGTTTTTTGAGGAAGTCTGCATCTTCCTCCAACTTTCCTGAGAACCAATTTGCAAAGTCTGTCGTTGCGTTTCTGTTGATCAGTAAGCACCGCTTCCGTTTGAATTTTGTATGAAAGGCATGAATGTCTTGGCGAAGGATCCTCTGAACGGTGCTCTTATGAATGTTTGTCTCGGCAGAAAATCGTCGAATCGATTTTTTGGACTCTGAACGACCGCCTGTCTCACCATTTCCACATTTTCTTCACTACAACCTGTCCTCTTCCGATCACTGTGACCCTTGTGAAGGTCACAGATGGTTCCACATTGGTAAACTTTGCGATGGTGCACTTTATTGTCCGAAAGTTTGGTGCATGGCGCAAATGGATACCGAAATGTCTCGAGTAAAGACGTCTGCACTGTATGACACTTTTCGTCTGGTGCCAAAGTTCAACAATTTTCGTCCGTTGTTGTACGGTCAGTCTTGGCATTTTTCTGGCTGTTGCTTGTATCAAAATAAACTTCAGGGTCTCTGCAACAAGAAATGAAGCATTAGTGACAAAATTACTGCTTTTTTAGGATGAAACGAAGCTTTTTAAAAGTTGTATATTTTTTTGGGACACCCTATATATGCTATCAATGAACATTCAATTGTTATTAAATAAAAATGTACAACTCTCGAGATGCTGAGATCTACTGATTGTTTAGTCATTATATGTTGGAACGTACGTTTATTTTTTTTTAGGAAGTACCTCATATACTACTGGGTTATTCCAAGGCAATGGTTTTAAATGGTGTGCATATATGGTGCACGACATTCACAAGTCGTATTAAAGTTGAAATCTTGCAACATCATCCTAACATATTAATTTTGTCTTTGTTTGAGCATAGTTACAAAGAGACTGATTTAGTGAAATGAAATGATAGTCAATAGCATCCATGTATTTTATTCATTGAGAGGTAAAACCAATGGATACTTGCCAGTTAAATGCCACATTTTACAAAAACTTTCAACAAAAACGTGTAAAATTTGGTTTAATAAATTATGTCTATTTGAATCAAAATAATATATTTTGTCAATATTACAACATTTTGATTTTAATGTTGATCAAGTCATGAAATATATCAAAAAAAAAAGTGTTAGATAATGATTAATAAGGGATGGAGTGGTGAATTGTCAAATTTTGCACTTAAAGGACCTCTCGAATGACCTTGCCACAGCTGTTGAGACCATCACACCTTGGGAGTGATGAGAGGGATATCCCTCAGTGGATTAGCACAAATATTTATTAAGTTGGGTGTCTCGTCTTCGAGCATTAATGGACGTTAAAAATCCTACTGTCTTTTGCGGAGTTGGCGAGTTATTGCTGAAATCCTGAACGAATTACAAGTTCCAGCCTAAGTCACCTTCAGTCTTCAACCTCATCTGAGGATTCTTGATCAGAAAATTATTCATCAAATTCACTTTCTGAGGAGCTGAAGCGCGTTGTGCGGCCATTATCCATTGCGTGCTGAGACAATCTTTCCCTTGATTACGTCACGCAGTTGACGTAATGACCATTGCGGTTTTCTGGAATTTTTAGGGGATTTAGGAATTTTAGGAATCTATACCCACAGCATTTTCCTGGAGCAAAACAGTTCCAACCCCCATATCACGAATATCTACCACGATTATAAAAAGTTTTTCTGAAAATTTAGGGCTACAAGAATGAGAGAAGTCATAAGTATGGCTTCAACTTTGTCGAATGCTAACTGACATTTGCCATTTTCTTGAGCAGATTAGTCAAAGGTACGACGACGTCAGAGAAGTTTTTGCAAAATCTCCGAAACCCAGGAATCTCATGAGGTCCTATTTACCTGAAGGTGCTGTTAAGCTATCAATGGCTCCCACTTTCACTTTTACTGCCTGTACCTGACCTTGACCAACAACATGACTGAAGAATACAACATGTGCTTTAGCAAATTGAGATTTAAACAGATTTATGGTCAGTTTGGCATCAGTAAGGCTGTAAAAAAGGCATGGGTTCTCTAAGTGATCGTCCCAAGTCATAGAATGGATGATAACATCACAATGTATGTCTCTACCCCCTCAAGATCCAAGGTAAGGTCATTGACGAGGTGTTGAAATGTAGTGGGGCCATTATTTAGGCCAAAAGGAAGAACTATCCTCTTTATCTCTTTGCTGATGACCCCACCCTCTGCCGTACCATCCGTCATCCCTCAGATCGGCAAGCAGCAGCCTCTTCATTCTCTGCAGATCTGCTAAAATCACAAGCTGGTCCAACACATGGAACATGTTTTCAACACCTGGACAAATGTCACAATCTCACACTCTATGTCTCTCCAAAAGACCGTCTGGAACCCCCCCCCCCCATCTACTTTCTCAACAATCTCTTGAAGAAGTCTTTCATTCAAGCTTTTAGGTCTCACTGTCTGCCATGATCTTTCCGGGGAAAGATACATTTCCAAGCCGGACTCCAAAGCCAGTCGCCGACTGGGCATCCTCCGTCGTGCAAAGTTCCTTGGCACACCTGAGCTCCTGGCTATGTGCAAAGCTTTCGTCTGCAGCATTATGGAGTACTGCTTCCCCTCTGGGCTGGTGCTCCTGCCTCTCACCTATCTCGGCTTAAGGCTGTGGAACCAAGGCATTTAGGATAATTGGTATCTCCCACGATGAGGCTGAATCTTTAGGTCTCTCACTCCCTCACGCAGGCAGGTCAGTGTCTTTCTGTCTTCTACCATCTCCTCCCTGGCCTTGCCACCCCCCCCCCTTATTTCCACAGGGCGCTCAAGGTCCACCAGCAACCCCCTTCTAGTAAAACTACCAAAATCAAGAATCACTGCTCACGTTCACTCTTTCATTCCTCTTTTTCCCACCTTTTGAACAAACTCCACACTCTCAATTCCACTCTTCCCCCAGCGTCGTCAACAAAGCTGTTCACCACCATCTCTTGTCTTTCCCAATCCAAAACCTCAATCTTTTCCATCCCCGTTAATCCAGCCCAAACCCATGTCCTTCAAATACCCTGCTTTCCTTCCTGAAAGTCCCTGTCGTGTAAGGACCTGAATGTCCCTGACGCATCCATCGTATTTACCGTGTAACCCAGCCCCATCCCTCTCCCTTCCACAGATCTCCTCACGTCTCTGTTTCTCACTGTTTTGTCCTTCCCTCTCCCGCCTCTCTAATCTCCTGCTCCCCTTGTTGTACATTCTGAGTGTTTGCTCTCATACGAGCCTCGACATTCTATTAAAAAACAAACAAACAAAAAAAATTACACATTGAAAAGTCCATTTGATGTCACAAAACCAGAGCTTTTCTTTGCTCGTTCAGTAATCGGAATCTGCCAGTACCCCTTCAAGAAGTCAAACTTGCTCACAAACTTGGCATGACCAATCCTATCAATGCAATCATCAATCCTAGGGATTGGATAAGAGGCAGTTCTTGACACGACACATTGACCTGTTTCAAATCGGTGCAATAATAGAAACTGCCATGTGGCTTGGGTGCCAGCACGCAGGCTGAACTCCAATCACTGTCACTCGGTTTAATAATGTCATTCTCAAACATGTATTCAAACTCCATATGAAGAGGTGTCAACTTAACAGGGTTCATCCTGTAGGGTGCTGTTTTACTGATGTGGCATCATGTTCCTCTGGGAATGTACCTCTGTCATAATACACCAGGTCGGTACGGCCAGTCTTGCACGTGTGAGACCAGACTTTTCTGATTGGCCATCAGATTTGTCTTCTGGTCAAAGACGATGACCATCACTAGTTTCACGAGTGTCAATGTCATCACGAACCTGGCCCATAAAAGCTTCTTTAAAGTGTGTTTGGGATCTGAGTCCATATCCTTTTTCACTCTACTCTCATCACAGCACCATCTCGATTTGGAACAAGTCACTGCACTTTCTCAAAGTGAGAGAAATATTTATCTACTTCTCTCTCATGAAAGAGGGGAATCTCCTACTCTCGCTTCTATGCGTTCCACTTAGCACTCAGCTTTTCAACAAACTGGGAGTTAACCGAGACTCTAGCACCTGCTAAGCCTTTTCCGATAATAAAATACTCTTTCTACAGGAAGAGTGGAATGCAAGCCTTCAGGAACAGGTCCTGACACCAACTCAGACTTTAGGTGAACTACCTGAAGAGGTCCATTACCAAAACCACAAACACCTTGGAACAGTACACTGGCACCAGTTGCAGTCTTCTCAGATTGCGCATCAAAGACTGAGATGGCCCCGTGTTCCTCAATATTTAAACAGGTTGCTGTTTGGTGGTGTCGCATACAGCTGATACAAAATCCTCTGTCATGAAAGGTTTATATAACTCATCAGTAACATCCAGATCTGGCGTCACATCCTTTTTGGGTGACGCTTCAACAGTCACTACCCGCAAAGGATGGTTTTGACCATCCGTAAGTACAGTTGGAGTCTCTTTGACTTACAATCACTTCAGTTTATTCTCTCCAAAATATGACACCGAGAGAGTAGGTGTCCTCTCCTCTTGCAATAACCACAAGTAAGCCTTGATGAAAATTCAGTTGTCGGTTTATGACCACCAGGAAAATGTGACTTCTAGTCGGCAGGATTAAAATAATCAAATTTGGCATGAGAGTCTTCTGGAGGAACTTTAAAGAAGGGTCTGTTTCCCTCACTTGGTTTATTCTCGCTCCCTAGGTTGCTTTGGATTAGAAAATCCGGTTTGGGGAGATATCTTTTGTGAGTCAGAGCATAATCATCAACTATAGTTGCTGCGGTGTACAACTACTCCACCTTTTGTTCGTCCAAATGCATCCTAATGTCACAATGCACACACTGCTCAAACTCCTCAACTAAATCAACTGCCGTAATCTGTCAGTCTTTCACAATTTCTTTGGAAATATACCAACTATTAAAAAAAAAAAAAGTCTCTTTTTCCTGAGCAAATTCCACAAGTGTTTCACTGTCTTTCATCTTCCACTGCCTGAACTTCTGCCTGTAAACCTCTGGGGCCAGTTCATCGGCTTTAAGAAATGCTCTTTTTACCTCGTGATACAACGAATACTGGTCAGTGGATAAAGCAGAGTAAATATCTTGAGCTTTGCTTATGAAAACACTTTGCACTAACATAGTCCAAGATTCCTTAGGCCAACCCAAGGTTTGTGTCAATTTTTCAAAGTTAAATAAGTATATATTCACTTCTCTCTCATTGTATGGAATGGGGTGGGTGGGGACAAGCCTCACATACCTGGTAATGTACCAAGAGTTCTGATTGGTCGACCAAGAGAATTGAGATGATGTGGTTCTATTTATCCTCTAATTCTAATTCCCTTACTTTAAACTCTCCCTGAATCTCCCGTGCTTTAAATCTTTCTCCTTCCCGAATCTCTCAATCTTTGAGCTTACATTCCCTTTCTTGCTCTTGGCTCTGCATCTCCAGTTCTTTGAGCCTTTCTCTTTTCAGAATCTCCAGTTCTTTCAACTGCAGCTCCAATTATCGCAATTCAATCGTTTTAGACTTCTCATCAGTTAATTGGAATGCCAATTCCTCCAAAAGCTTCTCCTCAACCAAATGGTTTACCACCAATGACAGAACTTCAGCTATCTTTAGAGTTGGTCTAACCTCAAGGTTTTACAATATTTAGCCAATTCACGAAGCTCGGATTTTATTTTTGTTGACATATCAAGTTGTTCCTCATCTACTGACTCAACAAACTTCTTCACAACAAACAGCATTATGAATATTTGTTGGCTTCACCTGGTTTTCTTCTAATGAATATATTCTTCGTGGCAATTTGGTTTCACATCCCTAACGAGCCCCCAATGTCTGTTACAAGTCAACCTCAGGGCACGGCAGCGAGTTCACCGGTAAACCTGGAGGGTGTCATGGCAGAAAATAAAGACATTGATGTGCCCTTAGCGTTGTTTTTGGGTGAAACCAACATAAGACACAAGACAGAAGGGTAACGGTACTAGAAATATTTAATAATTCCAAATGTCGATCTCTAGCAAAATAATATTAATTAAATGCATCAATAAATGACTTTCCTTGGAATCCCCAAATTAAATAAGTATGAACATCACACAAAGCAATGCAGCTATATGAAAAATCATGACTTAGTCAAGCAGTTCTCACATTAAACACAACGGGTGATAAATGGGTGAAAATTCAGTGGTGAGCCCCGTTGGAATGTTCAAATTCCGGAGGGTGTGCACAAATGGTGAAGCCAATACAGGTAGTCAGGTTTTATAAGTTCTCAGAAAGGTGAATCCCCAAGTCACTGAAGCGTCGAGGAGAACCGGATTCTGCAGTAACAGGTGCACCACAGATGATGAAGATGGGAACTCCGTGAAAGAAAAGGAAGAGGTGAAAAGGATGACTTGTTTGAAGGACAGAGAGGTTTGAGGGATGAATAAGCTCCGAGAGTACAGAGCAGTCAACACGCCGAGTGCCTTCTCAAAATGGTGTGTAAATCCCAAAACTGGTGCCAATGAGATAATACAAGCAGCAGCTATTATATAGTCACCGATACAGCAAGTGAAGTGTAATGTCCAACAGGCAGGTCCAACTAATAGTTGAGCGAGTTCAGCAGATAGGAATACCTCAAAGGATAGACAGAAGAAGAGAAGCTGAATCCCCACACACTATAGCACAGGGATTAATGTTGTGGTAAAGGGATCGATGAGTCATTAAACCTTCACAGGTTTGCATACAGAAGACCCTAATATGTCCTTCACTGTGCCTGTCAGTTTTAAAATGATATGCACTCATCAAAACAGAGGGTGGCAGCTCAAGAGATGTCCCAACACCTGTTTCCTCCTCTCTTTTTTTCTGTTCCCCAAATGTAGTTGCCTTTGAACTTCTCATGTTGTTCTTGTTACAAAACGGGAAACTTAAATGCAAATGTAACCTTTCCAAGCACAATTAAATTAACATACTGGTCCGTAACATAAGATACAGAGCAAGTGTGTGGTTGCAAAGCCAGTCCTTCCTGTTAGTTTCCTGCCAAGACTGATGTGATCACTTGCAGGGGTGAATATAGTTACACACAACTGATGAGAATTATAAAAGTTATAACATTATTTGGGAATACATCATGTGTGACTTTTAATATCCTCACATAATGTTTCTTCATCTTAATTTCCTCGTTGCACCATTATGTGCACATGGTTATCGAGGCAGTGTCTTTGGCTAAGCTACTCTGGGTTACAACCTCGATGGGTCACCACTGACACTGGATACTCGAATGAAAGTGGAAGAATTTGTAGTTTGTTGATGGTGCCAGCAATAGCTCACCGCCTCTTCGCACAGGACAACGTGGGATCTTTGACGTCCACCAACTAGTGCTGGCAAACAAGAAACCCAATTCAATATCCATCCGAGGGACGGAGCAAACATTGAAAAATCGACGTGCATGCAAAATACTACGATTGCAGTTTATATCTGGCGTGAGATTTGAAACCATGCTCAGAGGCAAGTCTGCCTTCGGACAATTGCTCTTATTTAGCAATTAGATTTGTCACTTCATATTTTGGCCCTCCCCTCTTCTTGCTCTGCTTTTCGGTCCTCAAACCCAACCAAACTATGCAAAGTTGAGAGCTCTTTATCTTAAATGGAACACTTGATGGGATTTTCACCCACGTGAATCATTTCATGTTTCTTGAGGCAATATGCAGATGTGAAGGCTTTGTTGTAAAAAGAGCATTTGAGTAGTTTTTCTCCCCTGTGAAATATTTCATCGTTTTTCATATCAAGCCTTTCTGACAAGGATAACAGATGTGACTTTACATCCTCATTAATATTTTCAAGTGTCTTCAAATATATTGAGGTTTTGAAAGTCCATTCACAAACAGAATGTGTGGAGCTTTTCTTCCCTATGAATGAAATCACGTCTCTTCATGTCATATGAGGATACCAAGGATTTTTGACAAACAGAACAATTGTGCAGCTTTTCTTCCCTGTGATTCAAATAATCTTCAATTCGGATGGTGACATAAAATATTTTTGACAAATGGATCAGTTGTGCAGCTTTTCTCCTTTGTGATGAACAAAATCATGTCTCTTTCGCTCAGATCTGCATATAAAGGATTTTTTACAAACAGAACATTTGTGTGGCTTTTCCCCACTGTGAATGAAATCATGTCTCTTTAGATCGTATGAGTGCATGAAGGATTTTTGACAAACAGAACATTTGTGTGGCTTTTCCCCAGTGTGAATGAAATCATGTCTCTTTAGTTTAGAACTGGTGATGAAGGACTTTTGACAAACAGAACATTTGTGCGGCTTTTCTTCCCTGTGAATCATCTCATGAATCTTGAGGTAGGACGAAGATGTAAAGGATTTCTCGCAAACGGGACATTTGTGCGGTTTTTCGCCACTGTGAATCAAATCATGGTTCTTTAGTTCAGACAAGGACATGAAGGATTCCTGGCAAATAGAACATCTGTGTGCCTTTTCTCCTTTGTGAATGAATTCATGTCTGTTTAAATTAGATGAGGATATGAAGGATTTTTGACAAAGAGAACATTTGTGTGGCTTTTGTCCACTGTGAACAAAATCATGTCTCTTTAGGTCGTACGAGAACATGAAGGATTTTTGACAAAGAGAACATTTGTGTGGCTTTTCTACTTTGTGATGAACGAAATCATGTCTCTTTAGTTCGGATCTGCATATGAAGGATTTTTCACAAATAGAACATTTGTGTGTCTTTTGCCCACTGTGAATGAAATCATGCCTCTTTAGTTCGGATGAGTAGATGAAGGATTTTTCACAAACAGAACATTTGTGTGGCTTTTCCCCACTGTGAATGAAATGATGTCTCTTTAGATCATATGAGTGGATGAAGGATTTCTGACAAACAGAACATTTGTGTGGCTTTTCCCCACTGTGAATGAAATCATGTCTCTTTAGTTTAGAACTGGTGATGAAGGACTTTTCACAAATAGAACATTTGTGTGGCTTTTCTTCCGTGTGAGTCATCTCGTGTATCTTGAGATAGGATGAACATGTAAATAATTTCTCACAAACAGAACATTTGTGCAGTTCTTCCCCACTGTGAATCAAATCATGTCTCTTTAGTTCGGAAAAAGATATGAAGGATTCTTGACAAACAGAACATTTGTGGGGCTTTTCTCCTCTGTGAATAAATTCGTGTCTGTTTAAATTGTATGATGATATGAAGGATTTTTGACAAAGAGAACATTTGTGCGGCTTTTGTCCCCTGTGAACAAAATCGTGTCTCTGTAGGTCATATGACGACATGAAGGATTTTTTACAAAGAGAACATTTGTGCGGCTTTTCTCCCCTGTGAACAAAATCATGTCTCTTTAGGTCGTATGAGGACATGAAGGATTTTTTACAAACAAAACACTTGTGTGGCTTTTTTGCAATGTGAGTCAACCCATGTTTCTTCAAGTGTGACGGGGACAGAAAAGTCTTTTGACAAACAGAACATTTGTGTGGTGTTTCTGTCACATGAATCGGTTCATGTGTCCTCAATGCAAATGAAGTAGTGAAGGCTTTACTACAAACGGTACACTTGTGTGACTTTTCAACAGTGTGACTAATCTCGTGTATGCTTTGCAGAGTTGAAGTTTGAAATCCTCTTTTGCAGAAAGAACATTTGTATGGCTTATTGTCAGGGTGAATCATTTCATGTAGCTTAAGATAAGAAGGAGTTGTGAAGGATTTTTCACAAAGAGAATACTTGTGGAGCTTTTCATCACTTTGAGTTGTCTTAGGTATCTTTAAGGTTGATGCAGAACTTGTGAAGGCTTTTTCAAAAACAGCACCTTGCTGTCCATTCTCACCAATGTGATTCATTTTGCATTTCTTCCGAGCAAATGAGGTTCTTCTCTTATCCATGTTTGTTTTCAATATCCTGTTGCGTGAAAATGTCCAAGCCGGACTTGAACTCAATTTTACAGGAAGCTCCACAGAAGTCTCTGCAACATAAGAAATAAGAAGACAAAAACACGTTTATGTTTTTTTTTTTGAATTATCCTATATTTTTGCTGTTCTTTGCAGTGCAATTTCAGTAGATTTGTCTCACGGAAAAAGTAGAATGCATGGTCTTCATTATGAATGCATGTTACTGAATAACGCAACTCTACATCCAATTCCGTAAAATAAAACAAATTGTTATCCTTGAGTAGAATTAATAACAAAAAAAAAAAATTCTTTCTAAATCCTCACCCAAGTTTATTGTCATCCTATTAATGCAGGTTTGTTTAATAAAGACAAGTATTATATTTGATCTCAGGAACATACACCAATAACTCGAAGTTATTGTAATAACTAGAATATTAAAAATGGTGCTTCTCTCCAGCTGATTTTGGCTTTGAGGTATAATCACCTTCTAGTTTATTATAGGCGTTCTTTCAGGTGATAATCACCTTCTCGTTCTTTCAGGCGATTAATGCTGACATACTCTCATTTGCCCTGCATGTCAATAATGAAACACTTGGAAGGTCTGCGTAGAATTCTAAAAGGTCCTGATTATGGTGATTGTAGTGGTTTTCAGACAGCACGTATCACATCGAACAAAAATGTGTGTACAGTTCAAAAGACCTCTTGGAACTTGGGTTGTGGGTCGTTGTGATTGTGTCGTAACTAGCGAAGAACTGGACATGTGCTCTTGCAGTCGATGTACATAACTGGATGGATCCAGTAATGTAGTAGGGTGACGAGGTGCAACCATTTGTCCTGGTAGTTTCAGGGTGGTACTATAACCAACTTCTGCTGGAGTATATCCTAGACCGTCCTTGATGGTAGTATGAATGCCCAGTAGAACAAGAGGGAGATATTCGTACCACTGACTTGGGTCTTATTTGGCTTTCAAAGCTGTCTTCAAATACCGATGGAAACGTTAAACCATGCCATTGGCTGCTGGGTGATAAGCCGTTGTAAAAACGCGATTGCATCCCAAGAGGCTCCTCAACTCGGTGAACAGGTGGGACTCAAATTGCTGGCCCCTATCTGCAGTGATGGTAGATGGTGCGGCATACTTTGAAATCCAATGGCATATTAATGCTCGAGCGACTGTCTCTGCTGTTATGTCATGTAGAGGAATAGCATCAGGCCATCTGGTATAGCGATCAATACAGGTGAGCATGTAACTTTACCCATTTGATGGAGGTAGTGGTCCTACGAGAACAATGTGAATGTGCTCGAATCTCACATCTGGCGTAGCAAAAGTACCTAAAGGAGAATTGACATGGCAATGGACCTTAGCTTTCTGACATGAAATGCAATTCCTTGCCCACTCATGAGTATCCCTGTTAACACCTGGCCAAATGAAATGTGCTGATATCAACTTCTGAGTGGATCTGATGCCAGGGTGCGACAAACTGGAGTGCATCGAAGATTCCACGTTGGTGTTTTTTAGGCACAAAAGGTCGTTTGTGGCTTGTTGAGATATCACACCAGATGTATCCATCTGAAACAGGGAGTGGTACTTGCCGAACCGACAGTGAAGATGAATCTCATAGCTCACGAAGCTCCACATAATTCTCCTGATCAGCTGCTAACTGGTTGTAATTGATGGAGGAAGAAGTGTGAAGCACATCAATGTGTGAATGTGAGAGTGCATCAGCTACCACATTATCAAGTCCATTCATGTGCCTGATGTCTGTCGTGAACTGGGATATGTAGTCGAGATGACGAATCTCCCTTGGGGAGTGATGATTGGGCTTTGAGTGTAAGGCATACACCAAAGGTTTGTGGTCGGTGTAGATGATGAAAGTTCTTCCTTCCAGGAAATGTCTGAAGTGCTTGACGCTGAGATACATGGCTTACAACTCCCGACCAAAAGTACTGCAGCGAGTCTCTGCCAGCTGTAGTCGCTTTGAGAAGAATGAGAGTGGCTGCCATTCTCTGTCGACCAACTGTTGCATTACGCCACCTACGCCCACATCTGACGCATCAGTCATGAGGCATAACAGAGCGTCTGGCTTGGCATGGACAAGGAGGACAGTTTCAGCCAATTTAACTTTCACCTTTTCAAGGGCTGAAAGCTCTCGCTCACTAAGGGTGATAGGCTGGTTCTTCCTCTTCTTATCCCTGAGCACATCAGTGAGGGGTTGAAGCGTGTCAGCGTAGTTAGGAATGAAATGGCAGTAAAAGTTTACCAGGCCTAGAATTCTTTCAAACTGCAGAGCGATGTCGGTGTTAGGAAATCACGGATGCTCTTCACTTTATCTGGTAGAGGACGTATTCCCTGCTCATCCACGACATGATCCAGGAAGGTAAGTGTTGACACTCCCAACTTACACTTGGTTGGGTTGATCACCACACCATACTGAGCCAACCGGTCGAATAGCTGTCTCAGGTGTGTTTCATGCTCGTCTTGTGTACAGCTAGCCACCAAGAGGTCATAAAGATAGGCGTAAACGAAGGGCAATCCTCGAGTGACGTAGTCTATGAAACGTTGAAACGTCTGAGCTGCATTACGTAGATTGAATGCATTCAAACAAATTCAAAAAGTCAAAATGGTGTGGTTATAGCTGTCTTACAGATATAATCAGTCTCGACAGGTATTTGATGGTACGCTCCAACCAAATCGACTTTAGAGAAAACTCGAGCACCTTGCAGAGAAGAAGAGAAGTCTTGGAGGTGTGGCACCAGATAGCGATCAGGCACAGTGGCCCTGATGAGTGCCCGATAATCTCCACAAGGCTGGCAGTCTCCGGGTGTATTCTTTGAGACCATGTGTGAGGGGGAGGACCAGTTACTGCTAGATAGGTGGATAATAATGAGCTGAAGCACATGGTCGAACTCTGCCCTGGCCATTGACTGATGATCAGATGCTAGGCGGCGAGGTTTCGCTGTTGCAGGAGGGCCTCGAGTCTCTATGTGATGGAGTGTTTGACTGCCACATCACTGTACACTGGTCGAGTTATGCTGGGGTATTCATGGAGGAGGGTAGTAAATTGTGAGGCGTTGGTACTCTTCACATATATGGGACTGATGGTTGATGCCTGCAAATCTATCCCTCTCACAGCAAGGTTGGTCGCGGTGTCAATAAGCCGACAATGTTTCACATCCACTAACAAACCAAACTGATTGAGAAAATAATTTCCGATGATGGGTGTGGGCAGCTCAGAGACGATAAATACCCAGCAAAAAACTCGACGCAGTCCCAAATCAAGCGTCAAAGATTTCTCTCTGTAGGTGGCAATAGGTGAGTGGTTAACTGCTTGAAGTTGTGGCGCTGTGTTGTTAGACAGAGTCTTCTTTTCTGTTGTGCATGACAACATGCTCACTTCAGCCCCAGTATCAACAAGGAAGCGTGTGCCAGTGTTCTCATCAGTGACGTAGAAAAGGTGGCTCTCATGGTGACCAGCAGAGCTCGTCGCCCCTAGCTGCCGGTCCTGCTGTTTCCCTGTGTGGTTGAAGTGGGTTTCTTAAATGAACATGGCTGTACACACTTCTTGGTTGCTGTACCATAACGCCAATGGTACCAATATTCTGCACCTTCATGCCCGTGACAAGGCCGACTATTGCTCCGGCTCCTGCCATGCTGCTTGCTTTGGGACGACTCACAAGAAATACTGCGCTCTTCCTGCAGGTGACAAGTGAGCACCTGGACTTGTGCCAGAGCTGGTTGATAGTTGACCGCAAATCCTGGATGACCGAATGACCAGATGTTGCACCGAAGGGCTGGTTTGTAGCGGCAGCAATAGAAGGTGTGAGTGCTGCCACTTCAACAATTTTGTCAGCAATCTCAGCAAGCTGTTCCATGGTTACAGCTTCGCTGGTAGAGGCCAGGATGAGTTGAGCATTGTTGGGTAAACGCTGCAAGAATAGCTGTTTCAAAATGTTATCTTCCAACTTAGTGTCACCCAAAAGTGGCCTCATCATCTGAAGAAACTGCGATGGTTTCCTGTGTTCCAGCTCTTCCGAGATGAGCAGTTGGTGTAAGCGATTCTGCTCAGATGCGGAGGTACGCTGTATGAGCTCAATCTTGAGCTTATCATATCTGTCCGTCCTTGGCGGGTTGATAAGAAAATCTCTGCCCTCTTGTGCAATCTCTGGTTGCAGGGAGCCAACGATGTAAGCAAATTTCGTATCCTGAGTTGTGATATTTTGGGTCAAGAACTGTGCTTCCACCTGTGCAAACCATAAGGCTGGGATGTCGGGCCAAAAGGGAGTGAGTTTCAGTCCAACCGCCACAACTGGGGGAGGTGATGCGGCCTCTGGAGACATGTCATATGCAGGACCATGTTCCCCAGGTTCAGACATGATGATTGGTAATCCAAGATACAGCCGAGTCCAAACGCGCTGAAACTCTTGTTCAAAAAAACCACCGTTTCACAATCATGCCAGTGTCACCAATGTAGAGAGAGTGTGTGTGTGTGTGTGTGTGTGTGTGTGTGTGTGTGTGTGTGTGTGTGTGTGTGTGTGTGTGTGTGAATTTCCACTCACATGTGGTCATACGGTGGTTAGATGAATGCCGGAAGTCTCAAAGTCTCCATTACACTCAGCAAACATTGCGACGGTAGTAATGGCGAAAGCAGCTGAGATGCACATGGCCAATGCTCCTCTAAATCCAGGTAGAAAATCCCGGCAGGAAATACGTCATGAAATGTGGTGGTTCCACCGAGATGCAGCTAGTGTTCCTCAAAACCCGGGTCGAATACCAAGGCCTACGAAGTAGGAATGGTAGCTGGTCGATGAGAGTGATCCCCGGTAAACAAGTTAAGAAACCACTGTGATCATGACAGAAAACGAAGAGCACGAAGAATGAAAACTAAAGGAAGCCAAAAGAACTGAGCAGCACTGGTACTTGTTAAAGCTTCACTGTTACATGGCTCCATGCCTCCTTGCGATTCTTCTTCTTCCTTTTTATCCATTTCCTGCCCTGTTGAGAAAAGTCCTCTGGGGTTGATTGGTTGTTCTAGTTTTAAACCACGCCCTGCTATCCACATTTGCTAGCAGAGCGTCAGCATGTACGGAACAAACTTGATGGATTAATTCTGCCTGCACCGGATGTTCAAGTATAAAATGATGCATGCACATAGTCACCACTACACGTGTAAAGTTTCGCCTCGACCTGTTCAGCCACTTGAGAGAAGAAGATTTTTGAAGGTTTTTTTTGTTTGTTTTTTGTTAACAATATGGCTGCCGAATCACGTGACCGATGAAATCTCAAGTTTTTTTCTGGGGACCATTTTATCCCGAGATGACCCTCCAAAATTTTCATACTGATCACTGATCAGATGTATCGTTCTACATATGCAATTATGATGTCATAACGAAGGCACCTATGATGTCAAAAATAAAAATAAAATCACACATTCCCCATGAGGAGTACTTGCCATGTGCCAAGTTTCAATTTTTTCCTTGGTGCGGTTTCAGAGATGGAGGTCCAAAGTTTCTCGGTTTTGCCAACATGGCCACCACACCACGTGACCTATGATGTCATAATTATCAATATGAGAAGTCACTCCTATGGTGAAAATTTAGTCTCAAACCTACAAGCAGTTGCGGAGAAAAACACAAGTTCTGTGCGAACAAACAAACAAATAAACCAATGTCACCCGTAGGGTGATCCGTATCTTGCCAAAAGGTGACCACGTGTGACTTCTTTAAGGTCACACTGAGGTGAATAGAGCTGCTATCCACCAGGAGCGACTCCTTGAGGAATATCTGCCTACAGAGATTCCGATGAGAATCGTTCTACAGAGTAACCAAAAGAAATATGCGTTTGCCTCAAAACGTACCAAATCACGTCATAATGTCTCAAGCTTGATATATCTAGAAAGCACTCATCGAGGTGTTCAATTTGAGGTACTACACGATATGGTTCCTAACTTGAAAATTTGACCTTGGGGTCAATATGTTTGACTTAGGCGTTAACCATGAAGGTCAAGCCAATCGCCACCAAAATTAAATCAGCTGAATGCCAGACCATGAACTATATTCCCATGAAGTTTGAAGACGATCCGATCAAAATTACTCAAAAAATAAGGGTTTCGTCGACTCCCTGATTTGCGACAAAGTGACCTTGACCTTTGACCTTGACCTTCAAATTTTATGCGCTGAAAGGGACCTCTTATAGGCCTCTGATATGCGAAGTTACAAAAATTTCCAATGATAACTGTGCTCTGCAGAGTGATTTATACGTGATTACAGATAATAAAAAAAAAAAAAAAAAACACATGAAGGTCAAGGCCAATCGCACACAAAAATTAATCAGCTGAGCGCCAGACCATGAACTATATTCCATGAAGTTTGAAGAGGATCCGATCAAAATTACTCAAAAAATAAGGGTTTTGTCGATTCCCTGATTTCGACAGTGACCTTGACCTTTGACCTTGACCTTCAAAATTTATGGCCTGAAAGGGACCTCCATAGGCCTGATATGCGAAGTTACAAACATTTACATGAAACTGTGGTCTGCAGAATTTTTTTTCGTGATTACAGACAAACAAACAAAAAAAACAAAACAAAAAAAAAAACATACAGACTGACTAACATATCTTGCAAAAACTTCTTTTGGCAAGATAACAAGAAAAAGACATCATGCAGAGCATGATACTTGCAAAATGCACCAACCCCCCCCCCCTCTCCAAATGTTGCCAAATTGTCCATTTCATCAAGATTAAAATGACAATCCTTAATCAAAGCTCAGGTCAATCGGATGAAAATTGATTATTTTTCAGATTGAAATAGATGATTTCAGAAGTTTGACCTTAAAAATATTTGACTTTCAAATTCAGTGATGCATTAGGCAATTGCTGCTTAATTTTTCAGGCTAATCAAATGAAAATTGACGATTTTTCAGATGAAATTTGATGATTTTAGAAGTTTGACCTTGAGTTGACCTTTGACCTCAAAAATAATTGGTTTCCCAAGTCAGTAATGCACTATGCAATTGCTGTTTCATTTTCAAGTCAATCAGATGAAAAGTGACGATTTTACAAATTGGACCTCAAGATGACCTTTGACCTCAAAATCAATTGGCTTCTCAGTTGAGACTACCTCTGCAACTTGATAAAGTTTCATGACGATCAGTTTAGAATTGTGACCTGTTGGCGATTGACAAACATACAGACAGAGAAGGAGACAAAAATCGACTGACTTGAATATGTATATATATATACTTGAAAAATCTTTGATTTTGCAAGTAACAAACACAGACAAACGGACCCAAATGGAACACCCTCTCATTCGGTGAGGGTACATATCATGCAATATATCGTTTTTGGCCCTTTCTCTCAATGGTGAAGAACCACTTAAAAATTATCGGCTATGGATCTGGATTCGGATTTTCACCGAAACTGAAATAATTTTCCCCAATCACATACCCAACGTGTCCACCAAGTATTGTCCGAATCTGTCCCCAACTTTTTGAGATATCGTGCTGAGAGAATCTCACGATATCTTTTTGAGATATCGTGAGGTTCTCTCAGCAAGGAAGCCTCGTCAGTGGAGGAGGCCAATGGGCCTATCACGTGCCTCATGGTTGTAGCAGGTTGATCGGCATCTCAAGTAGATGGGGATGGGCCAAGCATCTGCCTGGGGGATGGCCAGACGGAGGTCTCTGGAGTACAGGTGGAAAGTGGATGCAGCGACGCGCTGCTCCGGTGCATGCTCCCATACCTGACCTGACCCGACCTGTGCTATATATCGTTTTTGGCCCCATCTCTCAATGGTTAAAGATAACTTTAAAAAAAAACAGCAGCCGGATCCGGATCTGGATCTTCACCAAAATCTAATCAGTTCGTCCTTGTCACATACCCAACCTGCCCAAAAAATTTCATCCGGATCCGTCCACAACTTTTTGAGATATCCTGTACACAGACAAACAAACAGAAAAGGGTGAAAACATAACCTCCTTCACCTTCGGTGGTGGAGGTAATAAGGGCTGCTCACAGCATGAGTTTCTTTGTTTGCTCAGAACTTAGGATGACAGGTCACGAGTGAGTAGAATCTCTGTTCAAATATACGATGGTCTTGCTAATTCCATATAACTGTAACATATCTTTTAAAAGTAATGCTAATATATTGTTTGCCTTTCTCATGTTGAGAAAGTGCTCTGCTGAATCCACAAGTAAATACTCAAAGCGAACATTTCAAACCATATGGCAATAATAATAATCAATACATTGTTTATGGATTTTAGAATCGGATCCGACTAATGCATGCAAACATTTAGGTCCTCAGACAGTTATTTCCCTAAATGCATGTCCAGGATGGACCCCTTTGATGCGTTGGAGAAGGGTATAGAACAGATTCCCTTTCTTATGGGATGGCCTTTTCTCTTTACGACACGTTCATGCACGCGAGATAGCCGTTAACCCAACGGAAGCTCGTTCTACCCCTTTTCCATCGGGACACATTGGCTTGGAGGTGGATGATATATTTACACCTTGGACTTACAGGATATTTGATTAAGCACACCGCAGGCTTTTCCTGAGCAGTTATTCTGACAGTCAAATACGGCTGTGGATAATTTACCTCACTCACCTATCTTTCATTGACGTTCGACACCCACCTTTTTCACCGACGTTGACGTCCACCTTTTTCCATTGACATTTCCATTTCCAAACGAATTTTTTTTTTTAAATGCATCAATTTCTAATGATTCTGCAGTCCCAAAAGCTACTTTTTTTTTTAAAATTAAATTTTTTACTAACAAACATATAGAAAAAATAAAGATATTGTAAGGAAGTATGACTTAAGTGAATCTAACAATATATAGATCAGTTTAGTAAAGCTTAAAGAAGTGTACCAAATCATTTCCAAAGTTAGGCATGAAGTACAACTCTATCTTATTTCGGCTTAACCTAATACACAGCCCTGTAGTAACTGCCAATGCTCATTGTTACATTTATTATATCCTGGCAATTATAAAACTAATCACTGTTCACGTTGTACAATGGATTCAAGTACATTTGTCCAAACAATTTGATATGAAATTATGAAAAACAAAGTTGAATCAGATATTGTACTACATTTACAAATGGATGTAGACTTTCGTACAATGTACACTAAGTATATAAACAATTAGATATGCAAATGAATATTTATAATGGTGATTAGTTATGATCACATTATGTGTCTTAATTTGTAGTTGAGATTGGCGGCAGCCTTAAACTAAAATATCCTTTTAAAAAATGTGAGCCAAATTAAAGTAACCACATACTTGTTCTGACCAAAAAACACACAATTTGATCATTGTGTGCCAACTTATGAATGTTTGGCATGGCTTCCACTTCAAAAGCACACCTATTGCTTTTATTCTACATCTTTCATCGAACATGTTTTTTTGAATAGTGGGCCTTATAAAAACGTTTAAAAATAGAAGGGATTGAGAACAACTCTTGAATTTTCTACCACAGTTTGCCTATGTATGTGTCTTTAAGTGACAAAAATTAAAAAGAGCTGTGTAACTGTCAACATGGTGAACACTTGGGGTAAAACCGGGGCAAATTTCAGTGTCGTTGAGTCTGGAGCAAAGTTCAGACACCTATAGCACCCAAGATTTTGCTCCAAAAGGTTTCAGTTTTCTGTTGTAAATGATCCAGTCACTAGATTATGTAAATCAGCAACAAAATTCTTCATGATGAATAAACTGACTGTTGGCAGCAATTTGAAAACTCAAATTTTTGACTGCATGTTACAAATCACTACTTTTGAGAGTACTTATCTTAAAAGTATTTTAAGTAGAACATTTTTTATGTCAGATTCTGAAAGCCTCCCTAATAGACACCATTTGTGTGAATTTTCAGAACTCTGTTTGTAAAACTCTGGAATTTAGAGCCCTCCAAAAATGCTTCAGATACAAATCTGCAACTCGCGACTGCCAGAATTGAAACACCCCTAGGGTGTTTGTAGGGCCATATCTCGGACACTAGCTTAGGAATTTTTGAGCTATAACTTGGCAAACCTTCCTCATATATGTTAAGGTAGCTTTGAGAATTTTTTCAGGAAATTCTGAGGGGGTCACCGCAGAATTTCATTTTTTTGGCTGATTTGACATGGAATGACCCAGCTGCTTTGGTTGGCGCTAGTGAGCCGGGCACCAGTGACATTGCAAAGTCTCATTAACTCTGCTTTCTCATTCAATTGCAAAGTTATATGAACATAAATCTTATGAACTCTGCCTTCTCAATGTACTGCAAAGTTTGTATAAACACAAGTCTCATTGACTCGGCGTCCTCATTGTATTTCAAAGTTATATCGTATTTAGATTGTAAAACGGGAGTCTCATCGGACTGCTGAAGCTATGGACTCCTCATTGTGTTGCAAAGCTATACCTTATCTGTGTAAACAGATGCTCCACCGGCCTGCTGTGCTGAATGTTTATCATTGCCTATGTAAATAAAAGTTTTTCTGTGCACGCATGCCCTGAAGCAAGGCACGCATTCTTTCACCGAGTTATCTTGTTATATTATGTACAAAATTGTTTTTCTCTTTGCTTTGAAAGACCTCTTGTTTAACAAAGCTTTCTTGTAGTTTGGTATTGATTAACCAGCACCGTTTGATGCTCTGACCCCTCCCTATTTTTCAATCATATAAAAGACCATGTATTCTGGCTCAGTCAGAGATCTACTTGTACTCTTGAGACAAGCTTTTCTCCCACACGTGTGTTTGTACAATAAACAATCCATTAGATGATAGTGTTTTCTTTTTTGTGTAAATTTCCACCACAGAAGGAACCGCAAATGAGTGATACAGCACTGCAACGGGTATTCGAGGAGGTATATGCCAATTTGTTTTCCCACGCAGGAAAATCTAATCTGGTTTAAGTCGACCCACTCTCTGGGTGGCCTTGCATCGATCTATTCTTGCGTGACCCCACATAATGTGACATCATCCGAGCTCTACGGTCATTCTTTGTGGACCTGGGTGTCCCAGTTCGTCTTCACACTGATGGCAGCCCACAGTTTGCATCCTATGAATTCTGGAAATTCATGGACCCTTGGGGAGTTAACCATGACTTTTTCACACCACACTTTCCATGCTCGAATACACATGTAGAAGCAGCAGTCAAAGCCATTAAGACACGGGTCGCTAAGACTACATACAACAGTATTCTCGAGACGCATTTTGCCAGGGCTTGAATGTCGTAATGTTACGAATCTGGAACCCATCGCACACAACAGCCAGAGTCCTATAGATCAGTTATATCGGTAAGTATGTGTTTCTAGGTAGGGTCCCATCCTATGTTTAATGGTGATTAAGTGTACGTGCGCTGCGCAGTTATTTTATAGATAGGATTTTTACATCACCAACAACAACGACAACAACACCCATCTTCGCTTTTACAACAACACTCTAATCGCGGCATTTTTTGCACGCTCGCCAGCATGTGGGCGTGTGCGTGGGTGGAATTCCATATCCCCGGCGGTGTGGATTTCGCACCGAATATGGTCACGAAGCGTTTCGTTCTGGCTTG
>CM068968.1:40684538-40698931 GCA_035128595.1 Eptatretus atami
CAGAGAGAGATATAGTCTCAGCGGTTGCATAGCGTAATAATTCAAGCACGTTATTCATAGGTTATAAATAAGTCACGGGTACCCTAAACATTACTTTGATGTGTTTCGACGTATGAGGAACTTTCAAGTAGCGTGTTGCGAAGTGTGAACAACGTTTGTGTAGCGTGCTTACAAAACGTTACTCATAGGTTAGAAATAAGTTTCGGGTATGCGAATGTTACCTCTACGTGTTTCGACTTATGAGTAACATACAATTAACGTGTGCAACGATTGCATAACGTGCCTAAACCTTATGGCCGGCGTAGCGGAATGTGTGAGCCAAACGCCGAGTACGTCGTAAAATTTTAAGCATTCGAAAAAGAGAGAACATGCACAAAAGTCAACGATTAAAGCCAGCGTACAACGACTTATGGCAGTGTTTTCAGGGTATTCCTAACGTATACAAACTTACCAATAACGTATTCGACGTGTGCCAGCGTATTCTTCGGCAAATTTGTAAAAAAACGGCATACGTTCGCTAAATCGTCAAGGTGTGACAGCCCCTTAAGCGATGAACATCACTGATCCGTCATATTATACTGGAGACGCCAAAATGTCAAATATGTCCGAATTGGACAAATGAACACTTTTTTAGGAGTCGGAACTGCTGCGAAGTTCAAATCTGGAGCTTATATTTTGCAATTCGGCATAGTTGAAGAGATTCTCGAGGTTATGGCATGTGCGTAAATGAAATAAAGACACGAACGCTGGCGTCTCTGGGCATTTATAAGCATTGGAATTTATCCAGCAATTCATAGGTATGATGATCACACATTCGATCATATGAGTGAGGAAAGTGAAAAAAAAAAAACCTATCGTAAATAAATCATTGCAGCCTGGTCCAAGTTAAGGCATGGCTGAGTAGGCCACAAAACATGGTGGCTTCAGACCCCAGAGAGGTAAACCAGGATGGGCCTTGAGAGCCCAGAGAGCGAGGTTGCCGTGGATACGCCAGAAAAAGGATGAAATTAAATAAGACCATTAATCATCTTCAAAAGGGGTGTATTAATTCACCCAAACACCCAATTTTCACTCATGCACTTCCGTGGAGTTCCTGGAGTGTGCATGGAAAGTTTCAGGCTGCTCGGTTTCATGGTTTTGGAGTTGTGGAGGACACACACACACACACACACACACACTCACACACTTATTGGTGTGTGTGTGTGTGTGTGTATACATATGACGATCAAATACAGCTGGCGCTTCGCTGACGGGAACATATGGGGGGGGGGAGAGAAAGAGGGATAGGGGTGGGAGAGAGAGAGGGATGGGGTGGGAGAGAGAGAGGATTGGGGTGGTACCCCAATCCGGTGGAGAGAGAGAGGGATAGGGGTGGGAGAGAGAGAGGGGCAGGGTGGGGAGAGAGAGGGAAGGGTGGGAGAGAGGAGGACAGGGTGGGAGAGAGAGAGGACAGGGGGGAGAGAGAGAGGGACAGGGGTGGAGAGAGAGAGAGGACAGGGGTGGGAGAGAGAGAGGGACAGGGGTGGGAGAGAGAGAGGGACAGGGGTGGGAGAAGAGAGGGACAGGGGAGAGAGAGAGGACAGGGGTGGAGAGAGAGGGGACAGGGTGGGGGAGGGAGGGACAGGGGTGGGAGAGAGAGGGACTGGGTGGAGAGAGAGGACTGGGTGGGAGGGAGAGGGACAGGGGTGGGAGGGAGAGGGACAGGGGTGTGAGAGAGAGGACGGGTGGGAGATGGAGGGATGGGGTGGGAGAGAGAGGGACAGGGGTGGGAGAGAGGGGCAGAGGGGTATAGGGTGAGAGAGGCAGAAGGGTGAGAGAGGGAGTGGAGGGAGTGAAGGGAGGGAGCGGAGGCGGGGGATTCCGGCAGATTGTGCACCCAGCTGAACGTCCATCCGAGAGACGGCACACACACTGATGAATCATCTTGCCTGTGAAACACTGGGATGACAGTTTATAGCTGAGTCGAGATATATACCAGGTGAGACAGCTTTGGCCTTAGAGCGAGCATGCGTACCTCTCGGCTATGCTCCCGTGATCTGGCGATTCATTGCTTTATAAAAACTGAGATGATCCGAGCAGCAGTTCTGACTGCTAAGAAAAAAAAAAATTAAAATTAAAATAAAAAATACATTTCATTTGGTCAGTTGGCACATTCTTTGACACCCTTTCCTCTCCTCAACCTCGGGAGAGTTGTATGGTGGAGGAGGGAGTTGGGAGGAAGATAGCATGAGAGGAGGAAGGCAAGGCAGCGTGGGGAAGGGGGTGGAGGCAGCATGTGGGTGTGGGGAGGAGTAGGCGGCGTGAGGGGTTGGAAGCCAGCGTGAGGGGAGGCGGCGTGAGGAGGGGGGAAGGCAGCGTAGGAGGGCGAAGGCAGCGTGAGGAGGGGGAAGCAGCGTGAGAAGGGGAAGGCGGCGTGAGGAGGGAGGCGGAGAGGGGGGAAGGGCGGGGTGAGAGGGGGGGAAGGCGGCGTGAGGAGGGGGAAGGCGGCGTGAGGAGGGGGGGAAGGCGGCATGAGGAGGGGGGAAGGCGGCGTGAGGGGGGAAGGCGGCGTGAGGGGGAAGCGGCGTGAGGGGGGGAAGGCGGCGTGAGGGGGAGCGGCGTGAGGGGGGGGGAGCGGCTGGGGAGGCAGGTGAGGAGGGTGAAGCAGCGTGAGGGGTGAGGCGCATGAGGGTGTGAGAGCATGAGGGGTGAGCGGCGTGAGGCAGCATGAGGGGGTGAGGTGGGAAGGCGGCGGAGGTGGGGGAAGGCGGCATGAGGGGGGAAGCGGCATGAGGGAAGAGGGAGGAGGCAGCTCAAGGGGGGAGGAGGAGGCAGCGCGGAGAGGGGAGGGAATGGGAAGGCAGCATGAGGGGGGGTGGGAGGAAATGGGAAGGCAGTGTAAAGGGAGGGAATGGGAAAGCAGTGTGAGGATGGAGGGAAGGGAAAGCAGTGTGAGGGGGAATGGGAAAGCAGTGTGAGGGAGGGAATGGGAAAGCAGTTGTGAGGGGGAGGGAATGGGAAAGCAGTGTGAGTGGAGGGAATGGAAAGCAGTGTGAGGGGAGGGAATGGGAAAGCAGTGTGAGGGGAGAGAATGGGAAGGCAGCATGAGGGAAGGAAATGGGAAAGCAGTGTGAGGAGAGGGAATGGGAAGGCAGCATGAGGGAAGAAAGGGAAAGCAGTGTGAGGAGAGGAAATGGGAAAAGAGTGTGAAGGAAGGGAATGGGAAGGAGGGTGAAAGAAGGAATGGGAAAGCAGGTGGAGGGAAGGGAATGGAAGGAATGTGAAGGGAGGAATGGGAAAGCAGTGTTGAAGGAAAAGAGAACGGCAGTGTGAGGGAATGGCATAGGAAAGCAGTTTGAGGGGAGGGAATGGGAAAGCAGTGTACCAGGGCATTACCAGGGTGATAAAACGCACCCAAACAGCAGTGTTTACTTTCTGACTACAGTGTTCTATATAAAACCGGGTGGTAGCATTTAAAAATCAAAACTAATGCTATCTATTTGGTAACAGCCTAATTGCATGCAGTCCCCCCCCCCTCACCCCTCTACCCACGCACTCCTCCAACCTCCTTGTGGTCCATGCTAAACGTGCACGAGCACTGGCGATATACTCAACCTTTCACTCGCACGGATTTCTCCACACCCAGTCCCACATGGCTTCGATGCCGCAGCACGTCCGCTTCTGAGACTGTCACTGCAGAAGTACATGGTTCGCGAGATGGCCGCATAACCTCCTCCATAGCCACGCACCACGGGCCCGAGTTAAGGGTTCAGATCGCATGCCCGCGAAACCCGTGCACCACACACACGTAACCAAGAACAGGCACGCACACACCCAACGGAGAGTCATTTGTTCCCATTTCTACCATGTGTGCTGTCTACATACCTCTTCGCTTGCAGAAACTACCGACGATTAATATATTGCAGTAACTATTAGTCTATTTATATTAATATTTTGTAATGAAAGCACGCACAAAATGGTGCAAAGCAAAAATAAAAGCCTCTTCGCTTGCAGAAACTACCGACTTAATATATTGACAGAACTATAATAGTATATTTATATTAATATTTTGTAATGCAAGCAAATCGCCCAAAACGGAAACAGCAAACTATGTATGTAATTGCCAAAAAAAAGGACCCCTGTGGACTGTGCCATCATGGATTGCAAAAGCAGGTAATGAAGCACTGCGTTTCACTCAATGAATTAACACTTTCTGCATATTCCATAATCCTTTCTTCACTCATTATAGTCGTCCGAACAATAGAAAAAGTTAAATTTAATGCTTTGCTTAAATAAATACACGAAGTTTCCTTCTTATCCATCCTGGGAGGAAGAAGTTTCCTTCTTTGTCCATCCTGTCCACCCCATTCCTCATTGTTTGTCCAATTTTCCCTCTATTTTGTCCTTCAACTACACTGTTGGTGTCCCCCCTACCCGCACGCACTACTGTTCCTTTTATCCTGTTACGTCCTGATCCGTTTTGTGTGTTCTCGCTCTTCCACAGGACTTGACTGCATACAAAAAGTCAAAGGTTCACAACCATTGCACAGGCTTCATGGGTCGAATGGTCTCTTTTTATGTTGAAGTTTCTTGGAAGGGAAGTTACCTTCGATATGCTGTATAGTGAAACGTGGCGTCTCTCCGTGCGTTCGGGGGTGGTAGAAGTTGCTCGAAGCTTTGGTTTTGAGTGAAACCAAAAGTGCAACACAATTAACCTCTTTAAAGTCCATGAAATACGATTTAAATTGATAGATTAACTTAAACTGTTCCCATCCTGGAAACTTTTGCTAGCTTTTCATGTCACTTCAGATGGGTGCTCTTCCTAATTGTGGATAAAATTGACATAATGTTTCCCCTACCCCCATTTTATCAGAAACTACCATAAGCGTTGTCTTTCAAAAGTAACTGCTGATGAAAACCAGGCACATAAAAAAATAATTGTACAAAGAAATTAGTTTATGTTATTTATAATTATGCCAAAACAAGTCCTACCTAATGGCACCATTCTGTTTAAATGACCAAATATTCTACTATAAATGGATGAGTTGTGTGTGTGTGTGTGTGTGTGTATATGTGTGAGGCAAACTTTTTTGTCTATTAATTGCATACGTTTGTTAATTAATTATGCAAGATTGGAATGTACCTTTTTGACCCTTTAGACTACTGAGACCACTCGACCTTTGAAGACCCTTTAAGACCCCCCAAGACCCTTAAGACCCCTAAAGACCCAAAAGACCGTGATGACCCGAAAAACCCTGAGGTCCCAAAAGACCCAAAACATCCAACAGACCTCAAGGACAAAAAAGATCCTGAGGACCCAAAATACCCAGATGACTCAAATGACCCAAAACATCCAGAAGACCCTGAGGACTCAAAAGATCCAGATGACCCAAAAGTCTCCAAAAAACCCAAACACCCAGATGACCCGAAAGACCAAAAAGACCCTGAGAACCCAAAAGAACTCGAAGACCCAGATGACCCAAAAGTCCCAGAGGACCCAAAAGACCATGAAGACCCAAAACATCCTTAAGACCCCAAAGACCCAGATGACCCAAAAGTCTCTGAGAACCCAAAATACCCCAAGGACCCAAAAGACCCTGAGGACCCCAAAAACACAGATGACCCAAAAGTCCCTGAGAACCCAAAAACCCCAAATGACCCCAAAGTCCTTGAGGACCCAAGAGACCTCAAAGACCCAAAAGTTCCTGAGGACCCAGAAGACCCATAAGTCCCTGAGGACCCAAAAGGCATGCCATGTTAGGTATATAAAGCAGCTTAATATAATGTCCTTCTACCACGGCATGACATTCTAATGACAAAATAAATAACAAAACCAATGATAACATTGCAACAAAGCATATAATAATTAATACTAATAATATTTACAATAAGAAAAGGAGTATCATATGGCAATAATAATAATGAACATACAATCCCTGCGCTGGCCCCAAGCACATCTGGGCTTTGTGAAAGGCAAGTTAATGCCCAAGCAGTACAACAGGTGGGTATGCAACAAGGCTGTGAAGACCAATGAAAATTTGGTCGATCGGACCAACGGGCCCACTGGTTTCATTTTTTTTAATGCCACTTATTATCAGTCCCAATCATTGGCTGTCTCATCAGAGAAGTATTCAGCCATCCCATCATCCTCGGTATCACACATATCGGTGACGTCCTTGTCAATTACACTGGTGAATGTCACTTCTCAGTCAATATCACTGTCTACCTCAGAGGAAGAAGAGCATTCAGCCATATCATTTTCGTTATCACTCATCTCTTCATCTCTGTCCTTGTCCATCTGACAACAAACATCTTCTGGAACCTGTCTGCCTTCAAACCATTTTACGGTGTATTGGCCTTTCTCCAGTGTTCATCCGTTCTCCTCTGGCTCCCAGGCATGGGGATCAGATGTTGTTGCTCTCTTCCACATCTAAGCAATCAGGTTTGCTCACTTCACTTTCTCAGAGAGAATAGACATGCAGGAAGGCAGAGTGCTAGGATTTGATCCCTTGATTTTCTCCAGAGGCTTAGATTGGTGCTTTGGTGTGAAATGCTGTTGGAAGAGGATGTGTCTGACAGTATTCACGGACGTCTGCTTTGGTTTCCCATACAGGGTACAGACAAAGGCCTCTAGGTGTGCGGACAATCCAATCCATTGGAACCATACTTTGTACAGAGCATCGGTGCTGCCAACTTGGGGATAATGGTTAGAGACTGTCCCAGTTTAGCAAACGCTTTACTGAATGTGTGGTCTTTGTCTGCCAGGGCTTCAGCCATCAACTCATGAGGTAGATCTTTACATGATGCTCGCAGCTGTTGTATTTTGCCTCTCATGTGGAGCGTAGCCTCTATCACCTGGAGTCAAAGAAACTGGCATATTGCTGAGCAGAATAAATAGCTTGGTCCTTGTCCATATGGCTATTGTACAAAACGTTCCCTTTCTTTTTATTGGATTGTTGAAATTGTTTCAGTATCTATTGCAAAATGTTTTGCTATCTTATCAGCTCAGCACTGGACAATATAAGCTGGACTGTCAACATCCAAATCATTCAACATCGATTTGTAGCGTGCATGGATCTATGTCATGACTTCAACACAGCTGTCTTTGATGACATACTCTCAGACATAATCTTTGAGGATTTCAAATGGCTTTGCGCGAGTGTCCCTGAACTCACTCTATTTTGCATCTTCAGATGTTGAACATCGCTTCCTCTGTGCTCTGTTGAAGTATGTCTTGCAGCAAGAATGGTGGTACTTCACTTCCTTTGCAATAAAAGACATCTCCGATTTTTGTGAGCAAATGGGAGTCTTGAAGTATGACAGAAACCAGATTCACTGCCTGCTCAGAATATTTGGTTTCACAACTACTGAGAAACTCAACTGTTCGATGAATCGTCATGCATTTACAATTGCAGAAAACACAGGTAGTCTGAAATACCGGAGATTATGTGGTTTCCGGATGAGAAACTCGAGATCGTACCCTTCCAGGGGATTGCTCAGTTGTTTCTGAGTTGATGTCAGCTGGGTTCTGTCCAAGTTTTGGAACTGCAATGAAATTTTTATACCAGGAGCTGTGATATCCTATATTTCTGAAATCATGTTTGGGTAGGCCGTCTGCAAAGTGATGCATATTTTGAGGTCCCACTGAGTATATACGCGTGGGTTTCCCTCGCAGCTAACACCTTCTCCCATTATTTGTTATGAAATGGATTGATCTCTTCCTTAATCGGCCTTCCTGTATACGGGATGCAAGTACGATTTGTCTCCGGTAACGCCATCATCTACAAACACAAAATAAGGGTTAATTAAGCTATACAAGGCCACAATTACGTTCCACATATGTCTGTATACATGTGAGACATTCCATATTTTCAAAAAACACCAACTGCATGTTTGTAGCTCATCAACAATCACTCTAATCTGGATGCAGTGAAAAATGCCCAGTTTTTGTTAAAATTGGGGTAGGGGAACTATTGTGTCCATTTTGTCCACAATAACCTTATTGCCAGAACAATTTTTGGTTTAAATGAGCATACGTGTACATCTGCCAGTTTTTTTTACATATATAAAACAAAGTTAATTGTGATGAGACACCTGTTGGGTGATTCATGTCACGCATTATGCAAATCGTAGCAGTCATTTTCTCAAATTCTTGACAAATTTGTCTCCGATAACTATAACGTCCTGTTCCTAATGTCTTTTTAAATGTTTACCTGTGTCCACAAAGAGATGGGCCTCATTTCAATACCACACGCACACACACACACACACACACACGCACGCATACACACACAGATGATGTTTAGATACCAGTAACTGAATTTAAAATGATTTTTTTGGACATTTGTGTGAAAAAGAACAAAATGGCGTTTTTCACAGAAAAAAAAGGCAGCTGCGGTGACTAAGAAATCGGTTTTCATAATAATCAGCCCAAAATTCTGATTCAGAAATCATCCTCAAACCTCTTGGCCTCAGACACATTATGAAGAGCCGTGGCTTTTGGATTATGCCAGATCCTCGCGTCCAAAGCCGCGCTACCGTACAGATTAAGGTCCATGAAGCGAGTAAGTGTTGTGCTAATCGGTGCCCATGTGGTCGATCTTACGAGGCCAAGTAAACCATGACACGAACTTCTGACAGCACGGGGGACAGCAACCAATTTACCTTAAACAGCATTTACAGAATCATCCCAGATGAGACCGTCAGAACAAACAGAATGCACCCAGAGACCATGTCAGGTTTATAAATTGTATTAATTCAATAACAACAGGGTCAAGAATGTACAAGAAGCAAGCAATAAATAAAAACAAAATGGATCCAATTTCTAATAAACTAACCCTAAGTTACCCATTTCTGACATACGCACCTACAAACAGATCAAGCAACGGATGACAGATCCTTAATTAACCAATGTTTTAAGGCCTCAGCCACACGTTAGAAGACAGGGGAAAATCACAGGACAGAGTTATTTGGCCAAACCTGGAAAGTTGCTTACAAGAACAACGCCTGCTCTGGCTCCAATCTTTGGTGCATCCCATCTTGGTAGCTGGGCCCACCAACGTCATTGATCATGATTTATTCCCCTCCCACAGCCTAGTGTTGGGTTAGTGGTTAAGGTGGCGGCTTGGGATCCTAGGGTCCTGAGTTCAAGCCCGTTGGCCACTGAATTAATATACACCAAGAGGTTGACTTAGCCTGTCATCCTTCCGAGGTCGGCAAAATGAGTACCAGTGTACTGGTAAGGGGGACACTGCATCAGCGGTATAGCCGCGTCCCAACCAATGATGCAACCAGCAGCCACAGGCTGCACTCGATAGAGAGAGATTCCCCTCCCCTCTACCATTGGTATAAGCCCCGACCAGTTGGCGGGGCTAATTCCTTACCCCCTCGAGTCACAGTTCCCTGATGCAGGGTGACACCATGGCAGATCGAGGTGACAGAAATATCATGCGGAGACAACTTTTGCCACCTAAACTTATTGAAATGGCCCAGTGCAAAGTTACAGCAGAAGGGAACATTTAGGACTAAAATTAAGGATAAGGATATTAAATGGGGGCTTGCAGGGATGATTAATTTAGACAAACACAATGTGGTGGGTTGGACATTTCTAAGTGAATGAGTTAGCGACGCATATCTAAAATGACATTTAATTACATTACGCTTATTCTAAAGACATAATATGGAAATAACTTTGCTATATTAAGCATTTGTTACCCACAACAAATCACATTGAAGAATTGACATGCATACAAAATACCAGGATGGAAATTTATAACTCGGTTGAGATTTAAACAAAGGCTAGACAGCTTAGAGGCAAGTCTGCATAAGGCCAACTGCTCTTCCATCACAATTAAATTTATCACCTCTTATTTTCTCCTGTCTCTTTCTTGCTTCGCTTTTCAGCCTTCCAAACCACCGAAATCCTGCAGGATGTGCATGTCCCTCAAACAACAGAATCCTTAGTTGCCTTCCAAAACCAAAGTTGACTTTTCCCCTCCATCCCATTCTTCCAACAGCAAAGGTTAGAATACAAGATAAAATTAAGAGCTCAAAGTGATGTCAAATTATCTTTTCCAGTCAACTTTGCGTTCAATTACATATTCTGAGGTCATTTCCTCCTGATCTTGAGCTGGTTGGAGTCTGGCTTGCCAGGCAACTCCTTCTGCTTCAATCTTCTATGATGTATTTGTGCATCTGAGATGCAAATGAGGTAATGATTTCACAATGTGATTAAATTCATGTTTTTACCTGTGACATGTCATAGGTCTACAAGAGTTCTGCATTGCTGCTGCTGCTGCTGCTGTTGCTGCTGTTGTTGTTGTAGGTCGATTTTGGAAATGTGCACCCATTGGTTGGACAGCTGCCGGATCACACCTACATCTGTCGCTTGACTCCACCCACAATGGCACCCAGACGAAATATAGCCACCATCTTGGTTTATGGTGGGCCTCAGGCATCAAGCCTAGAGGCCTCTGCTGATTATACACTGCCAGGGTTTTTTATATTTTTTTTCATCTCAAGTTGTGACCACAATGTGGTCATTCTTGTTAAGTAATATGAAGTTGTGAAAACGTCATCACTAACAGAACACTTGTTGGGATTTTCACCAATGTGAATCATTTCATACTCCTTTAAACAATACACAGATGTGAAGGCTTTGTTGCAAAAAGAGCATTTGAGTGGCTTTTCTCCCTTGTGAATAATTTCACATTTTTCAGTTTCTTTTCTCACAATGAGAACACACTTTTTCATGTCAAGCATTTCTTACAATGAGAACATGTGCCTTTTCATCCTCATAAATATTTTCGTGAGTCTTCACAAGTGCTGATGTTTTGAAAGTCTATTCATAAACCGAAAATTTGTGCGGCTTTTCTTCTCAGTGAATCAAGCATGCATCTTGAGCTGGCATGGTAATGAAAAGGATTCTTTTCAAAGAGAACATTTGTGTGGCTTTTCTCCACTATGTTTCTTCTCGTGTTTCTTTAGCTGGCATGGAAACGCAAATGATTTTTCACAAACAGAACATTTGTGTGGCTTTTCTCCCCTGTGAATCATCTCGTGTTTCTTGAGGTGGGATGGGAATACAAACAATTTTTCACAAATAGAACATTTGAGTAGTTTTTCCCCACTGTGAATGAAATCATGTCTCTTGAGTTTGTAAGAAGATGTGAAGGATTTTTGGCAAACAGAACATTTGTGTGGTTTTTCTCCCCTGTGAATCATCTCATGTATCTTGAGGTAGGACGGGAATACAAACGATTTTTCACACATAGAACATTTGTATGGCTTTTCCCCACTGTGAACGAAATCATGTCTTCTTAGTTCAGATCTGCATATGAAGGATTTTTGACAAACAGAACATTTGTATGGTTTTTCCCCACTGTGAATCATCTCATGTATCTTCAGGTATGATGAAGATCTAAAGGATTTCTGACAAACGGAACATTTGTGTGACTTTTCTCCACTGTGAATCAAATTGTGTCTCTTTAGTTTAAATGTGGATATAAAGGATTCTTGACAAACAGAACATTTGTGTGGTTTTTCTCCTTTGTGAATGAAATAATGTTTATTTAGGTCATATGTGCTTTTGTAGGATTTTTTACAAAGATAACATTTGTGTGGCCTTTCTGCTTTGTGCATTAATTCATGTCTGTTTAAATTGGATGAAGACACGAAGGATTTTTGACAAAGAGAACATTTGTGCCGCTTTTCTCCCCGATGAATGAAATCATGTCTCTTTAGTTCGGATGAGTCAGGGAATGATTTTTGACAAAGAGAACATTTGTGTGGCTTTTCCCCACTGTGAGTGAAACCATGTCTTTTTAGTTTGGATCTGCATGTGAAGGATTTTTGACAAACAGAACATTTGTGTGGCTTTTCTCCTTTGTGAATCCTCTCATGTATATTGAGGTAGGATGTGGATATAAAGGATTCTTGACAAACGGAACATTCGTGTTCCTTTTCTGCCATGTGAATCATCTCATGCTTCTTCAAGTGTGATGGGGACATAAAAGATTTTTGACAAACAGAACATTTGTGTGGTGTTTCTGTCAGGTGAATTATTTCATGTGTCCTTAATGCAAATGGAGTAGTGAAGGCTTCACTACAAACAGTACACTTGTGTGGCTTCTCACCTGTGTGAATCATCTCGTGTATGCTTTGCAGAGTTGAAGTTTGAAATGCTCTTTTGCAGAAAGAACATCTGTATGGTTTATCTTCAGTGTGAATCATCTCATGTCGCTTTAGATAGGAGGAAGTTGTAAAGGATTTTTCACAAAGAGAACACTTGTTGACCTTTTCATCACTTTGAGTGGTCTCAGGCATCTTTAAGGTAGATCCAGACCTTGTGAAGGCTTTTTCAAAAACAGCACCTTGCTGTCCATTCTCACCAATGTGATTCATTTCACATTTCTTCAGAGCAAGTAAGGTTCTCCTTCCCTTGCCCATGCTTCTTTTTAATATCTTGTTGCATGAAAACGACCAAGCCAGACTTGAATTCAAGTTCACAAGATGCTCCACAGATGGTTCTGCAACATAAGAAAGAAAAAGAAGACAAAAACACGTTTATGTTTTTAAAAATCATTCTATATTTTCACTATTATTTGCAGCACAATTTTAATAGATTTGTCTCACAGAAAAAGTAGAATGCATTGTCTTCATTATGAATGCATATAACCGATTAACACTACTATACTCTACAACAATATTAAGGAAATGTTGGTTCTCGGACAAATGGCATTTAAAAGAACCTTATGCTGGACCCCTAATATCTTCCTCCAAACCCCAAACGAACATTTCCTCACTTCTGAGAGCGGAGGGGGGCATTCCTTCCCACACTCACATGCCTACCCCTTCACCCACCACCGAAAATTTGTGCGGCTTTTCTTCTCGGTGAATCAAATCATGTATCTTGAGCTGGCATGGTCATGAAAAGGATGGTATGAAAAAAGGACATGCGCTCAATTCATTTAAGTATCATCCATCCTTGTATATTAAGCAAGGTATTTAAACGTATATCTGACCTACAAATTAAAAAAAAATACCATTATGCAATACTTGTTCGTCTTCCATCATTAATCGTTATTTTTTTTCCAACTTCAATGCAAATTCATCCCACCTCCTTAAATCTACCTCCTCCTAATTCCTTTCCTGGTATACCCTCTCCTTACCCCTCTTGCCCCCAATTCAAGCATCTCTCCACTGTCCTCTGCCTTAATAACAGTTCCCCCTCTGTTATCTCAATCTGTGTAGTTTTCAAATGTCTCACACACTCATTCAGCACACTGTTCAATATCTCTATCATGCTCTCTCTTTCCTCCAATCACATCCCCCCTCTTTCCGCCCCTCAATTCTTGTTCCTCCCCCAGCCCGCTCCCACCTCCATCATACCACTACCCAGTCTCATTCTCCCCCTCAACCAACCCATCCCTTCTCCCTCCTCCTCCATGACTGTGCCTGCTCTCAGTCTCCCCTCCGTCTCAATTCAGCCACCTCCTCCCTCTTCAAAGCAAACTCACTCTCCCCCCCCCCAAGCTTCCCCTCACCCTTCCAAAAGCTCCCCCACACCTTTCTCTCTCATTCTCCCCCTCACCCTCCCCTTCAAATCTCCACCCTTGCTCTTCCCTTCAAATCTCCCTCCCACTCCCCCTTCTCAAAGCTGTCCACCCCATTTCCCATCCTCTCAATTCTCATCACACCTCCCCCTCTTCCACCCCCTCAATTTCTGTTCCTCCCCCACCCACTCCCAGCTCCACAATACTTCGACCCAGTCTCATCCTTCCCCTTCCCCACCCCTCCATTCTCCTTCCGACCCCATGGCCGTGCCGGCTCTCATCTTCTCCCCTCTTCCTCAAAGCTTCAACCTCTCACCTCTCCCTCGCAAATTAACCGCCTCCTCCCTCTTCAAAGCAAACTTCTCTCTCTTCCACCTCAGTTCACCTCCTCCAATCTCCACTTCCCTTTGCCCTTCTCTTATTACTCCCCACTGTGACCCATTCCTTCACCACCTAGCCTTGTCCTCTCCCCATCCGGCCCTCTCCCCTAGCTCCTCTACAATCTGTCATCAACTCTCACTACCTCCACATCATCACCCTCACACTACCCTCCCCCTCCTCTCCCCTGCACCCAAAGCCTCCTCCCTCCCTCTTCCTCAACAGTGTGGACCTCAAACACCCAGGGCCTTTGCTATAACCTAACTGATCTCTCCATACAGGTTGCCACTGACAAACAAGACATAGTCTGCTTAACGAAAACTTTCCTGCTTCAAGACGTCTCTGACTCCTTTAGTTTCTCTCCCTGGTTACTCCCTCCTCCGGTATGATAGACCTGAGCCTCATCCTGGTGGCGGAGTTGCTCTCTTCATCAAAAACTCAATTCCTCGCTCTCCATGCACTGCCCTCACTCCTCCACACCCC
>CM068968.1:40759877-40774391 GCA_035128595.1 Eptatretus atami
CGCTCCAGACACACCTATTTGTTTGCTTTTCCTCAAAAAATGCCTCATGAAGCTAAAAAGCACATTTTAAAATTTCCTTGCCCAGCTTATGAACGGGTTCCTGCCTGTGAAGCCCATTTTTATATACGCAATTCCCCTAAACGCTGCCAATACGCCATTATACGGGTAGCTGTAAGTTAGAAACACGTTTCAGTAAGTTTATGTGGTCGTCGCGGAAGACGTCAATCAAATTACGTCTACATACGTCAATATGCCGTTGGAGATACGTTACATAGGTTTCAAAGCATGTTACTCATAGGTTAGAAATAAGTTTCGGAGTACGCTAAACATTACCACCTCGACGTGTTTCGACTTAATGATTAACTTACAAGTAACGTGTGTCGACGTGATGTCAACGATCGCATAATGTACCTAATCAACTTATGGCCAGCGTATGCGGAATGTGTGAGTATAGCGCTGGCATACGTCGAAAATTTTGAGCATGCGCTTAAAATTTGATTTTGGACGCAGAGCTCGCGTACTACGACGTATGCAGTGTGCTTCAGCGATGCTCTTAACGTATACCAAACTTACGCCATAACGTATTTGACGTACGCCAGCGTTTACGACAAATTTTTTATACGTCGGCCATATGCTGGCTAAAACGTCAAAGGTGTGACAGGGCCTTGGGTGGGAATAAACAGGATGTGAGGGGCCCGCATCCTTGACTTTTGCCGCAGGGCCGCCCCAGAAATTCAACTAAAGACACCCTGCTCTTGCCTAGCGGTAGAGACAGAACACGAACACTATACACATTAACTTAACGCATGCTGTCAGTTGAACAGGACCATCTTCCGCGTGACAACCATGGCAGGTACAAATTGAACGGAGTGGCATTAAACTTTAAACAGATGTAAAATGCTATGAATGATGTGATTACAACCAGAACATCTATATCGGTAAATCTAATTTAATACTGTAGGTGACCTCCGCACCACAAATGTAACATACAACAGACAAATCAACACAGTTTAGAATAACACGACATTAAACCTCAAGTCAAAAACCATTAAATAAGTACAAAACAACAAACAGGTAAACCTCCCTTTACAAATGGTTTTTAGGAATGTCTTGTATGAATTTTTTTTATACAGCCATGAATTTGTTAGATTCCAAACTTTATAAACTATTATTTTATGTAATCAGAAAGGAGGTGTTTTGTGTTGCTTAACATCGACTATTGCAGCCATCACAATTTGCTTTCTCTAATGCTTATTTTATTTTTTTGTGCCTTTCTTTGTAAAGGGCTCATGTCCCTCAGCAATTTCTTCAATATGAATATTTCATCACGCTGATCAGCGAATGGACAATACTGTGCAATGGTGTCAATGATTATGGGTAAGTAATGGAATGACCAGTCAGATTGGTATCAAATATAGTGGTTGAAATCATGTTAAGGGTTGAAAATGATCTGTAAAACACATACTGATAATGATAGTCATCTAACTTTCGAGTTATTTTTCTTTTTTACCACATCAATCACGAGACAGCCAAACATTTTTAATCGCCATTATTAATTCCCACCGATGTCCTGCAGAATAAGTGATTTTCTTTACTGCAATGAAAAAGAGTGTAGAATGCCTTTAACTTTTTAATGAGCTACTGTTTACATGTAAAACACACCTTGACCAGGTTAATCACTTTTTTCTTTTGAAGTAGTGTTATGTTTTCAAATAAATATAAATACATAATTGTTATGCAATTGGGCTGCAGAAATGTTCTAGAGGTATGCACACTGAACTCTAAGCCTTTCTATCCGGTGGGTTTAAATCCTGACCCGCAGCTATAAACTGTCATCCTGGTGTTTTGCAGGCAGGGTGAATCATCAATGTGTGTGCCATCCCTTGGTATGGACATTAAAACTGTGTGTTCCATCTACTGACATTAAGTGGTGGACGTTAAAGATCCCACAGTCCCTTTGCGAAAAAGTAGATGTAGGCTTTTTGCCTGGTGCCCTTGAACAAATTATAAATTCGCGTCTCTAACCAAGAGGGGATTGCTTAGTGCTAAAGTCTCGATCATTAACCAGCATGAATGGCAAACCAGCAGTCACATGCTACAATATGAAATGATGATCTAACTCTTTTTTTGTTGAGAGCGATTGTCACAGGTGAAATTGCAATTACTGGCCCAACATGCCCAATTTTGGCGGGACTAGTCCCAATTTGACGTTATGAAGTCCTGCTTCCTGACGCAACCCACTGAAATGTTACCGGTTTTAACGTGCAAATGGACAAAAGTAGCGAGATACAGTAAATATTGATTTTGTTTTCTGATCTCGAGCACGAAAAGGAGTTTTTGGTATGAATACTCATGAATAACTCGCAACGGCTTCGCCAGAGCCACCCACGTGTGAGTGACTGGCAGTCACTTTCGCAACCCAAAATGACTTTTTTGCAAGGATCTAAGGCTGTGGTTAGAGCTGAATACCACACACATTGCATGCAAAACAAATACATGGCACAACAACACAGCACTGTGGAAAGAGACAAACAGAAGCCGCCAAGCTTTGGGGAAGTTGTTCCGCTTCTGAGAACACTGGTTATGTACATCACTTTCTCTCCGCACTGAGACTTGCAGTACAAACACAAGATTCTTCCAATGGCCAACACAGGCTCAGTCTGAGTCCGACGAAACAAACCTGAGAAAAAGAAAGTGAAGTGCTGTTATTCTCTAACTCTAGTTGGAAAGATGGCAATTGTTGTCGAAGTCAAGGTGTGGAGATGAATTTTCTGGAATGTCTTATTGTCTGGAGTGGGCCTGTGAAGGGCAGAATGCAAGTGCTCTCCTTGGCCAGGTTTCCTTCTTTTCAACACGCTTGGTGCGAATGATGTTCAGAAGCACTTCAACAAGTGACAACAATGGCCGCATATTTGGTCAACATCCAACAGCAAAGCTGAACCAAGTTTGGATTTGGGAGAGTACTCTACAATCTACCTCCTTTATCCAGAATGAAAAAAACTCACCAAGCACATGTTGCGTGCGGCATCGTTCTGGTGGAAAAAATCGATTCTTGCTGACACAGTGGAAGACCAAAGTTTGGCCACATCAGGCAAGCAGTGAATGACGATAATCTTCAGATGGGTGAAAGATGCACAGGCTGCTTCAACACATGATGGAGGACAGCATGGTGCCCACCGCAACCAATCCATCGGCCGTAGTACTTACCGTACTCCTATTATATCTGAATTTGTGAAGACGCTATTATCAAAAAGTTCCTGTTCGAATCATCATTGTGGTCCTGATCTGAGATTCTCAATCCTTGAAGGAGCGGCACACACATACCAAGTGATTTTTTCTTAATCTTGTCATACCGCTACAAATGCACTTGCCTCACTTGAAAGCTTGATGAAAAAGCTTGAATGTCCTGAAGTCCCTGAATGCCGTTGACTTCAAATGGCAGATGCGGCCGATCTCCCTCAGGACCTGAGCATTGACACTTCTGGCCAAGCTGCAGCGAGGTAACAAAGGAATCATTTCTTCTTCACCAACATACTCCACTTCCTGATTTTCTGGTCTGTGTGTGCTGTCTCTCCCCTGCAAGCAATGCTGACAGTGCAGCACTGCCTTTTTTTTGGGTCTGTAAGATTGACTCTTGGGGACAGAGTCCATCCTCGAGAGGAAGCACTGTTTGCACCTGCCGACGCTGCAAGATAAACAATTGCAAGTGCCTCTTAGCTCAAATCTTGCTCCAGAGATTTCTGAAGTTTAATAAATGCAACTGTCCACAAATTCCAATGCCAATCAGGGTAACTATGGCATGCCCAGCTGCAAGTTGGAAAGCATCAGCCACAGTTGAAATCCAATCGCAGTTGGCTGATCTTAATGCCGATCTGATTCAATGCTAATGCCTTAGTTTAGTTGAGCTTGATAACATTGGGCCATTGTCTACTTCCAATTCACATGACGTGAATACCTGAAAATATAATTTTGTTTGGACAAAAACGATTTAAATTACGTGCATATAGCATGTTTTTTATGCCAAGTTATCATTGCTTTTGGACATAATGTTTCCAACACAGACAGACAGACTGACAGACAAACAAATAGACAGACAGACAGACAGGGTGAAAAACATAACCTCTGCCACCTATCAGTGGCAGAGTTATTAAATATCTTGTGAAGAAGAAGAATAATGAGAAGAGATATCGTGGTGTGTGGTGTGTGTGTGTGTGTGTGTGTGTGTGTGTGTGGTGTTGTGTGTTGGTGTGTGTGTGCGTGTAAAAGTATATATTTACACACACATTAATATGTGATAATACAATATATTGGACATATTATTCATATTATCTGTCCCTTGTTTTTTATTATATTTATACACAACATACACGCAAATCAATGATTATACCTACACACTCATACACCAGTCATGATTGTATAATGCAGCATGAATCGTGAATTATACATACATGATTACACACACACACAACACACACACCACACACACACACACACACACACCACATAATGCGTGCATGCCGCAATGCACACACATACGATGGTGGAATACTTTGAGAACCAAGGAAGGCTCTGTTACACTTCTGAACCCCGCATATGAGAGGCCAACGACACACACAGAATTAATTTGGATGTCATCTTTTTATTCAGACCGAATTTTCTTCCTTCAATAAATGGTGGTGTCCATCGTTTTTTTTGCAGAGCATTAAAGATGAAGATAGACGACATCAATCATCAGGCTGGGATGACAAATTTTAAAACCACAAACAATCACTGAACCAATTAAACGAGGTAAGTCATTGGGTTGATTTGAGAGATTTGTCTGTAGCATGGCTCGAGCGATGTGTAGAGAGATGTCCCTGAATTCTCATTTGAGTTTTTCTGCATACATGTTCCATTGTTGGGTCAAAAAGAAGCATCATTCCAGGTAAAATAGTCGAGGGTAGAAAGCCAAATGATGATGATTATATATGTATGTATGTGTGGTGTGTATATATGTATGTATAGTATATTATATATATATATTATATACAGTATATTATATATATATAATATATAATTATATATATATATTGTTACGGCTGTGGAAATTCGCATTTACACCATCCAGTCCCGTAGGTGAGAAAATAGTTCTTAAGTACATGTGTAGTTAGCCAAACCCATTGTTTAGAGGAATTTAATGTGATTCATTCGGGCTGCGATACTTGAGTTAGGCGTTTTTTCTGTTTCTTGCTTTATTTTTCGAACAACACACTTCCAAAGCAACGCCAAAACCAACAACCAACAACGCTAACACGGGCCACCACTCTAACAAACGCCGGCACGCCACACTCACAACCACGCACCATTCAACCACGCTAACCACCAACGAACGCCATCGCTCAGCGTCTAACGACGACGGTTTTGTGCGCTGGAGGCCGTCGAACCGGGCTTCGCCTCGCCCCCCACAAGACGCAGGTGGGAGGGAACGAGAGGGAACGCCCCCTTCTCGTAAGCGCCTCGAAGGAAGGTGGAGCCGAGAACGGGGCGTGGCGCCGGGCGCATACGAGTCCGGAGCGCAATGAGGTTCTCAGCTCTCTTTCGTTCGGTATGCGGCTCTAATCTTGTTACGGTGAGCTTCGGCTCGTGCTCGTTCTTATTCGGAGTTCTGGCTCTCTGGGTTCGGCGTGTGGCTCTCTGTGTCGGCTGGGTCCGTGGCGTCGGAAGGCCAAGCACGAAGCAGGCGCGAGCGCAGCCCCCGGAGAGGCTCGCCGACCCAGCTCGAGCGGAGGATGTCACGGCAGAGGACGGTCGCTCGAGGACTCAACACCGCAGGGAGTCGACTTCCATTTCTTTTGGGGTTTTGTGTGAACGTGTGTGTGTCGGCGCCAAGTCCGTTGAAGTAGTATTGTTTTAAGTGGTCCGTGTGTCCGCGTTAGTCGGTAGTAGCTCTGCTTCTTTTTGTTTTCCTATTTGATATATGTGCATTTCTGACTGTTGCTATACGTGTGCTTATTGTGTCCGTCTGTGTAATACAATGCTTGTCTGTTGAATTCTTCCCCCGTGTCCGCTGCGGTCCTTCCTTTCGTTGGGTCTCTCATCCTGTTTCACGTAAAGGGTTGAGTGGGCGCGGGCCGCCCGATAATTAATCTGAACCGTACAAGGCGACGATAACACCGTCGAGTATCCGTAGCCGGAACGAGCCGCTTAAAGCGGATCGTGTCCGAAGTCGGCCTGTGGCGAGGTACAATCTCGTAGGTTTACCCGCGCGGGTACTTAGGTATAATCGACTTTCGGCGATTCAGCCCTATTCCGCGCGGGTAGAATGCGGACTGGGTTGTGGTGAGGCCGAAAGGTCCACCCGTGAACTGGATCCCGGCGGTTAGCCGGGAGGGTCACGACTGAATTGTCCGTCCGGTGGGCGAGGCGGTCGCCGATTTCCGAGTCACAGTGCCGATGCACGCACGACGGGCGCGAATTCGCAACACTGGTGTACAGGAAGTGTGATTCAAATCCCTCCGTCTGCCAGCTAAATTCAATAGGAATCGGTCCACGGGGTGAGAGGAGCGACCCCCGTTCCCTCCAAATTACGAGCGAGTAAAATTAACCCCTTACGTGGAATAAGATGGCGTCTCAAGGCGGAAGCGGGTGCCGGGGGTAGAAATGTATATGTGTAGTAATGTAGGATCCATGGCCCGGGATGGTACTACTTGTTGTAATGTTGAAATACGAGGGAGCTCAACCCTCATACTCCTGAGCAGCGGACTTTGCCGGCAAACTGGGTCGCATAATGGCGGCGGCGATCGCCCCTCAAGCGCAGCACGGAGCGAGCGGCTAAATTATGGCTCGCGAATGGCGCAACGAATGGCACGACACGGGGCGTCGACTCTCAACCACCAATATCGGCCGAGTGGGCGAGAATCATGGAAATGGCCAAGAGTATAGATAAAACGTGGAGGAAGAATGGAAAGAGGTGTAGAGATGAGAAAGGAATTAGAAAAGAAAGCTTCCTGAGTTACAAAACGAGTGAAGATGTTGAAGAGGCAAAGAACGAGACGGAGAATGAAACGTTAAGGAACCACACTGTACAAATCGAGCAGCTGGAAGGAAGGCCAGATTAAAGAATGAGATGCAAGAAAGAGTAATGATGGAAGAACCGAATGAGACAGAAGAAGGAAATCGATAATGGAAGGAAACCCACGAGATTGGCAAGGAAAATTTGAAGGAAAAAAACGAAGAAAGAGTCCTGAAAGAACAAAGATTACGACAGGAGAAAACGAAGTCAGCCAACTGAAAGAAATAACGAGATTACAAGAATGAGGAACAAGAAAAGAAAGAGTGGAATAGAAAAGTGAAAGAGTATGAATTTGAAACTGAACGACAAAGGAAAAATAGGTTGGAATACGAGAAAGTTGAAGGAGCAACGAATGAAGCAAGGAAGGAGAAATCAGGAGATTGAAGGAACACAACGAGATTGGAGAGGAAGAACGAGAAGGAAACAATGGATAGAAAAAAAAGAACTGAAGCTGAGGTGGACCATTGAAAGAAAAAGGAAGGCCTGGAGTAGCGAGGAGATAGACAAAGAACAGGAATGAACACAGAAAGGAAATGGGGCCAATTGAAAGAAAGCGATGAGATTGGAAAATGAGAAAGCATAAGGAAGAGTGGGAGAGAAAACAAAAATATACGAGTTTTGAAATTAATGAACTGAAGGAGAGAAGTAAAATTGAAATCCGCAGAGAAATGGAAAAACTCCAGAAAGAAACAGAAATAATAAATGTATAGACACGAGGTGAAAGGTTGGGAGGGAGAGAAAAGAACAATTAAGACCAAAAAGCAAGGATGAGGTACGCGGAGATCCTGAAAGAGCAAGGAGTGAAACAGAGGGAAGGAGGGAGCGACTCAAGGAGAAAGCAGTTGACCTACGTAAAGATAAGGGAAGACGCCAGAAAGAAGCAGAGACTAATAAATGTATAGAGACGCGGGAGGTAGAGAAAGTAGAGGAGGACTGCACGATAAAGACGGGTTTAAAGGAACAGAACACAAACACAATACAGAGGGTAGTGGAGGATAATGGGGGTGAGCTCGCGGAGCGTGTGGAGACACGGTGCGAGCCAGCGGGATGGCTGCCTCCAGGAACGAGGGGAGGAAGTATGCCCCCTTGAGGCGAATCACGACCAGGTGGGTTCGGTCGTGCTTTGCGAGGTCGAGGGAATGAGTGCTTGCGGCACGGGTGCACGTGCCCAGCTTGGGGGTATAGAGGCCCGCGGGAAACGCCTTGTGGGGACACGAATCCCCAGTTGGTTTGTCTCGGTGTGTGTGGTGAGGTGTGAGTGCGTCCCCGTGTGTGAGCGACCCCGTGTGTGAGTGGTGGGGTGGCAAGTGTGTCGGAGTGCGTGCTCCCAGCACGCCGTGTGTGGAATGAGACCCCAGGGGTGAGTGCCCCACGTGTGCAAGTGGAAGGCCGTGGTTGTGAGTGGAGTCCACGTGTGCGAGGGAGGTGGCATGCGTGGGTGAGCGGGGCCGAGTGTGAGGGAGACCGTGTTGCGTAAGGTCTTGTATGTGAGGGAGATGACGGTCCGCAATGCGGGATGCACGCAGCCGGTCTGCCCGTGTGAGTGTGTTGGAAATGGAAGTATGTGCGTTCGTGACACGCAGGTGTGGCGTGTGCGTGGAACGGAGACGACGGCGACAGAGGGGCCAAGCGGGTAGGCGGCTCGTAGCTTTGTTTTGAGGGACCGTGCCGGGTTACCCAGCAAGCGAGCGCGAGGTCGTGTGTGAGTCGCACAGAGCCCACGTGCGCGCTTGGGGAGTGAACCGGTCGGAAACCGCAGCGGTGGATTTGGCCGATCCCGGCGGACGGACGAGGTTTAGGCGGTGACGGAATTTGGACGGACGGGTTCTACCACGCGAGCATTGTGTTAAGCTCAACGGGCAGAGCCAGGTGTTCGCGTGGGGACCCCTCGGACGCGGGTTGCTTTTTGTATGCGCAAAGGTGGCGTCATGGCTGAGGTGTAAGGGTTTGGAATCCGGCAGGAGGGGTAATCGCCTGCGGATGGTAGCCGTCCAAGAGGAGAAGGACACGCGCAGCTGCCATGACGTCAGAGGTGCGCGGTGTGAATTGCGCGGCTGGTGGATTGCGATTCGCGCTGGTTGCTGCGCATTGAAAAACAAATTAACAAAAAGCAAGCCTCGCTTTCGGGGTAACAGGATTCCCTGGGCAAGGGTGGGAAAGAGCCCCCTTACCCGGGCACAGGATGAACTAGCTTAGGGGGATGGGTTAGATGTAGACAGCGGCTTTCATGGGGCAGGGTAGTCCTCATGGGTCCGTGAATGGATTAGTTGAGGGATTAAAGATGAGATTTAGGATTGGAAAAATAATTTGAGTTTGAGGACAGTGAGCAGACTGTGATGTGTAGGGGGACGTAGCTTGCTACGTATGTGTTAAAGGAACGTGCTTAGTGTAAGGGGACGACGTGGGAGCAACGAGGTAGTTAGGGGGATGTAGTGAAGGATGGCAGATTCAGCGTGTTTTGTTGGTTGTGAAGGAAACGTGCTTGGTGAGTGAGTGAGCAGCGGGTCTGTGGTGTGGAGCGAATGGTGGAATCATGGTGCGATGAGTGATTGGGGGGAGGAGTGACTCCCGCCAAGGGACCCCGGGGTCAGGATAAGTGAGTTAGTGGGTGTTAGTTTAAATTGAACAAATGGAGTCGTTTTGCTTGTTGGTGTGATGTAAGGTCGATAACCATTTTTGGAGGGGTGCAGGAAGCTCTGTTGACAGGGTCTGGGAGCGTGGCTGCGAAAGGTGAGTTCGTGAGTGGGTACCGGCCGGGCTTAGTGGCCGCGGTGGCCCAAGGGCCCATGGGGGGCGGGATAGGCTAGTGGGGGCACGGGTGCGCCGCTTGGATGCGGGGCCCGGAGCGCCGATTAGCCCGTGGGAGCAAGCATGTCGTGGGCCAGGGTCACCTGAAGGAGGGGCCTCGGGCGCCAGCCTGCACGTGGGCGTTCCAGGGAGTTGCCATGAGGGCACTCCCGCGGTGTTTAGGAGCTGGTAGGCCTCGGAAGGCAGTGTAGTGCCGGGCGGGGGTGCCATGTAAGCTGGAGAATCGGCGAGGTAGTGCCTGCCAAGGGAGCCCCGTCCCAGCACATGAGACGTGTGGGGCACGGGAAGGATAAATTGGAGGGCGGAGGCCCGAAATTGGGAGGAACACCAACAACAGGCGACGGGAATCTGGGTTGTTAGAACCAATAGAGTTAAGCGAGAGGCGCTTGTTGAAAAGCCCGGGTAGTTCAACAAGTTAAAGGATAGGGTAGATAGGAAGTGTACCCTCCGCACCATCCATCCTTCACTCATCGTTGTGGTGCGTGGAGCCACTTTGTTGTTGAGATAGCTGAAGTCTGGGGGAGTGGCCATCTGAGGGCTTTCATTGGGCTCGACAGCAGGACCTAGCCCTCCCTTCATTCCTCCGGGAAGGGAACGTAGGGGTTTGGAGTGAGGTAGGTAGACGATGGTTAGTCGAAGAGACGAATAAAGGGGGTTAGGGGACGAATTTATAGAGAGGGAAGTGAAAAAAAAATAAAAACAAAAAAATTAGTTGGGGCTAAATTGGTGTTTTGACAAATTAAGGGAGTGGGTAGTCGACAGTGACAGGCAAAGGCGATAGGTGGAGGAGAACAGTAGGTAGGTCCGAGCCCGGCCTTCGCGAGTGGCACACCACCGCACTCCTCCACCAACCTGCAATGGCATGGCAAGCTCACGCTGGCTTTTACTTCAAGCTGGCGGCACTTATGGCTGTGTTTTGACTGGCAAGGCCTGTGCCGGTTCGATCTGTCTGCGGCTGTTTTCTTCGCAGGCCTGTGCCGGTCAGTCTCCGGCTGTTTACGCGCTGTGCGCGTTCGTCTCTGTGTTTGCAAGCAGGCCTTGTTCCATGCTTGTTCTGCCTGCTATCTTTGCCATCCAGCCCACTGCCCACACACAGTTAGCCCCCGTTCTGTTTTTGCTTTTCCCCCCCTACCCGTTCACTTTCCATGCGCCGGTCGGGAGGAAGGGAAGCTGGAGGAAAACGGGTGGGGGGAAAAGGGTCTGTTGGGACATGCCTGCCTAAACACGGGCGTGCAGTGGCGGCCCCGTGCAGCCGGTTTCTTGAGCTCTTCGCTTTTCCTTGCAGAGTCCATTGATCCTGGGGCCATGGTTTAGTGTAAATTATAAGGTTAATGGTGTGATGGTACTGTAAATTATGATGCGGCCCCGCCTGTCTGGGGTCTAAGCGGCCGGCACTTTTATTTAAGTCGTCGTGATGAGTGGTGTTTGTTAGTTAGTTACTCAGCCCGTAGGTTATTTATTTGGGGACACGAATACCATAATGTCGACTCAGGGATCGAAGGCTAAACGTACTAGGGAGAACTACACATGATGGCACAGAAATTTGAACGACTCGGGACGAGTCTGTACAAAGGGGAGGGGGTAGTGTTACGGCTGTGGAAATTCGCATACACCAATCAGGTGCCGTGAGGTGAGAATAGTTCTTTAAGTACATGTGTAGTTAGCCCAAACCCTTGTTTAGAGGGAATTAATGTGATTCATTCGGGCTGCGATCTTTGAGTTAGGCGTTTTTCTTTCTGCTTTATTTTCGAACCAAACCATTCACTCAACAACGCCAACCAACAACAACAACGGGCTAACCATGCCACCACCTCTAACAACGCCCGGCACCCACCCTCAACAACCACGCCACCATCTCAACACCGCTCCTACACCAACGAACGCAATCTCAGCGGTCTAACGACGAACGGTTTGTGCGCTGGAGCCTCGAACGGCTTTCGCCTCTGCCCCACAAAGACGCAGGATGTGGAGGGAATCGAGAGGGGAAACGCCCCTTCTCGAAGCGCCTGAGGAAGGGTGGAGCCAGAGAACGGGGGGTGGCGCCGGACGCATAAGAGTCAGGAGGCGCAGGAGTTCTCTCTCTCGTTCGTGATTCTCATTCTGTTCGGTTGGCTTCGGCTCTGCTGCTCTTGGTTCAGGTTGGCGCGTTGCTCGTCTGGTCGCTGGTCCGTGGCGTCGAAGGCCAGCAGAGCAGGCGCGAGGCGCGCCGGAGAGCGCCATCGCCGACCACGCTCGACGGGGAGTCACGGCAGAGGCGTCGCCGGACTCAACGACCGAGGGAATGTCGACTTTCCATTTCTTTTGGGTTCTGTGTGAGATCTGTGTGTTCGGCGCCAAGATCCGTCAGGTAGTATTGTTTAAGTGTCCGTGTTCGCGTTAGTCGTAGTAGCTCTGGTCTTTTGTTTTCTATTTGATATTATGTGCATTTTCTATTGAACTGTAATGATACAGTGTGCTCTTTGTCGTCTGTTAAATAAAATGCTGTCTGTTGAATTCTCCCGACCGTGTCGCCATGCCGTCCTTCCTTGTTGGTGCTCCATCTTGTTTCACGTAAAGGGTTTGAGTTGGGCGCGGAGCCGCCATTAATTAAATCTTACCGTAAGGCCGACGATAACACACGCTCGCTTATCCCGTTAGGCCCGGAGACGAGCCCGTAACGGATCGGTCCGCAAGTCGGGCCTGTGCGAGGTAACAATCCTCGGTAGGTTACCGCGGGCGGGTACTAGGTATATCGCTTTCGGCGATTCCCCTATTCCGCGCGGGTAGAATCGGACTGGGTTTGGTGAGGCCGAAAGGTCCACCCGGTGACTGGATCCCTGCGTTTAGCCGGGAGGGTCACGACTGAATTTCCGTCCGGGTGGCCTGAGGCGGTCGCGATTCGAGTCACGTGGCCGCATCGCACGGCCGACGGGCTGCGAATTCGCAACAATTATATAAGACACACAAGGGGAAAACCAGAGATGTCAGGATAAGTCAATTTTGAGAAACTGAAAAACAAAGTTTCAGACTTTGGTGGTGACTGTATTAATAACTGTCATATAGATTTCTTTTCCAGTAAAAGGCAAGAGTGAATCATTGGCCATCAAATAAGCATGTAGCATTTGCCAAGCTCTGTGTTTATTAACATTTAAAAGAAAGAACACGAATCAATGTTGCAATGACATCACTGGTTATTCCTGTTTAATAATTGCCTATGCAATTTGTAACCCAGTATGTGTAGCAAAATTCATGCTTGTTGGTTATTAGCATACATTACATGACTTTGGTGATCACAGATTATTTTTTCAACATTAAACGGTCATTGTTTTTCTTGTTTGATTGGTGCTTCAAACCGCCATATCAAGGGTATTTCCTTATTATGACGACGGATTCTCCATTGTCCTTACTCAGTACTACCTTAAATATGATGGACAACGGGAGGAACCAGGATAAACCACGCCCCGCGATAGCCAAGTCACCTCATGTGACTCACCTCATATACCTTAAGCAGGTTGATTGGTGCCGTGGGTACATCGAATGAGGATGGGTACTCAGGACCGCGCTAACCATCTAGCCACGGCGTGGGTCCATAAAAGTCACAATAAAGGTTTGACCAGGCTTTGAACAGATATGCACCAACCCTAGCGGAGCACTGATATAACCAATAGGCATTGTAGTGCTCAGAGTTTATGCTGTGAAGTTTCAACTTTCATTAATTAGTTTTCTCAACTCTGAATATTATGATGGAAACAGTTACATGATGAAACACAGAAAGCCAATCTTATCGTGAGTGAAAACTTAATTTTAAATACTTTGTGCAGACACAAAAACCTGTGATCAAAAATAATAGATCCATGATATAACCAAATAAGGGCTATGTTATGTGCTGCAGAGTTTTATGCTTGTGAAAGTTTTACAACCTTTCATTTTTTATGTTTCTCAACTCTGAATATTATGGTGGAAACAGTTAACATGAATGAAAAGGGAGATAACCAGGAGTAAAGTAACTGACAACTCTGGGTTTACTTGTTAGCTTGACCAAACACTTGTTTTTTCATTGCACGGACTAAACTTTATACCATATAAATTATGTGACAACCCTGGTTTATTTGTTTAAGTAATATTGGTGAAGGGAAACCTATGTTGCCAACTATTGGCAGGGTAATAACCCTGAAATTTATAAAAAGTGACATCACGCCAGGTTTTCCCTTGTGGTTTCATATATATTGTGGTGGGCCGGGGTCGGGTGAGAAGAACCACGGGGGGGTAGAGGCTATCTCGGCTCCACCAGACTCCCCGGAATTGTAGGCCATCACACACGGATAATTCGCGTGACGCGGCGGGTCGCTTAAACGACCGTGGACGCCAATAACTCAACCGCTGTGACTAGGTCTCTCCGTCTATGGGTTAATCGGGTTAACCTAATTAATCACGTGTTTAATTACGGGGAACACGCCTCGGTACGCCTTGTCCGAACGGATCACTCTACCGGACCGGATCACTTTACCCCGATCGAGCTGCACCGAGCGAACATTGCAAGGACGATCTTTTATTTTAAAACATCGCAACACCATCATCTCCTCGACAAACAACGCCATCTCCGCAAAACCATCACCTCCTGAACAAACAACGCGAGCCGATTTGAATATATGGATCACAGGACGGCTTCCCCGAAA
>CM068968.1:40819333-40850234 GCA_035128595.1 Eptatretus atami
GGCTCGTGCTCCGTCGTCCTGAGCGAGCGGCTCGTGCTCCGTCGTCCTGAGCGAGCGGCTCGTGCTCCGTTGTCACATGGCTCGTGCTCCGTCATCCTGAGTGAGTCGTTCTTGATGAGCATGATCCCGACTGCATGAGAAGTTCCAAGGTGCAGAGGGAGATGGAGAATGTTCTGAAATGTTACAAGGAGGTCTATGAACAGAAAATGAAGGCTGCCACTCAATTCTCCATTGAGAAGTTCTTTTTTTAAATCCCATGTGAATCAGCCTCCATTTCATCTTCTGAGTCTTCAACCTCAACTTCACAGCTTTCCCCACCTGAATAAGCCTTCCACAAGCAATATATACTGTATCCAACCCCAATCATGACAACACTAATATTAAAAGTAATTCATTTTCATGTTTTTATTTGTTATATGTTTTATTTACACATCTCACCTCACCTCACTTTTATTTACACATCTCCTCAATCTCTCACCCCCACTCTTCCATCTCTCCTAGCTTCCCCATCCATCCTCCTCGTCCACCCTCCCACTCCCACCAACTCATCGCTCCCACCCCTCTCACTCCCCACCCTCGTCGCTCTCCCCCTCTCTCGCTCCCCCCCCCTGCCTGAAACGTCTCTTTTTCCTGAGGAAATTCCACATGGGTTTCACCATCTTTCTTCCTGCACTGCCTGAACTTCTGCTTGTCTGCCTCTGGGACCAGTTCATAGGCTTTAAGAAATGCTGCGTTTTGCTCGTCACATGGTGAACACAGGTCAATAGGTAAAGCAGAGTTCATGTCTTGAGCTTTGCCTACGAAAACACTTTGCCACTAGAAGGGCATTCGGTAGAGCACACAGCTCCGCCACATAATGCCTGATGCATGAGAACATATCGGGCCCAGTACATTTTTGAAATATCATGCTATACAGTACAATGTCGTTTTTGGCCCAATCCCTCAATGGTGAAGATTCACTTTAAATATTAAATAATTCTCGTATCCAGATCCGGATCCAGATCATCCCCAAAATCGAATCAGTTTATCCTTATCACACACCCAACCTGTGCACAAAATTTCATCCGGATCCACCAACAACTTTATGAGATATTTTGCACACAGACAAACAAACAAGCAGTCATAGACTGGTACTTACGAAATCGTCAACTTGACCTCTGACCTTGTCTAATAAAAGCTGTCTCTAGAGAAGGTAGCGACGCAAACCAGAAGTTTCTACGATGATTTCTGTACCAAACATCATAAATCGAATGTTTGACCTCACTGTGACCTTGACCTTGACCGATTTTGACCAAAATCTAATCAGCGCTAGCCATCACCCTCCTGAATCACGTGGTGTCATTTGCATTGGTAGCTTCTTCTGTTCGCGAGTTATAATTTTTTTTGATGTTTACCTCACTGTGACCTTGACCTTTGACAGATTTTGACCAAAATCTAATCAGCGCTAGCCATCACGCTCCTGAATCACGTGGTCTAATTTGACATTGGTAGCTTCTTCCGTTCTCGAGTTATAACTTTTTTTGGATGTTTGACCTCACTGTGACCTTGACCTTTGACCGATTTTGACCAAAATCTAATCAGCGCTAGCCATCACCCTCCTGAATCACGTGGTGTAAATGACATTGGTAGCTTCTTCCGTTCTCGAGTTATCGTGCCTACAAACAAACAAACAAACAACAAAACAAACAAACAGAAACGGAACTGATCAAAGACTTACGAAATCTTTAGATTTCGTAAGTAACAAACAGACAGACAGAAAGGGGTGAAAACATAACCTCCTTCACCCTCGGTGGTGGAGGTAATAACAGTCAGAGATTCATGAGGCCAACCCAAGATTTGTGCCACTTTTTCAAAGTGAAAGTTGTATTTATTTCCTTCTCTCTCATTATAGAGGGAACAAATCTCACATATCTGGAAATGTACCAAAATTTTGACGTCAACTGAGAGAATAGGGAATATGTGGTTCTCTTTCTAATCTGTAATTATAATTTCCTGAGTTTAAACTCTCCCTGAATCTCCAGTTCATTCATTCATCCTTTCTCTTCACCAAATCTCTCGTTCTTTGAGCTTGCATTCCATTTCATGTTCTTGGCTCTGCATCTCCAGTTCTTTTCGCCTTTCACTTTCCAGAATCTCCAGTTCTTTTAACTTCAGCTCCAATTTTCATAACTTAATAGTTTTAGACTTCTCATCTGTTAACAATTGGAATGCATATGCCTCCAAATGCTTCTCAACCAAATGGTATACCACCAGTGACAGAACCTCAGCTTTCGTGAGAGTTGGTCTAACCTCAATGTTTTACAATATTTTGCCAATTGAAGTAGCTCTGATTTTTTTTTTTTTAAACGAACCAAGTTGTTCCTCATCTGCTGGCTCAACAAACTTCTTTACATCAAACACTATTATGAACGTTTATTAGCTTCACTTGGTTTTCTTCTAATTAATTTATCATTGTTGGCAATTTGGTTTCACATCCCAGATGAGTCCTCAATTTCTGTTAAGAGTTGACCTCGGGGCACTGCAGCGAGTGCACTGGAAACCTAGGGGGGCGTCATGGCAGAAAAAAAAATATAAAAAAGACAGTGATGTGCCATTAGTGTTGTTTTTGTGTGAAACTAACATAAGACAGGAGATAGATGGGCAATGTTATAAGAAATATTTAATGTCCCTCATGTCTACCTTAAGCGCAATAATATTAATGAAATGTATCGACAAATGACTTTCATAATAATCCCCAAATTAAATAAGTACGAACGTCACATATAGCAATGAAGCTATATGAAAACTCATGACTCTTGATGTGGCAACTTAGATCAAGCAGTTCACACATTAAACACAGTGGGTCATAAATGGGTGAAAGGTTGGTGATAAACCCCATTGGAATGTTCAAAGTCCAGAGGGTGCGCACAAATTGTGAAACTGAAGCAGACAGTCATGTTTTACAAGTCCTCCGAAAGGTGAATCCCCAAATCACTGAAATGTATAGGAGAATCGGATTCTACCCAAACAGGTGCATCACAGATGATGAAGACGGGAACTCCAAGATGAAAAGGATGACTTGTTTGAAGGATGGGAGAGGTTTGAGAGATGAATAAGCTCCAAGAGTACAGACCAGTCAACACGCTGAGTGCTTTCTCGAAATGGTGTGTGAATCCCCAAAACGGTGCCAATGAGGTAATACAAGCAGCAGCTATTATATAATTGCCAAGAAAACAAGAAGTGTAATGTTCGACAGGCAGGTCCAACGAATAGTTGAGGGAGTTCAGCGGAGAGGAATACCTCAAATGGTAGACATAAGAAGAGAAGTTGAATCCCCACAGACTAGGGCACGGTGGATTAAAGTTGATCCGTCGTGATAAAGGGACCGTTGAATCATTAAACCTTTAGAGGTTTGCATACAGAAGACCCTTTGTCCTTCACTGTTCATTTAAGTTTTAAGATGATGTGCACTCCTCAAAACAGTGTGACAGCTCAAGAGAAGTCCAAACATGTTTCCTCCTTTGGCTTATTTTTTGTTCCCCAATGCGGATGCCTCACTTCTCATGTTGTTATTGTTGTTGTTGCTACTCAACAGGAAACTTAACAGCAAATGTAACCATTCTCCAAACCCAATTAAATGAATATAGTCGTCCTTAACACAAGATACAGAGCACGTGTGTGGGTGAGAAACTAGTCCTTCCTGTTCACTTCGGTGAATATAATCATATGTAACTGATGAAGATTTTAAAAGTTATAACATTTCTTGGGAAATACATTTTATGTGACATTTAATATCTCCACAAAATATTTCTTCATGTTCTTTTCCTCCTTGCACCGTTATGTAAACATGGTTGTCGAGGCAGTAAGTGTCTTTGGTAAGGCTGCTCTCGGTTGCAACCTTGTTGTGTCGCCACTCTGATGCAGGATACTCGAATGAAAGTGCAGGAATTTGTAATTTGTTCATGGTGCCGGCAATAGCTCATTGACTTCCTGCAGGACAATGTGGGATCTTTAACATCCACCAAGTAATGCTAGCAAACAGGGCACCCAATTCAACATCCACCCGAGGTGTGGAGCAAACATTGAAGAATCGACTTGCATGCAAAATACTACGGTGACAGTTTATAGCTCGCTTGAGAATTGAACCCATGCTAGACAGCTCGGAGGCAAGTCTGCATAAGGCCTACTGCTCTTGTATGACAATTAGATTTGTTACTTCTTATTTTCTCCCCCCTCTATTCTTTTCAGCCCTCAAACCCACCTAAACCCTGCGAAGTTGAGTCTTTCTCACAAATGGAACACTTGATGGGATTTTCACCAATGTGAATCATTTCATGTTTCTTAAAAAAAAAAAATAACTTCCACGTGAAGGCATTGTTGCAAAAAAAAGTATTTGAGTAGCTTTTCTCCCCTGTGAATCATTACCTCCACCAACGAAGGTGGAACGAAGTTATGTTTTCTTCCCTGTCTGTCTGTTTGTAGGATATCTCAAAAAGTTGTGGATGGATTTGGACGAAACTTGGTGAACACGTTGGGTGTGTGACAAGGAAGAATTGTTTCAATATTGGTGAAGATCCGAATCTGGATCTGATAATGTTTTTTTAAGTGATTCTTCAACATTGAGAGGTGGGGCGAAACTGTTATATAGCACGATATCTCAAAAAGTTGTGAATGGATTTGGATGAAACTTGGACAGGTTGGGTGTGTGACAAGAACGAATTGATTCGATTTTTGTGAATATCTGAATCTGGATCAGGATATGTGCATTGTTTAATTTTAAAAGTCATTCTTCACCATTGAGAGATAGGGCCAAAAATGATGTACATATGGCATGATATTTCAAAAATGTATTGGGCCCGATATATTCGCGTCGATCAGACATTGCATGGTGGAGGTATGCGCTCTACCGAGTGCCGTTATAGTTTCATGTTTTTCATGTCAAGCATCTCTTACAATGAGAACAGATATCTGCCTTTCCATCCTCATGAATATTTTCAAGCGTCTTCAAATGTGCTGATGTTTTGAAGGTCTTGTGGAAGAAATAAAATTAATTATATTCAGGTATTTTAATTTTGCTGCTACTGTTTTTAACAGTATAGAATAAGATGTTACTTTTGCACTGGAATCAAATTGACTGTCAGTAAAATCTCTTTTTGCAGTCTTTTGATCTCCATATTGATGTAGTTGATATACAAGCAAGATAAAATGGTATCTTACTAAATCTCCTTGAGATATAAATCTCCCAATCTAAATCTCCCAATCTCCTTGAGATGCCAATCAACCTGTCTGTGCCTGTTTGTGGTGAGGATGTTGAGGTCGTGGAGAGATTCACTTACCTCGGCAGTGATATTCATGTCTCTGCTGGCTGTGAGTCAGAGGTCAATAGACGTCTGGGTTGGGCCTGGGGAGTCATGAATTCACTGGATCATGGGGTGTGGCGCTGCCGTTACCTGTTTAGGATGACGAAAGTCCGAGTCTTCAGGTCCTTGGTGCTTCCAGTCTTGCTCTATGGATGCGAGACTTGGACCTGACAAGGATCTGAGACGGAGACTTAATTCCTTTGGTACCAGGTCTCTTCGGAGAATCCTTGGTTATCGCGGGTCGGACTTTGTGTCGCCGAGCAGTTGCTGAGAGAGACTCAAATGAGATTTGTTGCCTGCATAGTCCGTGAGCGTCAGCTGCGGCTGTATGGACATGTGGCTCGTTTTCCTGACGCTGATCCTGCTCACTAGATCTCTCAGCGAGGGAATCTCGTGAGTGGAGGAGGCCAATGGGCCGACCACGTGCCTCGTGGTTGCAGCAAGTTGATCGGCATCTCAAGGAGATTGGGATGGGCCAGGCATCTGCCTGGGGGATGGCCAGACAGAGGCCCCTGGAGTACCGGCGGAAAGTGGACGCAGCGAGCCGCTGCTCTGGCGCATGCTCCCCTACCTGACCTGACCTGACCTTACTAAATCTTATGTGCTTTATCTCATTGTAATATATATCCAAATTAGTATTTCCAATGTTTAAATGAAACTGCTCTGCTGCTCAAGAGAAGGACGCTTTGCTGCTGGCGCCTATTGCCTGATGGTAATTAAATAACTCCCGAAAGGCGATTGCAATAGACGCCTTGTTGTCCAAGGACAATTATATGGCAGCATAAAACGGAATGTCGTATTTTGAGAATCTGGTTCCTCAATGGTGAACGGAAGGTATGAACAAAATAATAGGCTTGTGTCTCCATTGACTTGGCCTCTTCATATTTTGTCTTAGCTTTGTTGTCACCATCTCCTTCTCACGGCTGGCCTCGTATTCCCAAACTGCAATCATGATCTGAACGTGTCTATCACCCCTTCCCTCCCAAAGTGGCCATGTCTGCAATTCCCTTTCTCATGCTTGCCGGCTCCCCCCTCCATTCACCTTTGCCAGATGTTTAGCTCTCCCATGTCTTTTGCTGTCCAGATTAGTATAAAAACAATTGCTCTGTGCATTTTGAGCAGAAACAGGATCGTGTTTGTTATTGCTTGTCTTGTTATCCTTTTTCCCATGCGCATGTTGGTTGTTATTTGTATTTGATGTGTGCTGTTAATAAATGTTTTCAAACTCCAAAAGAGAAGAACTGAGTTTCTTCCACAGTTTATTCACAAACAGAACATCTGTGCGGCTTTTCTTCACTGTGAATCAAATTATGTCTTTTTATGTCACATAAGGATATGAAGGATTGTTTTTTTTTTCAAAGAGAACATTTGTGTGGCTTTTCCCCACTGTGTTTTTTCTCATGTTTCTTTAGGTGGCATGGGAATGAAAATGATTTTTGACAAACAGAACATTTGTGTGGCTTTTCTCCCCTGTGATTCTTCTCATGTTTCTTGAGGTGGGATGGTAATACAAACGATTTTTCACAAACAGAACATTTGTGTGCCTTTTCCCTCCTGTGAAAGAAACTATGTCTCTTTAATTCGGAAGAGTAGACAAAAGATTTTTCACAAACAGAACATTTGTGTGGCTTTTCCCCACTGTGAATGAAATCATGTCTCTTTAGTTTTGATCTGCAAATGAAGGATTTTTGACAAACAGAACATTTGTATGGCTTTTCACCCCTGTGAATCATTTCATGCTTCTTCAAATGGGATGGGGACATGAAATATTTTTCACAAATGCAACATTTGTGCAGCTTTTCTACCCTGTGAATGAAATGATGGGCCTTTAGTTCTGATCTACATTCAAAGGATTTTTGACAAACAGAACATGTGTGTGACTTTTTTCCCATGTGATGAACGAAATCATGTCTCTTTAGTTCGGATTGGAATATGAAGGATTTTTGACAAACAGAACATTTGTGTGGCTTTTCCCCACTGTGAATCAAATAATGTCTCTTTAGATCGTTTGAGGATGTGAAGGATTTTTGACAAACAGAACATTTGTGTGGCTTTTCTCCCCAGTGAATCATCTCGTGTTTCTTGAGGTGGGATGGGAATACAAACGATTTTTCACACATCGAACATTTGTGTGGCTTTTCCCCACTGTGAACGAAATCATGTCTCTTCAGTTCGGATGGTGTCATGAAAGATTTCTTACAAACAGAACATTTGTGTGGCTTTTCTCCCAAGTGATTCATCTCGTGTATCTTGAGCTGGCATGGTGATGAAAATGATTTTTCACAAACAGAACATGTGTATGGCTTTTCTCCACTGTGGTTAATCTCGTGTTTCTTGAGGTGGGATGGGAATATAAAGGATTTTTCACAAACAGAACATTTGTGTGGTTTTTCCCCACTGTGAATGAAACCATGTCTCTTTAGTTCAGATGAGTAGATGAAGGATTTTTCACAAACAGTACATTTGTGCAGTTTTTCCCCACCGTGAATGAAATCATGTCTCTTTAGTTCGTATGAGTGGATAAAAGATTTTTGACAAACAGAACATTTGTGTGGTTTTTCCCCACTGTGAATCAAATAATGTCTCTTTAGTTCATACGAGTGGATAAAAGATTTTTGACAAACAGAGCATTTGTGTGGTTTTTCTCCCCTGTGAATGTAATCATGTCTCTTTAGTTCAGAGAAGGATTTAAAGGATTCTTGACAAACAGAACATTTGTGCAGCTTTTCTCCTCTGTGAATGAATTCATGTCTGCTTAAATTGGATGAGGACATGAAGGATTTTTGACAAAGAGAACATTTATGTGGCTTGTCTGCCATGTGAGTCAACCCATGTTTCTTTAATTGTGATGGGTCCAAAAAAGATTTTTGACAAACAGAACATTTGTGTGGCATTTCTGTCACATGAATCATTTCATGTATCCTCAATGCAAATGAATTCGTGAATGCTTTACTACAAACGGTACACTTGTGTGATTTTTCACCTGTGTGACTCATCTCATGTATGCTTTGCAGAGTTGAAGTTTGAAATCCTCGTTTACAGAAAGAACATCTGTGTGGTTTATTTCCAATGTGAATCATCTCATGTAGCTTTAGATAAGAAGAAGTTGTGAAGGATTTTTCACAAAGAAAACACTTGTAGAGCTTTTCATCACTTTGAGTGGTCTCAGGCATATTTAAAGCAGATGCAGAACTTGTGAAGGCATTTTCAAACACAGCACCTTGCTGTGCATTCTCAACAATGTGATTAATTTCACATTTATTCAAAGCAAATGAGGTTCTCCTTCCCTTATCCATGTTTCTTTTCAATATCGCGTTGTGTGAAAACAACCGAGCCGGACTGGTTTTCAAGTTTACAGGATGCTCCACAGAGGTCTCTGCAACAAAAGAAATAAAAAGAAGTCAAAAACAAAAAAAAATCCTGTCTTTTTACTATTCTTTGCAGTACAATTTCAGTAGATTTGTCTTACAGAAAAAGTAGAATGCATTACCTTCATTATGAATGCATGTAACTGAATAACGCTATTCTCCAGCCGATTCCGTAAAATAAAACAAATCGTTATCCTTAAGTAGAACAAACAACAAAAGATTGCTTGTTTTTATGTAATCAAAATCCTCACATAAGTATATAATCATCCTCTTAATACAGATGAGTATTTTATTTAATCCCCGGAAAACACACCAATAAAAAGAATAAATGAAAAGGTTCATTGTAAACCTGCTCTGCCACCATCACACAAAAAGACCAATATGAAAGTAGAGGAATGTCCAGGTCTGGGTGGAAAACACATCTGAGATACCTCAGAACACAGATTAGTTGCAGCCCACACCCTTTCCTTTGTGAAATTATCGATGGGCGAGTGACATGCCGAGGCAAACATGGTACAGATTTTATTATCTGGCTGAGCAAACAGTGTCCTGCGTTGCCGGACTTTGAGGATCGTTACCACGTCAATCTCTTTCTCAATCAGATTTCCCAGAGCAACCAGGTGAAACTGTCGTGAGCAAGCAGGATGAGTCGAGGCCAAGTTAAGTTCAACAATTGTATTTGTGATGCAAAAGAAAGGACGTATTTACAGACAGCGATCACAATGGTATCTAGAACAGCATTCGTCGAGTGCATACCACCACCAGGCTGAACTGTTTATGTTTTGTATCCCACTGAATGGCTGGATTTGGATCTGGACCTGAACCAAAATCTAAGCGGCTTGTTCTTATCACCGAACCAGCTCATCTACCTAGTTCTGTCATAACTCATCCACAACTTTTTGAAATATCGTGCTATATATTGTTTTTGGCAACATCTCTCAATGGTGAAGAATCATTTCAAAAATTAAAACCTTATCGTATCCGGATTCAGATCTTCACCAACACTAAATAAATTCATCCTTGTCACGCACCCACCTGTCCACCAAGTTTTATCCGAATCCATCCATAACTTTTGAGATATCATGCTTCATTTAATTTGTAGCCCCATCACTCAATGGTGAAGAATCACTGAAAAGATTCTCGTATCCCGATCCGGATTTTCACCAAAATCAAATTAATTCGTCCGTGTCACGTACCCAACCTGTCCACCAAATTTTTTCCGAATCCGTCCACAATATGTTGAGATATCCTGCTCACACACAAACAGATAAACAGGGTGAAAACATAACCTCCATCCACCTTCGATGGTAGAGGTAACAAAACTATACCCCAGTCTTACCCACTACCGAATACATGCCCCACAGAATAAATTATCAATGGCAACAAGTCCTAACTTATCTTTACCTTAAGGCCTCAGACAAACACGACTACAGACTGGGGATTCATAGCAAAGACAGCAGGGTTCGCTTGGCTCAATCCTGTGATATTGTTTGGCAGAGTAATGGCGGCAATGTTCGGCCCCACGATCGAGCTCTGAAGGCAGCAAGGAGCAGATGGGATACACCCCGATGGGAGGTGTGTGACACTAGCAGGGAAAGGTTGGCTTGGCTCCTTTCGTAGCTTGGAGCGCAGCCTGTTTTGCTGAGTGCACAAAGTTCTCTTTGGTGTCTTTTATCCCTTGCTTTTTATAACCTATGGCCCCCACCTCAAACTGTGATGCACTTCACCCTTCCTCGCTTACCAGCTATTGGTCTGAGACCCGACCAGGGGGGGAGGAGAGGGAGGAGGGACTAACTCCTGTACCAAGTTGAGTAGCTGTTCCTTTTGGTATTCGGGTCTATCGACCCCCTTTTCCCGTCTAAACTTGAGGCTTATGGCCGAGTTAACGTGTTTCTAAGCCCATTTAACAGTCAAAGGTAAGAACATGAAATAAAGATCAAACGGGATGCAATATAATTTTAGACGCATACTGGGGTGGGTTTCACATTTCTTGCTTTACGAATTGGCGATGCATATCGACCATAACATTACTTTACTTTTACTCTCTAAACACTCAATATGGTACTAACTACATCAAGGAAACAAGACATAGGAGGAGGCCATTTGGCCCATCCTGCCTGAGCCACACCAAATACAGTGGCCTGCAAAAAATATTCACCTCCTACCAATAAGGTTACATTTAGATGAATTACAAGTTTTGCAGAAACAATAAATTAATTGACTCATCAATATATCAAAAATACCCTTTATAGCCAAATCACTTGTTCACCGTCGTGTACAAATATCTGCTTCCGAGCTCAAAAGGTGCCCGAGATATTTCCCAGATGAGAAAGAAAAGAAATAAGGAATGAATAAATCTATAATAATTAAGTAATCAATCAATTAATCAAAATATAAAATATATGTTTTTGCCAAAGCACATCTTCAATTTTGTCCCCAAATTTCAGCTTCCTAGCTCAAAGGATGGCTGAGATATCACCCGGACAAACAAACAAACAAACAAACAAACAAAGAAAAAGACGTCGTGCGGAGCACAATACTTGCAAAAAATCCACCCCTTCTCTTAAGGTTGCTATGGATACATCAAATTGTCCATTTCATTAAGACTAAAATTGACAATCTTAATCAAAGCTCAGGTCAATTGGGTGAAAATTGATTATTTTTCAGACTTAAATGGATTTTAGAAGTTTGATCTTGAGTTGACCTTTGACCTTTTGATCTCAAAAATAGTTGGTTTCCCAAATCAGTGATGCAATTTGCAAATCCTGTTCAACTTTCAAGTCAATCAGATGAAAAATGACGATTTTAGAAATTTTACCTCAAGATGACCTTTGACTTTTCACCTCAAAATTAATGGGCTTCTCAGTTGAGACTACCTCAAAAACTTGGTAAAGTTTAATGACGATCGGTTTTGAAATGTGATCTGTAGGCGAGTGACAGAGACAGAATAACAAAATCGAATGACCAATATACTTGAAAAATCTTCGATTTTGCAAGTAACAAGAAAACAAACGGAGTGAAAACTGAGTTCTCCCTTCCATCGGTGCCCGGCGATGACGTCATGCATCGCCTGGGTATGGCATTGTGAAGGAGCAGTGTACAATAAGCCAATGTAGAACCAGAGTTGGTGTCAAAGCCACCCAATGCTCGCCTGTTTATACATTTATCGTTTTTAAAAGATCGTCTAATATTAATATTTTTTATAAAGCATTGCAGTGAAGTCTGATCCAAATAATTTTAAAGCAATATATGTATTTGTATATTGTATAATCAGTAACAAGAGCGCAAGTGAGCACAATATACGCCCGAACAAGAAGTATTATACATAATTGTGCTACAACATGGAAAACAGCATCCTGGTTGCCATGGCAACCACTTTAGATGACGAACGTATGTCGCGACACACCGTCTCCACAGTCTGTACCTATGTACAAATATGAAACGTGAAAGTTGAAAACTTTGGAGTTAGAGTGCGGACAGGAACGGATGGAAAACAGCATCCTGGTTGCCATGGCAACCACTTTAGATGATGAACGTATGTCGCGACACACCGTCTCCACAGTCTGTACCTATGTACCAAATATGAAACGTGAAAGTTGAAAACTTTGGGAGTTAGAGTGCGGACAGGAACGGATGGAAAACAGCATCCTGGTTGCCATGGCAACCACTTTAGATGACGAACGTATGTCGCGACACACCATCTCCACAGTCTGTACCTATGTACCAAATATGAAACGTGAAAGTTGAAAACTTTGGGAGTTAGAGTGCGGACAGGAACGGACGGACGGACGGACAGACAGACAGACAGACAGACAGACAGACAGACAGACAGACAGACAGACAGACGGACGGACGGACGACGGTATCACATAATACGCTCCGATATGTATATATCGGGTGTATAAAAATAGTGTGGTAGATAAAAACATTAGAAATGGAAAAAATAACTTGCACCAAAAACTTTAACATTTTCACGCTCACGCTGACGCTGACGCTCATGCTCACGCTGGGGGTATCGCTATAGCTCTCTGTTCTTCGAACAGGCGAGCTAAAAACAACAGATGAAGCAAAAACATGCGTATGGCTTCTGTGCATGTATAATACATCATGGTTATTATACACCTGGGATCATTCCAATTGCCCTGGGCCATGGGCTAACACCCAGGCTTAAGGACTGAGGCCTGCCAATCTGTGCTGCTTCATGGAATGGCGACGCACAATTTTAATGGAGTGGAGGCAAGCCAGTTGTCCAGCCAATGGGTGTAAAGCAGGGGGGTGGAGTCAGGGCAACTGAACACTGACCCATGTTAATATGTGATATTTTCTAAGTATAAAAAGAGCAGAACTCTGAAAAATTGACAAAACGCCTCGAAACTTGAACTTGTTCTGCAACTTATCATAATAAAGCCATTCACCAAGTTTCAGTTGATTATGTTAAAGAGTATGGGGGAAAAAATAGGAAAAACCACAGGTGGGACGGATGGACAGCAAACCGGCAGAGGACTAATAAGAAACCACAGTTGAAATTCAGATTCAAAAATCCAGGGACAAGAAATAAAACTTCTTTTGTTCATCAAATATCTGTAACTACAAATAGAAAGAGCTTGAACATCAACTGGGTTTCACAAAAATGAGGCTTTACACTTCTACAATGTTATAGGTAAAATGAAATGAAACAAAGGAAGTGAGTTGTAAAACATTCATTTGGTTAAAAACATTTGGGAATTATTCAGCGTTTCATTCATCGCTCACCTTCTGCTGAGAGGGAATCTTCACATGGCTCTTCCTTCACACGAGTGACATTCAACATCGGAAGAACGTTACCATGGAAACCTCTGGGTTTCACTCGACCCGTTTCATCTATGGAGAAATGGACGGACGTCAGGGCCATGGAGGGTTTAAAATACCAATGTAATGTCAGTCATGACATTTGTCAGTTCGTAAAGATTTACAATACCATTGATGTTCTGAACGGATGTTCTGGGTGGAGCTTGAAGCGAAAGTTCTGGGCGCAGCTCAGAACGGATGCAGATGCATTCTGGGAAGCCAAAAGCTTCGGCTCTCTGTGAGGCTTGGGCTCTCTGTGAAGCTAACAGCTGCTGCAAGCTTCCATCACTCTGCGAAGCTTACGTCGTGTTGTGGAGAATATACTGCGTTGAGAGGTTCATACCTCCAAAGCTTATATCTTGTTGCAAAGTTTATACTGCATTGCGAGGTTCATATCGAGCCACGAGGCCATCGGTGTAACAGGCCCATTCCACGTTTTAACTACATACATGCCTTCACTTTGGACTCCTTTGTCAAAAAAAACCCCCATCCTCTGCTCTAACTGCAGTACAACGAGAGACGGGCTGAGAGGAACGCAATGCGTGAGTTCGCCTATAAGCAAGACGAAAAATCACTTGACCACAGGTTTCTTCTTCGCCCGATGGTGAGTTCCAAGACATCCACCGGCAACATCAAGAATGTTGTGCCTGAAGGCACTCCACAACTCTTCAGGATTCCCCAAAGCACCCAGACCCCCCAAATCCTCACAAAGCCTGTTCGCAAACTCCTCAGCTCAGCTACCCTCTCATCCTTGAGCTTGCCAACATCCAGCCCAGGCTGGGATGGTACCATTCTCCCGGATTTATGCTGCAACTTCAGAGCTGCTACAACAAGCAGTGGTCAGTATTGAGGAACTGAGCACATCGGTAGACCCTGCAGTTCTGGATCATCCACCAGCAACCATCAACGAGGACATGGTCAAGCTCCTTTGCCACACCGCCAGCGTTGGAATACCAAGTCCAGCGATGAGCTTGTGGGCGCTGAAACCATGAACCAGCCACCCTAAGTCCATGACTTCTTGCAAGTCAAGGAACTTAGTGCTATTCTGGTTCACAGTTCCAGACCCATGGGGACCAACACACATCTCATAACCATCCCTATCAGTCCCAGTCGATGCATTGAAATCCCCCAAGACTAGAAGAGTATCTCGCCTGGGGCACTGATCAACCACAGACTCGAGAGGCATAGAATGCATCCTTCACAGTGAGATCACTCGCCTCAGTCGAGCATATACAGAGACCAGAGAAATGACACTCAAGGAGTGACGAATCCTTAGTCTCATAATACGCTCGTTGACGGTGTTACCTCAATTATCATTGGAGTCAGCTTATTGGACAGAGCTACAGCCTCTCCTTGGGCATGGTAACCATCAGAGCAACCAGACCAATAGTAGGTGTGGCCATGATCTCACCACTATCCGGTCTCCGAACCTCAGAGAGTGCTGCAATACCGATGTCAAAACGCTTGAGCTCAGATGATAACAGAGACGGGTGATCATGCTCTCTAGGGATAGGACATTCCAGGCACCACCCCAAAGGGACCGCCTCAGGTTAACCCAAGGAGACCGCGGTCTGGTGGACGACACCTCAGCACCACCTCGACACACTCTCCCGCAATCTGACCCGGGAATGTTACCCTGTGGTTTTCCTCCTATCATCAACGAGTGGGGGTCCTGAAGGCTTTACCCCAATCCCGTCATCTGGTGAGCTGCCCTGCGAAGGGCAGATGCACAGGAGGTACTCCCACGGAGTGGGTTTTCAGATTTCTTGGCAACTCTGACTGGCTGCTATCTTCTCTGGTCCATGCTGAGGCAAAGATGGCCTCAACAGCACATTGGTGGTTGGAAGCAACATTCGTGTCCAGCGACCCATGAGGCGTTGGGCCGAACTGCAACTCATGTCCAGAGATGGGATGTTCCTGTAGTCAAGCAACGCAAGGTAACCATCCAATTTGGATTGAGTGGCACATCTCAGTAGCTACTTGGTGACCTTGATGGCACTTTCAGCCCAACCATTGCATTGTGGGTACTCTGGCGATGAGGTCCTGAAGTGAAACCCCCAGTCCATTGCAAAAATTACACATTTCCACAGCCACCAACTGGAAGCCCTTATCACAAATGACAGTGTCCAGTCTGTCATGGTGTGCACGAAGTGAGCCTTGATCTTGTATATTATGGTGGATGACCACACGTCCTCCAGCTTATCAAGTTCAATGAACCCTGATCAGTAGTCAGACAGCACGAGGTATCACATGTCCTGAAGGTAAAATATGTCTGCTGCCAGTTTCTCCCATGGGCGTTGTGAGATGTCATGAGACTTTAGTGTCTCCTTGGTTTGTTTGGTAGCCGTTGCGCGACAAGCGTCACATTTCTGTTTGAAGTCCCGAACATTGGCATTCATGTCGGGCCAGTAAATGCATTCAAGAGTCCACCTAAGGTGCTTTCCATGCCCAGGTGAGCTGAATGAAGGTGCTTCATGAGATCAAAGTGAAGAGACCATGGCACGATGAGGCATTCACCAAGATAAACAAGTCCATGCTGTGCTGCAAGCTCATTGTGAATGGGATGGTATAGTCGAATTTCCTCCCACACAGAGCGGATTGTTACTGGCCATCCATCTCAAATTGTTTGCTACAGCAGCTCAAATGTTCCATCGTTGCTTGTATGTGCTACTCTATCCCGACTGGTGCTACAGGAGCAAGAAAGATAGTTCGGCATGTGGACATCCTCTTGCTAATGTCCAGATGGCTTAATTGGCAAATAACTCCTGCTCAAGGTGTCAGCCAAGTACATTTCTCTGGCTGGCCTGTATTGAATATCCACCTCGTATCGCTGCATTTGCAGTCGCATCCTCTGCAAGCATTTTGGAGCTTGAGCTAAATCCTTCTGGGCAATAATTTCTAACTGTCTGTGATCTGTGTGCACTCTCACCTTCTGGCCATAGGTATACTGGTGGAACTTCTCGAGCCCGAACTGTACGGCCAAAAGTTATTTCTCAATTTGCGCATATATAGTTTCTGCATCAGACACGGTACTACTGGCAAACGCGACTGGCTGACCATGTTGGAGTAGCGCAGCACCAAGCCCGATGTCAGACGCATCTGTTTGAAGGGCGAGTTCAGTCTGTGGGCAATAGTAACGTCGTACGGGCTATGCGGGGACAAGTCGCTTGATCTCAGACTGCATTTTCATAGACTTCTGTCCAGTGCCAGATAATATATCTCTGCCAGTTGTCTGAGAAGAGGGCAGAGGTCGCTTAGCTTTGTCAGAAACTTGCTGAGGTACATAACAAATCCAATGAAGGAAGTACTGCTGGGACGTCTGTTGGCGTAGGTATCTCCACTACAGCTTGCACTTTCTGAGGGTCAGGCTTCAATCCCTCCTTCATAAGTAAATGCCCCAGATAGGAGACTTGTGACTGATGCAGTTTCACTTTCTCAGAGTTTAAATGCAATCCTTTCAGTATGCACCGCTCAAAAAACAGGATCAGCTTCCTATCATGGTTGGCTAATGCTTCCTCTTACGTTCTTCCTTCCCCGTACAACAGAGTACAATTATGAACCTTCTTACAGCTGGGTAGGCCCTCCCAGCCCGATCAACACACCTTTGGAATACTTCTGATGCAGACTCAACTCCAAATGGCATCCTCAACCAACGGTAGTGACCGAATGGTGCATTGAATGTTGTCAGATAGGAAATTGGTTTGTCTAACTGCACATACCAGAACCCATTTTTTGCGTTGAATGTGCTGAAGATACGTGTCTTCAGCAAATCCGGCAGGATATCTTCAATGACCGTCATCGGGTAAGGACTCCGCATGATAGCAGTGTTTTGGATCAATGCATATCCTCAATTTACCTGGAGATGGCTTTGTCACAGTTACCACAGTGTTGACCCACAGGGTTGGCATTGTCACCAGTGTGATGACGCCCAGCACTGACAAATGGCTGAGTTCCTCCTTGAGCTTGGAACGCAGTGCTACTGGAACTCTGTGTGGCAGATGTACTCCTCTTCCAGCAGTCCAGTGCTGGTGAAGATATCACCATAGCGTTCCATCACATCAAGTGTCAGCGATTTGCTGGGATGATTTGTTGTTGGTGTTCTAACTAGGTGGCAGAACTTCAATTAGCTGTAGTTGCTGGGCTGTGTGGCTCCCCGTTATCGGTGTGCAGTCCTGCTACAGGATAACAAACTGAATATGATAGCACTTGCCAGTCTTGGGATTTATGAATTGGATCTGACAGCTACCTTTTGGTTTAGCTTTAATCTTTTTGAAGAACACTAGTGTCTGATCTGTTGGCTTGATTTGATAATCCAGTCCAATGAGGTATTTCATTGGCAGAACATTACATGTTGCTCCACTGTCCACTTGGAACCTGACGATCTTCCCATGCATGTTCATGTTCGCATAGATCTGGTTAGGATATGCTGTCTGCACTTTGTTGACATGCTCCATAGGAACCAAGGTTTCTGGAAGCAATGAGACAGCCAGGACATCCTCCTCAGGTTGCCTATGCTGTACATCCAACCTGCTATTTGATTCTACAGAGTTGACAAACCCCTTTTTTAAAAAGTCTAAAAAACAAGACTTTACACTTTACACTTCTCCCTCTCCTGCCCCTCTTTCTCCTGCCCCCCCCCTTGTTGTGCGTTCTGTGTGTTAGCTCATATGAGCCTCGACAATGTATACAAAAAAATTTTTAAAAACACATTCCGGGTTTGCGTGCAAACCGAGCCAAAATTTAGTAACAAGCACTTGGGGCACCGCTGTCCATATGCCAGGCAATTGTGCTCTCCCCTGGAGTGGTTCTGTCCACAATAACTGCATGACTCCTGGCATCACTGCAATTGTTTACTGTTAGCTCATTGTGGTTGCTGCTGTGTTTGATGTGCTTTCTGTGATCTGTATGCCTCGTGCTGTATGGCATGAATGGATGACTCCATTGGAGACTCATACTCTTGTACCCACTGTTTTGAGAGTTCAATGGTTCTACATAGCTGAAGGCATTTTGGAAGGTCCAAGTCAGCTTCCCTGAGCAACCGTTCTCACTGTGCCCCATCTGTAATGCCACAAATTATCCAATACCTGATCAAGGAATCGAGGATGGTCCCAAAGTTACGTGGCAGCTCATACACGCAACTCAGTTACATGCAGGTCGATATTCTTGCTTCTGTGATGATCTCTTGTGAAGAACTTATAATGATGGACAGTCTCATTGGGATGAGGATTACAATGCTTGTCGAATACCTCCATTACTTGTTCAACACTGGGCCTGTCACTGTATATTTCCCTACCTTCAGTCCTAATAAGGTTCCCTTTGTGTACAGCTTTTTGGCTGCTATTTGCATCATTGGTTAGGGGCACGCTTATGGTGCTGATGCAGTGCCCCTATTACCAGTACACTGGTACTCATTTTGCCGACCACAGAAGGTTGACAAGCTGAGTCAATCCCCTGGTGTTAATTCAGCAGCCAACAGGGCTCACACTCAGGACCCAAGGATCCCAAGCCAAGACCCTAATTGCTAAGCCAACACCACGCTTTCCTAATAAGGTGTAGAATCTTCTTCACTTTCTTCTCCTCTGGTAATCCTGCCATGGCGAGATCAAAGTACAACTCCACGCTCTCCTTCCACTTCTTCCAAGTGCCAGGAAACCAGATGCGTGCAAGTAAAGAGAACAGGGAGGCTGGATGCTGAGATGCGCTGCTGCTGGCATGCCCCAGACTACAGACGTACCCGTAGCTGTGGTCGCTATCACCCGTGTCAAAGTGTTGCACTGCTAGAAGCCACAAGTGGCAAATTAAATGCCATGGACATGATGCTGCTTCGAATAAAAAATAATGGCGACAAACCATCGTGGCAGACAGGCAAGCGGCGTGACGATTTAAAAGTAAGGAATCAGAATCACTGGGCATTAAATGGCGACAAGGTTTTCAATTTGTGAAACCATATTTCACACGCCTGTATGTGTAGAAAGAATAGGTGATGCTTTCGGAAAACACTCGGATGTATTCAAATCTCATAGCGTACAAACGATACAGGCCCAACTACCATGCCGTAGCGAGCACGCATTGTCTGGTACAAAACTCCAACATAAACCCTTGGCTTTGCCTCCTGGTTGTAGCAACACTACATGTAACGGCAAACCTATTGTAATATATATTTGGACGTTCAAACTGGATGAGGAATCGTCCTATCTGATGTGTTTCAACACACCATTCAGTCGGTACAGGTGGCTTCGGCTTCCTTTTGGATTGAAATGTGCACCTGAAATTTTTCAGAGGATTATGGACCAGATGATTGAAGGCATAGATGGAGCATTCGCGATTATGGATGACATTCTTGTAACTGGTCCAAACGTGGAGTTGCATGATCGAATTCTGAAAAAGGTTATTGGGAGAGCAACAAATTACAATCTGAAGATGAATCTGCAGAAGTACAAAACCCGCCAATCACAGGTACAATACATAGGACACATACTTTCTGTTGATGGATTTATCACGTATCTGTCAAAGTTCATCCCTCGGTTGAGTGATAAGATAGCTACACTCCGACAGCTGCTTAAATCAGACGTTGAATATCAATGGCAACCAGCTCAAGCCAGAGTATTTGAAAGACTGAAGGAACTTTGCTGTTCTCCGCCTGTTCTTGCGTACTTTGATGTTAACAAACCAGTCGAGATTCACTGTGATGCTAGCCGAAATGGACTTGGTGCAGTTCTCTTACAGGACAACCGAACCGTCGCATACAGTTCCAGGACCCTTACGGAGACGAAGACACGGTATGCACAAATAGAGAAGGAGATGCTATCCATAGTTCATGCCTGCAAGAAGTTTCATTGTTATATATTTGGGAAAACAGTCACCGTCTACAATGACCATAAGCCTCTGGAAATGATCGCCAAGAAGCCGTTGCTATCTGCTCCGATGAGACTACAGAGCATGCTACTACGATTGCAATGGTATGACCTCAACATTCAGTACAGAAGAGGGGAGGATATGCAACTTCCAGACACCCTTTCTAGAGCCGACCTGCCATATACGCATTCGGAACTGGACAACTTGGAGCATATTTCAATGCTGGACTTTCTATTCATCTCCGACGAGAGGTAGGCAGATCTTCAAAAAAGCTACTCAGTCAGAACTCGGTCATTTACAGTCCATGATTATTGACGGATGGCCAGAGGCCAGGCGAGATGTATCATTCTGTCTTCGACCACACTGGGATTCCCGGAGTGAACTTTCGGATGGCATCATATACAAAGGCATGCGAATTGTCGTACCACCTACTCTGAGACTCTGCATTCTGAGCCTGATTCCCGAATCACATCTTGGAATAGTCAAATGTAAGCAACGAGCTAAGGGGGGTTCTGTACTGGCCCTCCATGAATGCAGACATAGAGCAAACTGATCAGAACTGTTCCAAGTGTGTAGGTTATCAAAATCGCCTGCTTGCTGAGCCCCTGAAACCAAACCAAACAACTCTGACACCGAATCTAACTTGGAGTGAAATTGGGACAGAACTGTTCCAAGTGTGCAGATTATCAAAATTGCCTGCTTGCTGAGCCCCTGAAACAAACTCCTACACCGAATCTAACTTGGAGTGAAATTGGGACAGACCTGTTCCAGTTTGATGCGAAGACATACCTGATAACAGTTGACTATTACTCCAAATTCATTGAGGTGGATGAAGTGAAGGATTTATGCTGCAGTACAACTCTTGAGCAGCTAAAATCACAGTTTAGTTGACATGGTCTACCGGAGACACGAAGCGATAATGGGACTATATACAACTCACAACTTGTGAAGAAATTTTGCAAAGATCATGGAATCATTCTTAGAACGTCTAGTCCCAGATATCCATGTTCGAATAGAAAGGTAGAGAGGGCTGTACAAACGGTAAAACGACTGGCGAAAATCTACAGACAAGCACCTGGCCTTGCTGGATTATCACACAACACCACTGGAAGGCATTCATCTATCTCCGGTTCAACTACTGATGGGAAGACATCCGAGGAATACCTTTCCCATTGCCCGAGGTCTTCTGGTGCCTATAGCTTATGACCGTGATGCTGTGAAAAGGCACTTTGACCTGGAAAAAGCAAAACAGAAGTTCTACCATGATCATCACTCAAAGGTCTTCCACCATTCCATCAGAATGATGAAGTTAGAATGGAGCCTCCTATGGGTTCCAAAAGGTGGATACCAGCTGTGATTGTGAAGCAGCATTCTGAGCCACGTTCGTACATTGTTCAGTCCCGAGAAACGGGTGACACTTATCGCCGTAACCATCGACATTTACGTAAGAGCACCAGTGTAGCCAATGGTGCTACTCTCGATCGGTCTTTCGTTGATACTGCTAACGCTACCAGTGAGGCCCATGATGGCTCAAGCTGTTTGTTAAACATGAAGCCTCCAGCTGGTGACACTGCACCTACTGTTGATCTGGGTGAGCCAGACAAAGCAGTCACCCGATCAGTGTCTACAGCTCGCCCAGTTACCCCATGCGTCACTCGTACTCAAAGTGGTCGTATCAGTCTTCGACCAACAGACTTAACTTGTGATGAACTGTAAATGTTACCCTCGTTAAGTTTGGATGTTTCCTAGCACTGAATTGGATTTGATTTGTTGCAGGGTTATGTGGATTGAAGTGTTTGATGTGTTGTTTTGTTTTGGGACAGAGTTGGACTTTGCAAGCGATTAATGTTTCCATTTCTTTTATGATCTCTGATACTATTTCTCTTAACATTGGTTTGAGTTCCGTACTATTTGCTCATGTAATAACTTGTTCACTGCTTTTTGTCCATCTTGAAGGAGAAGATGTAATATATGTTTGTAGTGCCTGCAATTCAGAAACAACTTGAGTGTTGTTGTTGTTGGTTATCTCAACGGAACTAGAAAAATAAAGAAGGCACTTCTGGCGCAGCCCGGATGGCTTACAAGCTGGAGTCTTGCTTATGTTACACCGATAATCCCCTCTTGTGAAACCGGTAGGGGACTAATAAGAATCCACACGAGAAATTCACATTCAAAAATCCAGACACAAGATATAAAACTTATTGTGTTCATCAAATATCTGCAACTACAAATAGAAAGAGCTCAAACATCAACTGAGCTTCACAAAAACGAGACTTTATTGTGAACGTAGTGAGCTTCATACTCAACGCGTGCACATGAGAGAATAGGAAACAACAACAACAAACAATACACCCTGGCAACTCCCCGCATCATCAAAAAATAATTTTTAATCGTGATTTACATATTTGATCGCTGATCCCGAATCCAGGCCGAAGTAACCGGAAATTGCAGCATCGTCTGCTATGCACCTGACTGACCTCAGAATCTGTCAAAATCATCAGCTGTGTGGCGCTTACATGTACTATGGTATAGTTGGCAAGTAACAGTGTGAACAAGTTGAATGCACAAATGTCCGAAAAATCATAGCAAAAAGACGTTTAATTTGATATATTAAGAAGCGAATGTAAGAAGAATTCTACGTTCGCTTCTCGGCTTTGCCTATTCCATAATAGCGACGTAGTGAGCTTCATACTCAACGCGTGCACATGAGAGAGAATAGGAAACAACAACACAATACCCTGGCAATTGGAATCCGTGTCGTCGGCTATCCTTTTGCTTCTGGTTTTTGTCATGGGGAATGATGCGTCCCGCGGAGATAAAGGCATCGTCGGAGACATGAAAGACCAAATATCGGACTTGTGTATATTCCTCCACTGATTTTAATAAAGATATCTCCCGCATCATCAAAAAATATTTTTTAATCGTGATTTACATTATTTGATCGCTGATCCCGAATCCAGGGCGAAGTAACCGGAAATTGCAGCATCGAATGCAAGAAGAATTCTAGTTCGCTTCTAGGCCTTGCCTATTCCATATTACAACTTCAACAATGTTTCAGGCAAAATAAAATGAAAAAAGGGAGTGAGTTATAAAACATTAATTTGGTTAAAAACACTTGGGAATGATTCAGAGTTTCATTCATCGCTCACCTTCTGTCTGCGAGAGGGAATCTTCACCCGGCTCTTCCTTCACACGAGTGACGTCCAACATCGGAGGAACGTTTCCATGGAAACCTCCGGGGCTCACTCGACCCGTTTCATCTGTGAGAAGAAATGGACGGACGTCGGGACCGTGGAGGGTTTAAAATACGAGAACATCTTGAGGTAATTTATACAGTTTTATCGTTTATAAAATAATAAATTGAAAAGTTAATTTAAATCCTGTGAATAAATGGTTAAACGTCGTGCTGGACTCGCCTTGTGAAAACAATTTCCCCGAGTTCAAGTTTCACCTTCAGCTCCTCATTTAATCATATAACAACATCAATGGAGTCAGAAAACAAACTCACCACAACCTGTCAGGTCATTCCCATCATCCAGCATCGTTATCTTCAACGTGTACATTGTTATTATAGATTTACCTTGTGAGGGAAAACCACCTGTAGGTTCAGGTTCCACCTTCACCACCACACTATCGGATCTGTGGGAGAACAAAACCCGTTTTAAACAAAGATCACACTCGGAGATTTTACTTTAAAACAAACTCGTGTTAAACTCTTCTTTTATTACTCTCCGAATATTCATCAACGTGGTTTCTCCATCATTGAGAGAACCCCGTACCGGGTTCCTGGTCTCCGTCCGTCCCGTCATTACGAAGGTTCTGAACGCCAGATCCCTGAACCCGACAGACGATCTACAGCATCCTCACCGGACCCGCCTCTGGTCCCCTCCATCAGAGCCCGACTTGGAGTCCGAGTAGTTGGGATCGTGAGCGCAGCTCGGGGGGTCTCGGTCTATGACCATTAACACGTTGTGGAGGAACGAACTCCGTTGGTTTGTGTTTATCTCTTCCCAACTTCAAAAAATAAAGGAAATTTCTCTCACACCGGTGGATATGAAAATAATTCAGGTGAACTATTGTACTGTTGTTATACACACGTCACTTCCCCCAATAAACACATCTTATATCTCAACCACTCTTGTTTCACTTTCACGGAGCAAGAGGTGAAAACGAAGGAAGGAGAATGTACAAGCCGAGCTCACATATACACCACGGATGAGATCCTGCACTGAAACCTCGTTTAATCCTCCGGAGACAATATAGTTCACAAAGGAGACGAATATGTGTGATATACATTATGAAATGGCTCCCACAAACAAAAAAAACATAATACCATCACAGCAGATTCGTTATGGACATTTATTTATTATGTACGCAAATATAGGACATATTTTGACACCATCGTCCCCTTCATTGCTCTTTAAGATCATCGATTTCGGAGAAATCTAAACGTCCAAAAATCCTAAAACGTTCTAAAATCATCAATTTAAAGTATCCCATTTCGTTCAATCACGTAACACCCTCCCCCCCTCCTTCTCCACAGGTTCCAGACTAAGCGCAAGTCAAGAACCCTCCCTTGAGGCTTACCTGTTCCCAAACCCCTCCTCCTCCTCCTCTCCCCCATCGTCCTCGCTACGCCTCCCCCCCCCACTTCCCGGATTGTGTAGTTTTTTTAAGGGGGGTGAAGGTGGTTTTAGGGTGAAGAATATATAACAGCGACACTCACACAATCCCTTGCCAAGACCTCTCACAGACATCACCAACCTGTTCCATGGTCGGGTTGTCGCGACTAAACGTCTCCCCCAGCAGGTTTTTTGGTGGAGGGTGTTTGGATATGGACACCCAGCAGGATTAAAAACAAAACCTGTCAAAGGGCGGAGGAGCTCCTTGTGAGCCAACGGCCATCCATATCTAGTGCCCAACTGTGTCTGCGGACGTCCTCCTGCAGTTGGGTTACTTCTTATTAGGAGGTTGGTGGCAGGATTTGCACTCCGGCAACCGTAAAACCCTTCATTCCGCAAACACAAAAACGCAAAGAAATCTGAAAACCCACTCCGTGGGAGTACCACTGTGCAGCTTCCCTTCGCAGGGCAGCTCACCGGATGACGGGATTGGGGCAAAGCCTTCGGGACCCCCATCTTTGATGATAGGAATGAAGCCACGGGTAACATTCCCGGGTCAGATTGTGGGAGAGTGTGCGGAGTGGTGCTGAGGTGTCGTCCACCAGACGGCGGTCTCCTTGGGTTAACCTGACGCGGTCCTTCGGGTGGGTGCCTGGAATGTCCTATCCCTAAGAGAGGATGATCACCTGTCTCTGTTATCATCTGAGCTCAAGCGTTTGGACATCGGTATTGCAGCTCTCTCTGAGGTTCGGAGACCGGATTGTGGCGAGATAATGGGGGTGGTTACAACTACTATGGTCTGGTCGCTCTGATGGTTACCATGCCCAAGGAGTTGCTGTAGCTGTGTCCAATAAGCTGACTCCATAATAATTGAGGTAACACCGGTCAACAAGCGTATTATGAACTAAGGATTAGTCACTCCTTGGGTGTCATTTCCCTGGTCTCTGTTTATGCTCCGACTGAGGCGAGTGATCTCACTGTGAAGGATGCATTCTACGCCACGCTCGAGTCTGTGGTTGTTCAGTGCCCAGACGAGATACACTTCCAGTCTGGGGGATTTCAATGCATCGACTGGAACTGATAGGGATGGTTATGAGACGTGTGTTGGTCCCATGGGTCTGGAACTGTGAACCTGAATAGCACGAAGTTCTTGACTTTGCAAGAAGTCATGGACTTAGGTTGGCCGGTTCATGGTTTCAGTGCCCACACGCTCATCGCTGGACTTGGTATTCCAACGCTGGCGGTGTGGCAAAGGAGATTGACTATGTGATCGTTGATCGTCGCTGGAGGATGATCCAGAACTGCGGGTCTACCGGAGTGCTCAGTTCCTCAATACTGACCACCAGCTTGTTGTAGCAACTCTTAAGTTGCACCTTAAATCCAGAGGAATGGTACCATCCCAGCCTAGGCTGGATGTTGGCAAGCTCAAGGATGAGAGGGCAGCTGAGGAGTTTGCGAACAAGCTGAGTGGAGATTTGGTGGGTCTGGGTGCTTTGGGAGATCCCGAAGAGTTGTGGAGTGCCTTCAAGACCACCGTCCTTGAAGTTGCTGGTGGATGTCTTGGAACTCATCGTAGGGCAAAGAAAATTTTTGTCTCTCAAGGGACACTGGATCCCATTGACCAGAGTCGCAGGGCCAGGCTGAATGGCAGAGCTGAGCTGTTCAGGGAGCTGAGGCATAAAACTGTACGTGCGCTAAGGTGGACAAGGAGGCCCATGTGCGAGGAGTCTGTGAGGGGGGAGAGGATCACCTGTGGTCAAGTGATTCTCGTCCTGCTTACAGGGGAATTCGCACATTGCGTTCATCCAAGCCCATCCCTCGGTGAACTGCAGTTAGAGCAGAGGGTGGTAGCCTCTTGACAAGCAGTCTGAAGTGAAGGCCCGCTGGGCCGGTTACTTTGAGGCGTTGTACCAGGCTGATCCACCAGCTGTCGAGTTGGACGCAAGGGTGTTACAATAACTGTTGCTGACCCTCAAATCAACTGTGGTCCACCTTCACTTGTGGAAACACAGGCTGCGGTGAACCGGTTAAAATGGGGTAAAGCTCCAGGGATCTGTGGCATCCATGCTGAACTTCTCAAGGCTGGTGGAAATGCTGCACTCGTGTTGTTGCATGCAGTTCTGTGCTCTGCCTGGAACACAGGCATCATCCCAACTGACTGGAAGAGGGGCCTTGTTGTCCCTCACTGGAAAGGGAAGGGTGATCGCCAAGACTGCAACAACTACGAGGGGTGACGCTGCTCTCAGTTCCGGGCAAGGTCTTTGCTCGGATAATTCTTGATAGGGTTCACCACCATCTGCTTGAGCACCAGCATCCAGAACAGTCAGGCTTTACACCAAAGAGGTCAACAATTGACCGTATCCTTGCCCTTCGGGTCCTCACCGAACGCAGACGAGAGTTTCGGCAGGGGCTGCTTGCAGCTTATGTTGATCTCTGTAAAGTATTTGATTCATTGAATCGGGATGCCCTCTGGAGGATTTTTGGTCTTCGTGGGTGCCACCAAAACTGATCGATCTGATGTCTGAACTCTATCTGGTACTGATGGTGCTGTGAGATGTAGTGGTACCATCTCTGACTTATTTCCAGTTGTTACTGGAGTTATTCAGGGGTGTGTCCTGGCCCCCACACTTTTCAGCGCTTGTGTGGATTGGATTCTGGTGAGGATGTCGGAGAGATCAAGCTGTGGTGCATCGTTTGAGAATGTGGAGATCTCTAACCTTGATTTCACAGATAATGCATGGATATCCTTTTGGGGGCCCTCGAGGTGCTGAATGAGGAGTCGGTGCCACTGGGATTCCTGGCTCAAAACTAAGATCCAGGCCTTCAATGACATATTGGATGCTCCTATCTTGTCTGTACCTGTTTGTGATGAGGATGTTGAGGTCACGGAGAGATTCACTTACCTTGGCAGTGATATTCATGTATCTGCTGGCTTTGCGCCAGAGGTCAATCGTCATCTGGGTCAGGCTTGGGTGGTCGTGGATTCACTGGATCATGGGGTATGGTGCTGTCGGTACCTGTGCAGGAGGACGAAAGTCTGAGTCTTCAGGTCCTTGGTGCTTCCAGTCTTGCTCTATGGATGTGAGACTTGGACTCTGACCAGGGATCTGAGATGGTGACTTAATTCCTTTGGTACCCGGTCTCTTTGGAGAATCCTTCGCTATCACTGGTCGGACTTTGTGTCCAACGAGCGGTTGCTGAGAGACTCAAATGAGATTTGTTACCTGCATAGTCCGTGGGCGTCAGCTGCGGCTGTATGGACATGTGGCTCATTTTACAGATGCTGATCCTGCTCACCAGATTCTCTCAGCGAGGGATTCTCCTGAGTGGAGGAGGCCAATGGGCCGCCCACGTGCCTCGTGGTTGCAGCAGGTTGATCGGCATCTCAAGTAGATGGGGATGGGCCAGGCATCTGCCTGGGGGATGGCCAGACGGAGGCCCCTGGAGTACCGGCGGAAAGTGGACGCAGCGACGCGCTGCTCTGGCGCATGCTCCCATACCTGACCTGACCTCCAATTATCACAACTCAATACTTTCAGGTGTCTCATCTGTTAACAATTGAAATGCTGATTCCTCCAAATTCTTCTCCTCAACCAAATAGTTTACCTCGAATGACAGAATTTCAGCTCTGTTTAGAGTTGGTCTAACCTCCAGGTTACAATATTTAGCCAATTCAAGAAGCTCTTTTTTTTCATGTACCAAGTTGTTCCTCATCTGGCGACTCAACAAACTTCTTTTCATCAAAGACCAGTATGAACGTTTGTTGGCTTCACTTGGTTTTCCACTTGTCAATGTATTATTGGCTATTTGGTTTCATATCCCAGACGAGCCCTCAATTTCTGTTAAGAGTCGACCTCAAGGCATCACAGCGAGTGCACTGGTAACCATCATGGTTTCCTGGAGGGCGTCGTGGCAGAAAATAAAGACACTGATGTGTGCTTTTAGTGTTGTTTTTGGTTGAAACAAACATAAGAAAGGAGACAGATGGGTAATGTTATAAGAAATATTTAATAGTTCCTCATGTCTACCTTAAGCGCAAAAATATTAATGAAATGTATCAGTAAATGCCTTTCATCATAATCCAATGCAGCTAAACAAAAACTCATAATGACTCTCGACGTGGCAACTCAGCTTCATCAAGCAGTTTGCAAATTAAACCCAGCGGGTCATAAATGAATCAAAGGTCAGCGGTGAGCCCCACTGGAATGTTCATAATCCAGAAGGTGCGCCCAAACTGTGAAACCAACATAGGCAGTCATATTTTAAAAGTCCTCAGAAGGTGAATTCCAGAATCACCGAAGCATAGATGAAAGCCCAATTCTGCCATTACAGATGTACCGCAGATGAAGACCAGAACTCTGAGCTGAAAAGGATGATTTCGTTGAAGGACAAGAGAGGTTTGAGGGATGAATAAGTTCGGAGAGTACACACCAGTCAACATACCGAGTGCCTTCTCAGAATGGCGCATAAATCCCCAAAATGGTGCCAATGAGGTAATACAAGCAGCAGCTTTTATATCGTCACTGAGAAAACAAGTGAAGTGCAATGGCAGACAGGCAGGTCCAACGAATAGTTGAGGGAGTTCAGTGGAGAAGAATACCTCAAAGGATAGATATAAGAAGAGAAGCTGAATCCCCACAGAGCAGCGCACAGCGGGTGAAAGTTGATCTGTCATGTCAATGGGATTGATGAGTCATTAAACCTTCACAGGTTTGCATACAGAAGACCCTGATTTCTCCATCACTGTGAATGTCAGTTTTAAAATGATATGCAATCCTCGAAAAAGAGCGTGGCAGCTCAAGAGAAGTCCAAATATCTGTTTCCTTTTTTTTATTCTGTTCCCCCAATGCCTTTACCTTTTCACTCCTCGTGTTGTTGTTGTTATTGTTGTTGGTGTTACTTAACTGGAAACTTAACAGCAAATGTAACCTTTCCCAAGCACAATTAAATGAATATACGAGTCTGTTACATAAGAAACAGAGCATGTGTGTGGTTGTGAAGCTCACCCTTCCTGTTCGCTTCCTGCCAAGACTGATGCTATCACTTGCAGTGGTGAATATGATGATGTACAACTTATGAGGATTAAATAAGTTCTAACATTTCATGGGAAATATATTTTGTGTGACTTTTAATATCCTCATATAATATTGTTACGAATCTGGAAACCATGCGCACTCAACATTCAGGTCCCAAAGTTAGTTATGCCGGTAAGTACGTGTGAGACAGGTCCCTTTCCTTTTTGTCTAGTGGGAGACTCGAAAACGTGCGTTGTGACATCTTTAGTTAGGTTATTACATCAGCCATCTACATCCCATACATCTACCATCCCATCTGCGGGACCCAACCAGCCCATCACGCTCCATCCCCACAGACGAACTCCTCTGGTAGGACGATTTTCTCAGGGCAGATCCTGTTACTCTCTGCGCGAGCGAGGCCACGTGGCCACGAGGAATATTCAGGGCTACCGAGCAGGGGCCACGGCTCCGCCTCGGAAGGGTGCGGCCGTGGGCCAATGAGGGACCTCCAATGAGGGAGGAGATATATCCCCGGGCAGTGCCACAAGAGGTGTGGAAAAACGGGAGTGGTGTGGACGGAAGGTCGTGTGTCGTCAGTGTCGTTATCGTTGGTGGGTTGCGCGAGAGTTCACAGGAGGTCTACGTTGCTGTACGAAGGGGTTTTTGCTGTCACGAGGGTTGAGCAGAGGGCCATCGAGGTGGCGAACGTGTCTCTGCTGGCCCTCTACAAGGAAGGACAGAGCGACCCTGACCCCCCCTCCGTGGACCCAGATTATTCGCCACCCGAACTGCGCCACGAGTCTCGAGTCCCCCACGTGCGACTGGGGATCAGACCAACGACCTTTGTCAGGTGCCGCATCGCGGAGCACGCCCTC
>CM068968.1:40881202-40893199 GCA_035128595.1 Eptatretus atami
CACTCATGGCTCGCAGACTTCCTCTCCTGTAGCAGTCAACGTGTGGCCCAAAATGGAGTTCTTTCGTCCCCTCTTCCTGTCCAGGCTGGAGTTCCTCAAGGTTGTGTTCTGGGCTCTGTTCTTTTTCTGGTTTTCATTAATGATCTCTCTGACTCTCTGGAAAATATTCTTTATCTCTTTGCTGACGACTCCATCCTCTGCCGTACCATCTGTCATCCCTCAGATTGGCAAGCAGCAACTTCTTCGCTCACTGCAGATCTGGGTAAAATCACAAACTGGTCCAACACTTGGAACATGTTTTTCAATCCGGACAAATCTCACACTCTCACTATTTCTCTCCGAAAGGACCATCTGGACCCCCCCCATCTACTTTCTCAACAATCCACTTGAAGAAGTCCTTTCATTCAAAATTCTGGGTCTCACTATCTGCCATGATCTTTCCTGGGAAAGCGACATTTCCAAAGTGGCCTCCTTAGCCAGTTGCCGACTGGGAATCCTCAATCGTGCAGTCTTTCCTCGGCCCACCTGAGCTCCTGGCCACATACAAAGATTTTGTCCGCAGCCTGATGGACTACTGCTCTCCCCTCTGGGCTGGTGCTCCCACCTCTCACCTTTCTCGGCTTCATGCTGTGGAGACCAAGGCATTTCGGATCATTGGTATCTCCCGCAATGAGGCTATTTTTGGGTTTCTCAATCTCTCACTGCAGGCAGGTCGGTGGTCTTTCTGTCTTCTACCATCTCCTCTCCAGTCTCGCTCACCCTGCTCTGTCTGCGAGATGTGCCCCCCCCCCAATATTTCGCCATTTCCGCTGCGGCGTTCAGGTCTGAGCAACCTTCTGGTAAAATCCAAAATCAAGAAACATGTCCACTTCAGCTTTTCATTCTCTTTTTTCTGCATTTGGATAAATCACCACCTCTCTGCAATCATCTTCTCCAGGTTTCAAAAAGCTGTTCAACACGATATTTCCTATCAAACGTGTTTTCTACCGTTAATCCATCCAAACCACTCCTTCAAATTCCTGCTTCCTTCTGAAAGTTTCCTGCTGTAAGGTCCTGAAAGTCCTGTAATGTTCCATTCTTGTTTACCGTGTACCGGTCATCCTCTCCTTTCCACAGATCTCCTAATGCAGGGGGTTTACCTTAGCCGGGGGAGGTATACCTACTTTGAGGGTATGGGACTAATGCTGGGGGTATGGGATTCAGATCTCTGAATATTTGTATATATTTGATTTATTATTTATAGTTGGTTAGAATGTTTAGATTATAATAGACTGTTATTCAATTATCAGTATTCAATGTTTTGTATATTTGTAATTTCTCGGTTATTTTTTATATTATCTTTTTGTTGTAAATATATACTGATAAAATGCTTATGATTGCCTTCATGTTCTATTTCCGAGTAATCCATAATCTAAAATAAATTCAAGCTATTGACTCTTCTCGAATTCATTCAACTGTCAAATAATTGACTGGTGATGATGATGATTTTTGGACAATCAAGTCGAAGGGGGTATGGGACGATGTTAGGCATCATTGGGAGTTGGAATATCAAAAGGTAGAACCTGTCCTAATGATTCTGTCTCTGTTCCCATGTTTGTCCCTTACTTCCGCGCTCTTGTCTCATACCAAGCCCTCCTTGTTGTGCATTCTGTGTTTAGGCTCCCAAGTCTCGAACAAGTATAAAATATATTATATTTATAGTATATGTTATTTTAAAGTTAATTTAAATTAGTGAATAATGGTAAACGTCGTGCTGGACTCGCTTGTGAAGAAAATTTCCCGAAGTTAAGTTTCACTTGCAGCTCCTCATTTAAATCTATAAAACAATAATGGAGTCAGAAAAACCAAACTGACACAAACGCCGTCAGGTCAATTCCTCATTTCATCCAGCATCGTTATCTCAAGTGTATTGTTAATTATAGATTGTTAGAATGTGAGGGAACCTGTAGGTTAGGTTCACTTCCGACCACTATCAGATCTGTGGAGAAACAAAAGGTGTTAAACAAAGATACACTCGGAAGATTTTACTTAACAAATCGTGTAATTTTCTTTATTTATTCTCGAATATTATCAACGTGGCTTTCTCCCATATGAGAGACCGTACCGGGTCAGTAGTCGTCGCCATCCATCACGAAGGTTCGAAGTCAAGGATGCTAACCGCATGGATCCCAGATGTCTCGCCGGAGCCCTCTGGTCTCGATCAGAAGTCCGACTTGGAGTCGAGATAGTTGGGATGTGAGCGCGCTCGGGGGTCTCGTCCGTGAATCGGTCCGGAATTCAGACTGGTTCAGTCGGTTTGTGTTATCTATTCCAGCTTCAAATAAGGAATTTCTTTTTTTTTTCATTGCAGTGGCTTGAAAATAATTCGGCGAATAATTTACTGTTGTTATAACGCATGTCACTTCCAAATGAATATTCTGTAGGACTGTATAAACACTCTTGTTACTTTCAAACGGAGCAAGAGTGAAAAGGAAGGAGGGAGGGATGTTAAAGCGACTCAAATATACACCGAGAGGATGCAGAAAACCTCATTTAACGTTTTGGGCGGACAATAGTTCACAAAGGAGACAGCATATGTGAATAGTATCCATGCGTACGTCCACAGGCGAAGAACGAAGCCATCAAAGAGAATTCGTTTCGGGGTATTTATTGTATCCATGAGAGCCAATATCGGGAAGATAATTTAACATCTCTATCGCTTTTTGTCCAGAAATGTTGTTTATGTTTTTTCCTCTGAATTTGTTCTCCAAATTCCTTTATGACTTGCTTCCAATGCATCCTCTGCCGCCTCTTTTCTTCCGTTCATATTTTAATACAACCTCGGGCGTCGGTATATAAGTATCACGATGTCGCTGTTCTCGTCTCTGGTCTGCGCTGTTGGCTCCTTAAATTGTAAATTTAAGGATATATATTAACAGAGACTTTCGGCCCATCTTGCCTGGCTCGATGACATCATACACATTATTGATTAATTCATCCATCAATTTATTATAAAATTTGGACTGAGAGAGAGGGAAGGGTCGCGATGAGGCTGGGTGGAGGGACGAGTGCGAATGATGGTGGGGGGGGAGTCGTCGCGGTGAGGATGGTGGGGAGGAGTGGCGGTGAGGATGGGGGGAGGGAGTGGCGGTGACGCTGGTGTGGGGTGTCGTGATGGGGTCTTTAGGGGGAGGTGTCGTGGTAGGTTGGTGGGGGAGGAGTCGTCGCGGTGAGGTGGGTGGGGAGGAGTGGCGTGACGCTGGTGGTGCGAGGTGTCGTGATGGGGATCTTTGGGGGAGGGGTGGTGTGGTTGAGGTTTGGTGGGGGGAGGAGTATCGCGGATGATGCGTGGGGGTGAGGAGTCGTCGTGGTGAGGTTGAAGTGGGGAAAGGAGTGTGAATGAGAGGGTGGGAGGATCGCCGGGTGAGATGTGGGGACGAGTGGATGTAGTGTTTTGGGGGAGGAGTCGTTCGTGTGAGGTTGGTGGGCATAGGAGCGTTGATAGGTTGGTTGGGAGGAGGAGTCGCGTGAGGATGTGGGGGAACGAGTGCGTGATGGGGGGGAGGATGTGTCGCGGTGAGGCTGGTGTGGTGGTGAGTCGTAGATGAGGAATAGTGGAGGGAGGAGTAGTAGTGAGGCTAGAGGATGGGGGGGTGAGTTTTGCGAGTGAGGATTGTGGGGAGTGCGAATGAGAGCTGGTGGGGGAGGAGTCGCGTGAGGATGAGTGGGGCATGAGGAGTCACGGGATCGAGAGCTATATACATAATATATATGAATATATATATATATCACACATATACAGCAGACATATACTATTATTATAACTGTATATACTACATATAACTATAAAAATATATACATACGTATAGAAATATACATATATTATGTATATGTGTATATATATTATACTATATAACACATTATCAACACACATATGTAATTATGTATACATCTACAAATATATATGATGTTTAGTATAGCGTGTGGTATATTATATCTGTTACGGCTCTGGAAATTCGCAATACACCATAAAGGTCCCGATAGGTGAGGGATTAATTTCTAAGTAAATGTGTAGATTACGCCCAAACCATTGTATAGAGGGAATTAATGTGATATCAATGGGCTGGCGCATATTTGAGTTGGCGTTTTTCTTGTTCTATACCTTTGTTTTGATACAAATACAACAAAGCAGCCAGAAAAACTACTTCACAACTTGGCTCGGCAAATAACATCATGCTCCTCAAACGCACATGGCTCGAACCCGGAAAACCTCACCACCTTCTCTTAACGGCAATTCAGGCACACTGTGGGGCCGAGCGTCGGGCTGTCTTCAGCGATACACGGAGAACGAGTGCGATGGGGTTTTTCTGAGGAGAATTCGGATCAGCGAATGCTCACACACCGACCGCCACATTGATCACAATCAGGAAGCGGGGCGGGCTTGGCCCGCCTCCAGACTCCCAAGTCTGACGAAAATACGGCATATGCAATTTGAGGATAAGATGATAACGCCCCTTTTTCTCCTCCATCGGCGAGCGTGGGATCGCCTGAGGTCGTTTGGATCGAGATTTGCATATGGTGGTTTCTGGCGATAAAAAGGCGAGCGCAGTGAAGTCGCGATTTAGCGTATGGTGGGCAGATTCGGAGAGGAGCTCGAGAGTGTCGGTGGAGCGAGCTTTAGATCAGAGGCCAGTCAGCCGCAACGTGGGAGTCCGGAGACGGGAGTGAAGCAGGGTGGGGGAGAGGCTAGGGGGAACGAGGGAGGGGATCGCTGAGGGGCTGGAGGCTCGGGTCCGGGAACGACGGGTGCGTTGATGAGCAAGCAGATACTCATCCCAGAGCACTCAACATTCCTCACCGCTGAGAGAGTGCGACAAGGGGCCGTTCCTACTATACACCAGCAGGTGCCCAGAAACGCCGTGCAGGCATTACTGCGGTGCCACGAGGGGGGGTAGGATTCGTTCGTGGACTGGCCGTCTCCGGTTCACGCGCATTAGCACGGGCCATTCTGATCCTTGCATGTGAGGGGTTTTTCTTTGGGCTTCGGTGTGAAATGCGTGTTGTGGCGCGTGTCTTGTTAAGGTAGTAAATGTATAAGTTGGTCGTGTGTCGTGTAGTGTTTTACTTTTTAATATGTGCATTTCTTTGTTCTTGTGATTATTGTGAATCGTAATTGTGATGTAAATAATGGTATTGTGTCTCCGTGTGAAGGAATAAATGTGCATTGTGTGAATGTTATCCCGTTTGGTTGTCTTTTCTTTCTTGTGATGCCTCTGCTTCAGTAAGGTTTCGTAGTGGGTGAAAACGCCGGTAAATACTGAACCGTCGAGGTCGATGATAACAGTCGGTATATATACAAGTAAAGAGAAGGCCAGCAAGCGGCTGTGTGCGGAGTCGACTGCGGCGAGGTACGATGCGCGGTTACATCGAGTGGGTATACGTATGGTAGGTCGAGTTTGGTTCGAACAACTATCCTACGCGGGTGGGCGATTGGCCGATTGTGCTGTTTACGGGCCGATCCGAGAAGCGGGCCACAGGACCGATCAATTAGGACTGATCCGGCGTCGTAGGCGGAGGCGTCCGATGGAGTTGTTCCAATACGCCGGCCTGGGGATCGAGTAGGACGGTGGGTTGGCCTGTGTTCGCGAAACCTGCTACGAGGATCGAATCGTGCCGAATCGGCGATCGCACGCCGGGCGCGAATTCGAACAGGTGGTTAGTGAGGAGAGGAAGAGGTATTATCGGCTCACTGTTCAGAGCTAACTCTCAGGTACTAGTACAGGAGATGGGTAGAATCGGTCGGGGTGGAAGCGATCACGATTCTTTAATTAGGAAGGAGTTAAGATTACACCTTAGTGGAAATGGGTATCGAGGCGAGGTTGGGGGGGTAGAAGGGCATGGAGGTTGAATGTTTTATCGAATGCTGGTACTGAGATAGCGAGTTCGCTATGCAGATACGTTAGAGATTTCGTGGAAGACACCTGCAACTGTCACCCAAGAACGAGAGCCGGTAATTGGGATTGTGAGGTGCTCTTGGTGTATGGAACCGCTTTCCCTCCTTTACTAGTCCAATAAGGTATCTCTCCTGGCCAGATGAAATCCAGGACGCGCGGCGATTCGGCTTACGTCGGAGTCGGCTGAAAATACAGTAGGGGATGTTGAATGCGGCATCGAGCATCAAATGAAGAGTTAAATGGATATAATCACATACGAAATAAATAGATATCGCGAAAGAATGACAACAAATATGTGGAAATCACTCGGATAATGAAAATCGAAGATACCTAAAGGAACGAACGACTGAAACGAAGAACATAACGGGAAATGGTAGGTAATATGAAATGAGTAACGTATAAGGGATATAAATGAGAAAATGGAAAGAATGCGCACAAGGAATGAAGAGAGAATAAAAGAAATGCGGGTCGAGGCGCGCAAGTCAAATAGGGCGGAGGCGTGGAGGGCAAAACAAGGGAATAGAGTAAATGGCGAGACACGTAGGTGGGAGCAGAGCGGGCGTGGGTAGCGAGGAGGTGGACCAGTGGTGTCAGGCTTCCGAGCTTGAAGGTTGGAAAAATTATTTGCAGGGACGTGTTGGGCAAAGAGTTCTCAGGGAGGTAGACGGGAAGTGACGGTTTAACTAGAGAGGAAACCAGTTCAATTGGGTGACGGAGACATGCACGAAGGAACTAAAAATAGTGGAGTGTGAGAAAAGATGCAGGAATGAACAGGAGTTGATAAGCTGGGACGGGAGGTAGGAAGGGAGACAGAGAACTGGGAGACGGATAGACGGACACAAAAGGATGGAGAAGACTGTAGGATGCATGTGGAGTCGTGAGGAGATGAGGGAAAGAATCTGGAGTTAAGGGAAATTCGTGAGTTACAGAAAGACAGAAGGAGAGGTTACAGAAATAGCGTTAGTGTGATGGGTAGGTAGAGCAGAGGAAGAAGGAGCACGACTTAGAGTCGAACAGTATAGACGCTGTAATGTCACAGCTGGAGCGAGGCAGAATATAAGAATGAGATTGCAAGGAGAGTATGATGGAAGACGAATGAGACGAAGAAGGAAATAGATCAAGTGGAGGAAACAACGAGATTGCATGAATGAGGAAAACGAAGAATACTGTAAAGAAGAAGGATGAGGACAGGAGAAAGAATTGTCAGTTGAAAGAAATTGGATTCAGAACAAGGAACAGAAAGAAGTGGAATAAAAACTGAAAGAGTATGATTTGAACTGAACGACAAAGGAAAAAAATAGGTTGGATACGAGAAAGTTGAGGAGCAACGAATGAGCAGGAAGGGAATGAAGGAGATTGAGGCCAACGAGATTGGAGAGGGAAGAGAGAGGAAATGATAGAAACAAAAAGAATGAAGCGCAGGTTGACCAATTGAAAGAAAAGGCAAGGCTGGAGTGCGAAGGGTAGACAGAGCGAATGAAAGCACAAAGGGAATTAGATCACATGAAGAAACATGAATGCAGAAGGAAGGGCACGAGACAGAAACAAGGAAGAGTAATGAGACAGCAGCAATGAAACAAAGAAAGAGATTAACCAATGAAGCAAACATGAAACTGAACAGCGAAGGACAGGAGAGGAAGCAAGGAAGGGTACTGAGAGAGCAGCGAATGAAACACAGGAAAGGAAATGAGCGCCATTGAGAGAACGATGAGGATTGGAAATGAAGGAGCATGAGGAAGAGTGGGGAGAAAACAAAACTATAGAGTTTGGAAATTAATGAACTGAAGAGAGATGAAATTGAAGTCAGAGAGATTGGAAAACTCAGAAAAAAACAGAAACTATTGTTAGAGATGGGAAGAAGAGAAAATAGAGAGGGGAACTGATGATAATGACGGAGTTAAGGATCAAGAACTACACACACACAGAATAGTGGCGGATGAATGGGTGAGCTCGCGGACTGGTAGGGACAGGTGTGGCAGCTGATGGCTGCCTCAGGACGAGGGAGGAAGTATGCCCTTGAGGCGTCACGACAGGTGGGTTCGGTCGTGCAAGCGGAGTGAAGGACGAGTGCTGTGGATCGGTGCACGTGTAGCTTGGGGGGTATGAGGCGGGAACCCTTGTGGGGAACGAATACAGTGTGTTGTGCAGGGCTGTGTGTTTGCGGTGTGCGGAGATCGTGTTCGCACGCATGTGTGGAGTGAGACCGCCTGGAGGTGAAGGTTGGGTGTGGAGTGAGAGGGTCGTGTGAGGGAGAGTGTGGCGTAGGTCTTGTATGTGAGGGAGATGTCGGTCGATGCGGGAAGAGCAAGCGCGTCTCCCGGTGTGAGTGTGTTGGAAATGGAGTTGTTGCGTCGTAACGCAGGTGTGCGTGTGGTGGAATCGGAGAGCGAACGGGACAGAGGGACAAAAGCGGGTAGCGGCGTAGTTGGAATGAAGTGCGGGTTCACCACAGCGAGCGCGAGGTCCGTGCTGTGAGGGCACGAACCAGTGCTGCAAGTTGCGGGAGTGAAGCCGGTCCGGAAACGCAGCGTGATTTGCGATCGGGAGGCAAGTTTAGGCAGGAGAAGGATTTGGACCGGATGGTTTCTCCACGAGCGTGTGTTATGCTCAACGGGGGCAGAGAACATGTGGTTCGCGTGGGAGCTCGGGCAGTGCGGGGTTTTGTTTTTGGGGGTGCACAGGTAGTCATGGCGCACGTGGGGTTGAATCGGCAGAGGGGTATCTGCGGATGGTACGTCCAAGAGGGAGAGGTGGTTGCAGCTGCATGAGTACGGGAGGTGCAAGTGCGCGAGCTGTGAGTTTGGCGCTGGTGCTGCGATAATTGGAAAAACAATTAACTGAAGAGCAGGCCTCGCTTTCGGTGACAGGATTCTGGAGGGGTGAAAGACCCTTAGAGGGACAGGAGGAACTAGCTAGGGAAGGGTTAGCTTCGTAGACGGCTCCATGGGGCAGGGTAAGCCTATGGGCCGTGGAATGGATTAGTTAGAGGGATTGAAGGTGAGCTTTAGGTGGGGAATGGTTAATGGAACATTTGGAGACGGTGACAAGAACTTTGGATGTGGTACGAGGGGCTAGCTTAGTCGTAGTGTTAATGGAACATGCTGTAGTGTAAGGGACGACGTGGGAGCAAAGTGAGTTAGGGAGGTAGTAGAAGGATCGGAGATTAGTGGTGTGTGTGTTTTGAAGAGAGTGTAATGAGTTGATAGAGTGAGTGGGCAGGGGTCTGTGTGAGTGGAGCGAAGTGTGGAATGCAATGGTGCGATGAGTGGATTGGGGGGAGGAGTGACTCCCGCAAGGACCGGGGGTAAGTGTAAGAGTGAGTTAGCTGGTTAGTTAATTGAGCAATATGGAGGTCGTTTTGGCTGTTTGGTGGGATGTAGGCTGATACCATTTGAGGGGTGAGGAGCCCTGTTGACGGGCTGGGGCGTGGCGGAACCGGTGAGTCATCGTGAGTGGGTAACCGGGACGTGGCTAGTCGCCGTGGTAGGCCAAGGCCATGGGGGGCGGTTGCGTAGTGGGCACGGTGCGCGTTTGGTGCGGGGCCGGAGGCGTTAGCGCCGCGTGGGCAAGTGTCGTGGGCGGAGGTGTGCGGAAAGGGGCCAGGCGCAGCCGAACGTGTGGCGTTTCAGGGAGTTGCGTGGGGCACTCCGGTGTTTAGGGAGCTGGTAGGCTCGGGAGGCAGGTGAAGTGCCGAGGGGGTGCCATTGCTAGGGGATTCGCGAGGGTGTGCCTGGAAGGGAGCACGCGTCTGGCGACGAACGTGCAAGGGCACGAGGGAAATTGAAGGGGAGGGCCGAATTTGGTGGAACCACACAGGCGACGGGATCTGGTTGTTGAACAATAGTTGTGCGCGAAGGCGCCGTTGTTGAAAGACCGGGTAGTGTTAAGGTTCGTTGAGGTAGATTAGGGTCCTGTGGCTTCCTGCATCCATCCTTGTCTCGTTGTGAGTGTCTGTCGGACACTTGGGTTAGTCGACGTGTAGATTGGGGAGGCGAGTATGAGCGTTGGTTGGAAGCTTCGACAGATGAAGCTAGTCTCTCTTATTCGGGTACCGTGGAGGGAGTCCAGGGGTTGGAGTAGGCCTGAGGGGACGATAGGTTAGCGAACAAGGAGAGTAAGAGGTTAGGGGAGTTATTTGTAGTGGGGAAGTAGATGAAAGTGGATTATTTCAAAACAATTAAAAAATAGGAGTTGGGGGATAAACGGTTAGGGTTTTCTAAAATTCAAGGGGGGTGGGTATGGAGTGAAGCAAGGCGATAGTTGGAGGGAGGACAGGTAGGTAGGTGGAGCCGCTTCTGCAAGATGGTGGGGCAGCGACGCGAAAGGCATTGCGTGGGTCACCAGGCTGACTGATTGCAAGGCGGAACTTCATCGGGGCTGGCTGGTTTTGGCTGCAGCTGTGGCCGGCAGTTATGGATCATGCTATGCTGCTGTGTGCGAGGAGGTATGTGCCGGGCGATCGTCCGCGGGATGAATTGTGTGTTACGTGATAGGCTGTGCGGGTTGTCGGTGCGTGCTGTGTTTGCCTGCATCGGTCTTGGGTTGCCTGCAGGTGGATGTTGGTTTGTGTGGGCATGATAGTGGCATTGCCCATAGTGTGTCAGCAGGTCTTATTAGTCTTGATGTTGAGCATCGTGTTCATGGTTCACATCGCGCCAAGGGACCGTTCAGCAGTCTAGGGTTTGCATGTGCTGCGAAGGATTATGCTGTCTGCAGAGATGCACACGGGGGTGTCAGTGGGGAGCGTGCACAGGTTTCACGCCTTTAACATCTCCTTCTTTTTTCTGGGCAGAGTAATTGATCCTGGGCATGGAGTGTAAATTTAAGGTTAAGAATTGTTAAGATGTATCAGTAAATATGGAGTGCGCCGGCATGTTTGTCGTAGGCGCAGATTTTAATCTGGTCTTCGTGTGAAGTGAGTTTGTTTTGTTCATTCTATTATTCAGCCTCCTCTAGGTTTTTAATTTTTGGGGCTGGAGGATTTTCGAGTTTGAGCACTTAGGGATACGTAGGATTAGTACTATTGTTACTAGGGGAGAACTATTTAACATGATCAGCGCACACGATCTAAATTGTTGAGACTCGGAGCACGAGTTTCTGTAATAAAGGTGATGGGGAGGGGGAAGTAGTGTTAACGGCCTGGAAATCGCAAACACATAAAGGTCGTAGGTGAGATATATTTCTTAAGTACATGTGTAGTTAGCCAAACCATTGTTAGAGGGAAATTATGTGTTCGATTGGGTGTCCTTTGAGTTGGCGTTTTTTCTGTTCTACTTTGATTTTGAGCACACGCCAACAACAACAACACGCAACAGCAAAAACTACCTTCAAGCACTCGCTACCGCAAACCTCACATCACGCATTCCAACAGCACATGGCCATGACACGCCGAAACTCCAACCAACTTCTCCTAAGGCATTCGCGACACCTGTGGACGCGAGGCTGGGTGTCTTCAGCGATACACGCGAGACGCGAGTAGATGGGGGTTTTTGAGGAGATTTCGGATCAGGAATGCTGACACGCACACATTGATCCCAATCAGGAAGCGCGGGGCGGCTTGGCCGCTCCAGTCGCGCTGACGAAATCGCATATGCAAAATTTGAGGATCAGGATGATCACGCCCCGTTTTTCTCCGTCCAATAGGCGAGCGTGGGCTCCGCCTGAGGTGGTTTGGGATCGAGATTTGCATATGGTGGTTTCCTGAAGCCGATAAAAGGTGACGGGAGTGAGTCGGTTTGCAGTATACGGTGGGGCAGATTTCGGAAGACGGAGCTGGCAGTGTCGGTGGGGCGGAGTGGGAGACGGAGCTCGAAGCAGAGGTGGGGCAGACGGTACGGGGGAACGGCAGCGAGGGCGAATCGGCTGAGGAGGACTGGAGGCCGGGTCGGGACGAGAGGTCGGTTGAGTGAGCAAGCGCTACTCCTCCCAGAGCATCAACAATTCCTTTCCGGCTGAAGAGTCGACAGGGGCCCGTTCCATTAACCGCAGTGCCCACGACGCCGTGCAGCGACTTCTGCGGCTCGCACGAGGGCGCGGGTAGGACCCTTCGGTTGTGGACTGGCCG
>CM068968.1:40893783-40915937 GCA_035128595.1 Eptatretus atami
CGGCCAGTCCACAACCGAAGGGTCCTACCCGCGCCCTCGTGCGAGCCGCAGAAGTCGCTGCACGGCGTCGTGGGCACTGCGGTTAATGGAACGGGCCCCTGTCGACTCTTCAGCCGGAAAGGAATTGTTGATGCTCTGGGAGGAGTAGCGCTTGCTCACTCAACCGACCTCTCGTCCCGACCCGGCCTCCAGTCCTCCTCAGCCGATTCGCCCTCGCTGCCGTTCCCCCGTACCGTCTGCCCCACCTCTGCTTCGAGCTCCGTCTCCCACTCCGCCCCACCGACACTGCCAGCTCCGTCTTCCGAAATCTGCCCCACCGTATACTGCAAACCGACTCACTCCCGTCACCTTTTATCGGCTTCAGGAAACCACCATATGCAAATCTCGATCCCAAACCACCTCAGGCGGAGCCCACGCTCGCCTATTGGACGGAGAAAAACGGGGCGTGATCATCCTGATCCTCAAATTTTGCATATGCGATTTCGTCAGCGCGACTGGAGCGGCCAAGCCGCCCCGCGCTTCCTGATTGGGATCAATGTGTGCGTGTCAGCATTCCTGATCCGAAATCTCCTCAAAAACCCCCATCTACTCGCGTCTCGCGTGTATCGCTGAAGACACCCAGCCTCGCGTCCACAGGTGTCGCGAATGCCTTAGGAGAAGTTGGTTGGAGTTTCGGCGTGTCATGGCCATGTGCTGTTGGAATGCGTGATGTGAGGTTTGCGGTAGCGAGTGCTTGAAGGTAGTTTTTGCTGTTGCGTGTTGTTGTTGTTGGCGTGTGCTCAAAATCAAAGTAGAACAGAAAAAACGCCAACTCAAAGGACACCCAATCGAACACATAATTTCCCTCTAACAATGGTTTGGCTAACTACACATGTACTTAAGAAATATATCTCACCTACGACCTTTATGTGTTTGCGATTTCCAGGCCGTTAACACTACTTCCCCCTCCCCATCACCTTTATTACAGAAACTCGTGCTCCGAGTCTCAACAATTTAGATCGTGTGCGCTGATCATGTTAAATAGTTCTCCCCTAGTAACAATAGTACTAATCCTACGTATCCCTAAGTGCTCAAACTCGAAAATCCTCCAGCCCCAAAAATTAAAAACCTAGAGGAGGCTGAATAATAGAATGAACAAAACAAACTCACTTCACACGAAGACCAGATTAAAATCTGCGCCTACGACAAACATGCCGGCGCACTCCATATTTACTGATACATCTTAACAATTCTTAACCTTAAATTTACACTCCATGCCCAGGATCAATTACTCTGCCCAGAAAAAAGAAGGAGATGTTAAAGGCGTGAAACCTGTGCACGCTCCCCACTGACACCCCCGTGTGCATCTCTGCAGACAGCATAATCCTTCGCAGCACATGCAAACCCTAGACTGCTGAACGGTCCCTTGGCGCGATGTGAACCATGAACACGATGCTCAACATCAAGACTAATAAGACCTGCTGACACACTATGGGCAATGCCACTATCATGCCCACACAAACCAACATCCACCTGCAGGCAACCCAAGACCGATGCAGGCAAACACAGCACGCACCGACAACCCGCACAGCCTATCACGTAACACACAATTCATCCCGCGGACGATCGCCCGGCACATACCTCCTCGCACACAGCAGCATAGCATGATCCATAACTGCCGGCCACAGCTGCAGCCAAAACCAGCCAGCCCCGATGAAGTTCCGCCTTGCAATCAGTCAGCCTGGTGACCCACGCAATGCCTTTCGCGTCGCTGCCCCACCATCTTGCAGAAGCGGCTCCACCTACCTACCTGTCCTCCCTCCAACTATCGCCTTGCTTCACTCCATACCCACCCCCCTTGAATTTTAGAAAACCCTAACCGTTTATCCCCCAACTCCTATTTTTTAATTGTTTTGAAATAATCCACTTTCATCTACTTCCCCACTACAAATAACTCCCCTAACCTCTTACTCTCCTTGTTCGCTAACCTATCGTCCCCTCAGGCCTACTCCAACCCCTGGACTCCCTCCACGGTACCCGAATAAGAGAGACTAGCTTCATCTGTCGAAGCTTCCAACCAACGCTCATACTCGCCTCCCCAATCTACACGTCGACTAACCCAAGTGTCCGACAGACACTCACAACGAGACAAGGATGGATGCAGGAAGCCACAGGACCCTAATCTACCTCAACGAACCTTAACACTACCCGGTCTTTCAACAACGGCGCCTTCGCGCACAACTATTGTTCAACAACCAGATCCCGTCGCCTGTGTGGTTCCACCAAATTCGGCCCTCCCCTTCAATTTCCCTCGTGCCCTTGCACGTTCGTCGCCAGACGCGTGCTCCCTTCCAGGCACACCCTCGCGAATCCCCTAGCAATGGCACCCCCTCGGCACTTCACCTGCCTCCCGAGCCTACCAGCTCCCTAAACACCGGAGTGCCCCACGCAACTCCCTGAAACGCCACACGTTCGGCTGCGCCTGGCCCCTTTCCGCACACCTCCGCCCACGACACTTGCCCACGCGGCGCTAACGCCTCCGGCCCCGCACCAAACGCGCACCGTGCCCACTACGCAACCGCCCCCCATGGCCTTGGCCTACCACGGCGACTAGCCACGTCCCGGTTACCCACTCACGATGACTCACCGGTTCCGCCACGCCCCAGCCCGTCAACAGGGCTCCTCACCCCTCAAATGGTATCAGCCTACATCCCACCAAACAGCCAAAACGACCTCCATATTGCTCAATTAACTAACCAGCTAACTCACTCTTACACTTACCCCCGGTCCTTGCGGGAGTCACTCCTCCCCCCAATCCACTCATCGCACCATTGCATTCCACACTTCGCTCCACTCACACAGACCCCTGCCCACTCACTCTATCAACTCATTACACTCTCTTCAAAACACACACACCACTAATCTCCGATCCTTCTACTACCTCCCTAACTCACTTTGCTCCCACGTCGTCCCTTACACTACAGCATGTTCCATTAACACTACGACTAAGCTAGCCCCTCGTACCACATCCAAAGTTCTTGTCACCGTCTCCAAATGTTCCATTAACCATTCCCCACCTAAAGCTCACCTTCAATCCCTCTAACTAATCCATTCCACGGCCCATAGGCTTACCCTGCCCCATGGAGCCGTCTACGAAGCTAACCCTTCCCTAGCTAGTTCCTCCTGTCCCTCTAAGGGTCTTTCACCCCTCCAGAATCCTGTCACCGAAAGCGAGGCCTGCTCTTCAGTTAATTGTTTTTCCAATTATCGCAGCACCAGCGCCAAACTCACAGCTCGCGCACTTGCACCTCCCGTACTCATGCAGCTGCAACCACCTCTCCCTCTTGGACGTACCATCCGCAGATACCCCTCTGCCGATTCAACCCCACGTGCGCCATGACTACCTGTGCACCCCCAAAAACAAAACCCCGCACTGCCCGAGCTCCCACGCGAACCACATGTTCTCTGCCCCCGTTGAGCATAACACACGCTCGTGGAGAAACCATCCGGTCCAAATCCTTCTCCTGCCTAAACTTGCCTCCCGATCGCAAATCACGCTGCGTTTCCGGACCGGCTTCACTCCCGCAACTTGCAGCACTGGTTCGTGCCCTCACAGCACGGACCTCGCGCTCGCTGTGGTGAACCCGCACTTCATTCCAACTACGCCGCTACCCGCTTTTGTCCCTCTGTCCCGTTCGCTCTCCGATTCCACCACACGCACACCTGCGTTACGACGCAACAACTCCATTTCCAACACACTCACACCGGGAGACGCGCTTGCTCTTCCCGCATCGACCGACATCTCCCTCACATACAAGACCTACGCCACACTCTCCCTCACACGACCCTCTCACTCCACACCCAACCTTCACCTCCAGGCGGTCTCACTCCACACATGCGTGCGAACACGATCTCCGCACACCGCAAACACACAGCCCTGCACAACACACTGTATTCGTTCCCCACAAGGGTTCCCGCCTCATACCCCCCAAGCTACACGTGCACCGATCCACAGCACTCGTCCTTCACTCCGCTTGCACGACCGAACCCACCTGTCGTGACGCCTCAAGGGCATACTTCCTCCCTCGTCCTGAGGCAGCCATCAGCTGCCACACCTGTCCCTACCAGTCCGCGAGCTCACCCATTCATCCGCCACTATTCTGTGTGTGTGTAGTTCTTGATCCTTAACTCCGTCATTATCATCAGTTCCCCTCTCTATTTTCTCTTCTTCCCATCTCTAACAATAGTTTCTGTTTTTTTCTGAGTTTTCCAATCTCTCTGACTTCAATTTCATCTCTCTTCAGTTCATTAATTTCCAAACTCTATAGTTTTGTTTTCTCCCCACTCTTCCTCATGCTCCTTCATTTCCAATCCTCATCGTTCTCTCAATGGCGCTCATTTCCTTTCCTGTGTTTCATTCGCTGCTCTCTCAGTACCCTTCCTTGCTTCCTCTCCTGTCCTTCGCTGTTCAGTTTCATGTTTGCTTCATTGGTTAATCTCTTTCTTTGTTTCATTGCTGCTGTCTCATTACTCTTCCTTGTTTCTGTCTCGTGCCCTTCCTTCTGCATTCATGTTTCTTCATGTGATCTAATTCCCTTTGTGCTTTCATTCGCTCTGTCTACCCTTCGCACTCCAGCCTTGCCTTTTCTTTCAATTGGTCAACCTGCGCTTCATTCTTTTTGTTTCTATCATTTCCTCTCTCTTCCCTCTCCAATCTCGTTGGCCTCAATCTCCTTCATTCCCTTCCTGCTCATTCGTTGCTCCTCAACTTTCTCGTATCCAACCTATTTTTTTCCTTTGTCGTTCAGTTCAAATCATACTCTTTCAGTTTTTATTCCACTTCTTTCTGTTCCTTGTTCTGAATCCAATTTCTTTCAACTGACAATTCTTTCTCCTGTCCTCATCCTTCTTCTTTACAGTATTCTTCGTTTTCCTCATTCATGCAATCTCGTTGTTTCCTCCACTTGATCTATTTCCTTCTTCGTCTCATTCGTCTTCCATCATACTCTCCTTGCAATCTCATTCTTATATTCTGCCTCGCTCCAGCTGTGACATTACAGCGTCTATACTGTTCGACTCTAAGTCGTGCTCCTTCTTCCTCTGCTCTACCTACCCATCACACTAACGCTATTTCTGTAACCTCTCCTTCTGTCTTTCTGTAACTCACGAATTTCCCTTAACTCCAGATTCTTTCCCTCATCTCCTCACGACTCCACATGCATCCTACAGTCTTCTCCATCCTTTTGTGTCCGTCTATCCGTCTCCCAGTTCTCTGTCTCCCTTCCTACCTCCCGTCCCAGCTTATCAACTCCTGTTCATTCCTGCATCTTTTCTCACACTCCACTATTTTTAGTTCCTTCGTGCATGTCTCCGTCACCCAATTGAACTGGTTTCCTCTCTAGTTAAACCGTCACTTCCCGTCTACCTCCCTGAGAACTCTTTGCCCAACACGTCCCTGCAAATAATTTTTCCAACCTTCAAGCTCGGAAGCCTGACACCACTGGTCCACCTCCTCGCTACCCACGCCCGCTCTGCTCCCACCTACGTGTCTCGCCATTTACTCTATTCCCTTGTTTTGCCCTCCACGCCTCCGCCCTATTTGACTTGCGCGCCTCGACCCGCATTTCTTTTATTCTCTCTTCATTCCTTGTGCGCATTCTTTCCATTTTCTCATTTATATCCCTTATACGTTACTCATTTCATATTACCTACCATTTCCCGTTATGTTCTTCGTTTCAGTCGTTCGTTCCTTTAGGTATCTTCGATTTTCATTATCCGAGTGATTTCCACATATTTGTTGTCATTCTTTCGCGATATCTATTTATTTCGTATGTGATTATATCCATTTAACTCTTCATTTGATGCTCGATGCCGCATTCAACATCCCCTACTGTATTTTCAGCCGACTCCGACGTAAGCCGAATCGCCGCGCGTCCTGGATTTCATCTGGCCAGGAGAGATACCTTATTGGACTAGTAAAGGAGGGAAAGCGGTTCCATACACCAAGAGCACCTCACAATCCCAATTACCGGCTCTCGTTCTTGGGTGACAGTTGCAGGTGTCTTCCACGAAATCTCTAACGTATCTGCATAGCGAACTCGCTATCTCAGTACCAGCATTCGATAAAACATTCAACCTCCATGCCCTTCTACCCCCCCAACCTCGCCTCGATACCCATTTCCACTAAGGTGTAATCTTAACTCCTTCCTAATTAAAGAATCGTGATCGCTTCCACCCCGACCGATTCTACCCATCTCCTGTACTAGTACCTGAGAGTTAGCTCTGAACAGTGAGCCGATAATACCTCTTCCTCTCCTCACTAACCACCTGTTCGAATTCGCGCCCGGCGTGCGATCGCCGATTCGGCACGATTCGATCCTCGTAGCAGGTTTCGCGAACACAGGCCAACCCACCGTCCTACTCGATCCCCAGGCCGGCGTATTGGAACAACTCCATCGGACGCCTCCGCCTACGACGCCGGATCAGTCCTAATTGATCGGTCCTGTGGCCCGCTTCTCGGATCGGCCCGTAAACAGCACAATCGGCCAATCGCCCACCCGCGTAGGATAGTTGTTCGAACCAAACTCGACCTACCATACGTATACCCACTCGATGTAACCGCGCATCGTACCTCGCCGCAGTCGACTCCGCACACAGCCGCTTGCTGGCCTTCTCTTTACTTGTATATATACCGACTGTTATCATCGACCTCGACGGTTCAGTATTTACCGGCGTTTTCACCCACTACGAAACCTTACTGAAGCAGAGGCATCACAAGAAAGAAAAGACAACCAAACGGGATAACATTCACACAATGCACATTTATTCCTTCACACGGAGACACAATACCATTATTTACATCACAATTACGATTCACAATAATCACAAGAACAAAGAAATGCACATATTAAAAAGTAAAACACTACACGACACACGACCAACTTATACATTTACTACCTTAACAAGACACGCGCCACAACACGCATTTCACACCGAAGCCCAAAGAAAAACCCCTCACATGCAAGGATCAGAATGGCCCGTGCTAATGCGCGTGAACCGGAGACGGCCAGTCCACGAACGAATCCTACCCCCCCTCGTGGCACCGCAGTAATGCCTGCACGGCGTTTCTGGGCACCTGCTGGTGTATAGTAGGAACGGCCCCTTGTCGCACTCTCTCAGCGGTGAGGAATGTTGAGTGCTCTGGGATGAGTATCTGCTTGCTCATCAACGCACCCGTCGTTCCCGGACCCGAGCCTCCAGCCCCTCAGCGATCCCCTCCCTCGTTCCCCCTAGCCTCTCCCCCACCCTGCTTCACTCCCGTCTCCGGACTCCCACGTTGCGGCTGACTGGCCTCTGATCTAAAGCTCGCTCCACCGACACTCTCGAGCTCCTCTCCGAATCTGCCCACCATACGCTAAATCGCGACTTCACTGCGCTCGCCTTTTTATCGCCAGAAACCACCATATGCAAATCTCGATCCAAACGACCTCAGGCGATCCCACGCTCGCCGATGGAGGAGAAAAAGGGGCGTTATCATCTTATCCTCAAATTGCATATGCCGTATTTTCGTCAGACTTGGGAGTCTGGAGGCGGGCCAAGCCCGCCCCGCTTCCTGATTGTGATCAATGTGGCGGTCGGTGTGTGAGCATTCGCTGATCCGAATTCTCCTCAGAAAAACCCCATCGCACTCGTTCTCCGTGTATCGCTGAAGACAGCCCGACGCTCGGCCCCACAGTGTGCCTGAATTGCCGTTAAGAGAAGGTGGTGAGGTTTTCCGGGTTCGAGCCATGTGCGTTTGAGGAGCATGATGTTATTTGCCGAGCCAAGTTGTGAAGTAGTTTTTCTGGCTGCTTTGTTGTATTTGTATCAAAACAAAGGTATAGAACAAGAAAAACGCCAACTCAAATATGCGCCAGCCCATTGATATCACATTAATTCCCTCTATACAATGGTTTGGGCGTAATCTACACATTTACTTAGAAATTAATCCCTCACCTATCGGGACCTTTATGGTGTATTGCGAATTTCCAGAGCCGTAACAGATATAATATACCACACGCTATACTAAACATCATATATATTTGTAGATGTATACATAATTACATATGTGTGTTGATAATGTGTTATATAGTATAATATATATACACATATACATAATATATGTATATTTCTATACGTATGTATATATTTTTATAGTTATATGTAGTATATACAGTTATAATAATAGTATATGTCTGCTGTATATGTGTGATATATATATATATTCATATATATTATGTATATAGCTCTCGATCCCGTGACTCCTCATGCCCCACTCATCCTCACGCGACTCCTCCCCCACCAGCTCTCATTCGCACTCCCCACAATCCTCACTCGCAAAACTCACCCCCCCATCCTCTAGCCTCACTACTACTCCTCCCTCCACTATTCCTCATCTACGACTCACCACCACACCAGCCTCACCGCGACACATCCTCCCCCCCATCACGCACTCGTTCCCCCACATCCTCACGCGACTCCTCCTCCCAACCAACCTATCAACGCTCCTATGCCCACCAACCTCACACGAACGACTCCTCCCCCAAAACACTACATCCACTCGTCCCCACATCTCACCCGGCGATCCTCCCACCCTCTCATTCACACTCCTTTCCCCACTTCAACCTCACCACGACGACTCCTCACCCCCACGCATCATCCGCGATACTCCTCCCCCCACCAAACCTCAACCACACCACCCCTCCCCCAAAGATCCCCATCACGACACCTCGCACCACCAGCGTCACGCCACTCCTCCCCACCCACCTCACCGCGACGACTCCTCCCCCACCAACCTACCACGACACCTCCCCCTAAAGACCCCATCACGACACCCCACACCAGCGTCACCGCCACTCCCTCCCCCCATCCTCACCGCCACTCCTCCCCACCATCCTCACCGCGACGACTCCCCCCCCACCATCATTCGCACTCGTCCCTCCACCCAGCCTCATCGCGACCCTTCCCTCTCTCTCAGTCCAAATTTTATAATAAATTGATGGATGAATTAATCAATAATGTGTATGATGTCATCGAGCCAGGCAAGATGGGCCGAAAGTCTCTGTTAATATATATCCTTAAATTTACAATTTAAGGAGCCAACAGCGCAGACCAGAGACGAGAACAGCGACATCGTGATACTTATATACCGACGCCCGAGGTTGTATTAAAATATGAACGGAAGAAAAGAGGCGGCAGAGGATGCATTGGAAGCAAGTCATAAAGGAATTTGGAGAACAAATTCAGAGGAAAAAACATAAACAACATTTCTGGACAAAAAGCGATAGAGATGTTAAATTATCTTCCCGATATTGGCTCTCATGGATACAATAAATACCCCGAAACGAATTCTCTTTGATGGCTTCGTTCTTCGCCTGTGGACGTACGCATGGATACTATTCACATATGCTGTCTCCTTTGTGAACTATTGTCCGCCCAAAACGTTAAATGAGGTTTTCTGCATCCTCTCGGTGTATATTTGAGTCGCTTTAACATCCCTCCCTCCTTCCTTTTCACTCTTGCTCCGTTTGAAAGTAACAAGAGTGTTTATACAGTCCTACAGAATATTCATTTGGAAGTGACATGCGTTATAACAACAGTAAATTATTCGCCGAATTATTTTCAAGCCACTGCAATGAAAAAAAAAAGAAATTCCTTATTTGAAGCTGGAATAGATAACACAAACCGACTGAACCAGTCTGAATTCCGGACCGATTCACGGACGAGACCCCCGAGCGCGCTCACATCCCAACTATCTCGACTCCAAGTCGGACTTCTGATCGAGACCAGAGGGCTCCGGCGAGACATCTGGGATCCATGCGGTTAGCATCCTTGACTTCGAACCTTCGTGATGGACGGGGACGACTGGACTCAGAGCCCGGTACGGGTCTCTCTATGTGGAGAAAGCATCACGTTGATAATGATTCTGGAAGATAAATAAAGAGAAGATTTACACGCAGTTTGTTTAAAGTAAAATCTTCCGAGTGTATCTTCTGTTTTAAACACGTTTTGTTTCTCCACAATCCGATAAGTCGGTCGTGAAGGTGAAACCTGAACCTACCAGGTGGTTTCCCTCACATAGTAACAATCCTAATAATAACGAATACAACTTGAAGATAACGATGCTGGATGAATGGGAATTGACTGACGGCGGTTTGTGTCGAGTTTGGTTTTCTGACTTCGCATTGATGTTTTATAGATTTAAATGAGGAGCTGAAGGTGAAACTTGAACTTCTGGCGGAGAAGTTGTTCTTCACAAGCGAGTCCAGCACGACTTTACCGATTTATTCACTAGATTTAAATTAACTTTAAAATAAGCATATACATATTATATAATATAAGTATTTATTTGGTATACCTTGTTCGAGATCTGTGGGAGCTAACACACAGAATGCCACAACAAGGGGGCGGTATGAGACAAGAGCGGCGGGATGAGGCGAAGACAAACATGGGGAAACAGAGACCAGAGATCATTAGGACAGGGTTTCTAGCCTTTTGATATTCCAGACTCCGGCAATGGATGCCTAAACCCAATACTCCTTGCCCTTCGCTTGATTGTTTTCAAAATCATCATCATCAAACCAGTCCTATTAGTTGCACAGTATGAATGAATTCGCAAAGATGTCAATCAGCTTGAATTTATTTTAGATTTGGATTACCTCGGCACATAGAAGCATGAAGGCAATTCATAAGACATTTTATCATATATATTTACAACAAAAAGATAATATAAAAAATAACCGAGAAATTACAAATATACAAAACATTGAATACTGATAATTGAATAACAGTCTATTATAATCTAAACATTCTAACCAACTATAAATAATAAATCAAATATATACAAATATTCAGAGATCTGAATCCCATACCCCCAGCATTAGTCCCATACCCTCAAAGTAGGTATACCTCCCCCGGCTAAGGTAAACCCCCTGCATTAGGAGATCTGTGGAAAGGAGAGGATGACCGGTACACGGTAAACAAGAATGGAACATTACAGGACTTTCAGGACCTTACAGCAGGAAACTTTCAGCCTTTCATGTTCTATTCCGAGCTATCCATATCTAAAATAAATTCAAGCTATTGACATCTTTGGAATTCAATTCATACTGTCAACTAATAGGACTGGTGATGATGATGATTTTGACAATCAAGCGAAGGGGGTATGGGACCATGTTAGGCAATCCATTGGGAGTCTGGAATCATCAAAAGGTTAAGAACCCCTGTCCTAATGTCTCTGTCTCTGTTCCCCACTGTTTGTCCTTCCCTCTCCCGCCCCTCTTGTCTCATACCCCCCCTTGTTGTGCATTCTGTGTGTTAGCTCCCACACGAGCCTCGACAAGGTATACAAAAATATATATATATATATATATATGTATATTTAAAGTTAATTAAATGTCTGCTGAATTTAAATGGTAAACGTCGTGCTGGACTCGCCTTGTGAAGAACAATTCTCCCCAAGTTCAAGTTTCACCTTCAGCTCCTCATTTAAATCATATAACAACATCAATGGAGTCAGAAAACAAACTCACCACAACCCGTCAGTCATTCCCATCATACCAGCATCGTATCTTCAACGTTGTACATTGTTATTATAGATTGTTACCTTGTGAGGGAAAAACACTGTAGGTTTCAGGTTCCCACCTTCACCACCACTATCGGATTGTGGAGAAACAAAACCCGTTTTAAACAAAGATCACACTCGGAGATTTACTTAAAACAAAACTCGTGTTAAACTCTTCCTTTATTTACTCTCCGAGATATTCATCAACCGTGGTTTCCATCATGCAGACTCGCTTAAGGGTCCTGTCCACCCTCTTCCCTCCTCCACCTCCCGCATCCTTTTTCCCCTCCCTCCCCCCCTCCTCCCTCCGCCACCCCTTGATTTCTCCCACCCCATTATATATTTTCCGCTTTTCATTATTAATCCTTCCCTCATTTCCCTTCCCCTTTAGCCCCCCCGCTCGCCCCTTTTCCTCCACTCTTCCATCTCATGAGAGAACCCCGTACCGGGCTTCCAGGTCCGTCCACGTCGCCCCATGCCACGAAGCGTTCTGAACGTCCAGGAATCCTGAACCCGCCAGATCCCAGCCAGCTCCTTCCCGCCGACCCCTCTTGGTCCCTCCATCAGAGTCCGACTTGGAGTCCGAGTAGTTGGGATCGTGAGCGCAGCTCGGGGGGTCTCGGTCCGTGACCATCGGTACGGAATTACCAGACTGGTTCAGTCGGTTTGTGTTCATCTATTCCCAGCTTCAAAATAAGGAAATTTCTTTCATTCCAGTGGCTATGAAAATAATTCAGGCGAACTATTTACTGTTGTTATACCCATGTCACTTCCCCAAATGAACATATTCTGTAGACTGTATCAAACACTCTTGTTTCACTTTCACGGAGCAAGAAGTGAAAAGGAAGGAGGGAGGATGTACAAGCCGAGCTCAAATATACACCGAGAAAGATATCCCCCAGAAAAACCTCATTTACGTCTTTGCGGACAAAATAGTTCACAAAGGAGACCAATATGTGTAATAAGTAATAACATGCCACCCACAAAGGAACCGAAACGCCATCACAGCAAATTCGTTCGGGGTATTTATTTTCCATGAACGCAAATATGGGAGATAATTTAACTCCTTATCCTTTTTGCTCCAGAAATGTTTTTCTGTTCTCTTTTCCTCTAATTTTTCCAAAATTCCTTTCGAACTTGCCCTCTCGAATGCCACTTGCCATCCTCCTTTCTCTTCCGTTCATTCTTAAAACAACTCTCGTGCGTCGGTATAATAAGTATACGTTCGCTGTTCTCGTTCTCTGGTTGCCGGTTGGTCCTTAAATGTATACATTATAAGGATATAATATTACACAAGAAGACTTTCGGCCCATCTTGCCTGCGCTCGATCGACATCACATACACATTATTGATTAATTCAATCCATCAATTTATTAACTAAATTTGACTGGAGAGAAGAGGGGAAGGAGTCGCGATGAGGCTGGTGGAGGGACGAGTCGCGATGATGGTGGGGGGAGGAGTCGTCGCGGTGAGGATGGTGGGGGAGATGCGGTGAGATGGTGGGGGGAGGAGTGGCGGTGAGTGTGTGCGAGTGTCGATGGATCTTGGGAGTGTGTGGTGAGGTGGGGGAGGAGTCGTCGCGGTGAGGATGGTGGGGAGGAGTGGCGGGACGCTGGTGGTGAGGTGTCGTGATGGGATCTTTGGGGGAGGTGTCAGTGGTGAGGTTGGTGGGGGGAGGAGTCGCGATGATGGTGGGGGGAGGAGTCGTCGTGGTGAGGTTGGTGGGGAAAGGAGTCGTGATGAGGAAGGTGGGGAGGAGTCGCCGGGGTGAGGATGGTGGGGGACGAGTCGCGATGATGGTGGGGGGAGGAGTCGTCGTGGTGAGGTTGGTGGGGAAGGAGTCGTGATGGGATGGTGGGAGAGAGTCGCGTGAGGATGGGTGGGGGAACGAGTCGCGATGATGGTGGGGAGAGTCGTCGGGTGAGGCTGGTGTGGGGGGAGGTCGTGATGAGGATGGTGGGGGGAGGAGTCGTAGTGAGGCTGAGGTGGGGGGGGGGGTTGCGGTGAGGATTGTGGGGGGAGTCGCCGCAATGAGGCTGGTGGGGGGAGGAGTCGACGGTGAGGATGGTGGGGTGAGGAGTCACGGTGAGGCTTATATACATATATATATATATATATATACACACATATACACACACATATATATATATATGTATATACTACATATACATATAAAATATACATATAGTAAAATATACATATATATATGTAATATGTGTATTATAGAGGTGTATACTAGTAATAAACACACACACACACACATATGTATATATGTTATACAATAGTAAATATATTAATATATGTATATATCACGTGTGTAATATATATTATTGTTACGGCTCTGGAAATTCGCAAACACCATAAAGGTCCGTAAGGTGAAGATAATATTCTTAAGTACATGTGTTAGTTAGCCCAAACCCATTGTTATAGAGGGAATATGTGATTCATTCGGGCTGCGATCCTTTAGTTAGGCGTTTTTCTGTTCTACTTTGTTTTGATACAACACCACAACAACACGCAGCTAGCAAACTACCTTGCACCACTCGCACGAAACCTCACTCAGTCATCTCGCACAACTTCTCACCCAGCCAGCTGGCCGAGACTCCCACCACCGTACCGCAACGGGATTCTCAGGAGGGGTGTAGGCGAGGGTGCGTTTCGCCGTACACTGTGTGACGCCGGAAGAGCGTCGGGCTGTCTTCAGCGTACACGCGAGACGCGAGTGCAGATGGCGGGTTTTCCTGAGGAGAATTCGGATCAGGATAGCTACCCGCCCACCTGATCCACACCATATAGGAAGCGGGCGGCGGCTGGCCCCGCCTCCAGACGCGCCGACGAAAATCGCCATATGCAAATTGAGGATCAGGATGATACACGCCCTTCTTTTTCTCCGTTGTCCAATCGGCGAGCGTGGCTCCGCCCTTGAGGTCGTTTGTGATCCAGAGAATTTGCATAGTGGTGTGGTGTTTCTCTGAAGCCCATAAAGAAGGCGAGCGCAGTGAGTCGAGTTAGCAGTCATGGTGGGGCAGATTCGGGAGACGGAGCTCGAGCAGTGTCGGTGGGGCGGAGTCGGAGACGAGCTCGAAAGCAGAGTGGGGCAGACGGCTACGGGGGCGAACGGGCAGCGGAGGTGCGATCGGGCTGAGGAGGACCTGGAGGCTCGGGTCCGGGACGACGGAGTGCTGTGTGGCGCGTTAGCGAGCAAGCCAGCCATACTCCCTCCCCAGAGCATCAATAAGTCCCCTTTCCCCCGGCGGAGAGAGGTGCGACAAGGGGACCGTTTCCCACTTACACCAGCAGGTGCCCACGAAACCGCCGTGCAGCGACTATTCTGCGGCTCGCCACGAGGGCGGGTGGGGATGTGAGGCGTACTCTGGTGGATGGCTCGCTGGAGCCTGGAGTCTCAGTCCGTTCCACGCGCATTAGCGCCCACGGGCCCAGTCTGACTCCTTGCCTGTGAGGGGTCTTTTCTTTGCCTTCGCGTGTGATATGCGTGTTGTGGCGCCGTGCTTGTAAGGTAGTACTGTATATAAGTGGTCCGTGTGTCGTGCTAGTCGGTTTTTAACTCCTTTTATGATGTGCATTTCTTTTGTTCTATGTGATATATGTGCAGATCGCTAATTGTGGCTGTAAAAACTGTATATGTGTGCTCCGTGTGCCACGGAATAAATAGTGCCATTGTGTGAACTGTTTTCCCGTTTGCTTCGTCTTTTCTTCATTGACCCTCCTCCGATCCTGCTTCACGTAAAGGGTTCGTAGTGGGTGAAAACGCCCGTAAATAATTGGAACCGTCGAGGTCGAGATACACCGCTCGTTATCCTAGAGTACGGAACGGCCGCCAAGCGGCTCGTGTCCGGAGTCGACCTGCGGCGAGGTACGATCGCCCGTTTACCATCCGCGTGCGGTACTTAGGTAGGTCGATTTGGCGAACAACCTCTATCGCTACGCGGGTGCCGATATGGCACGATGTGGTGAGGTTCAAAGCACCGTGACTGAGTCCGGCGTTAGCCGGGAGGGTCACGACTGAATTGTCGTCCGGTGGGCGAGGCGGAGGCGGTCGCGGTCGCGGTCGAGTCGCGGCGCGACGCGTGCAGGGCGCGCGCGGAGATTCGCCACACTGGTGTCAGAGAGCGGGGAAGAGAAACTCCTGTCTCCAAGCTAAATTCAAGGGAATCCGGTCCAGGGTGAGAGGAGCGACCGCGACCGCGATTCCTCCAAATACGAGCGAGTTAATATTACCGCCTACGTGGATAAGATGGCGTCTCAAGGCGAGCGGGGGGAGCCGGGGGTAATAGGAATGGATGTAGAATGTTTAGATCCATGGTCCAGGATGAAAATCTCCATGCAGGAAATGTGTGGTTGTGGCAGAGAACACGAACATCCCAACTTGAACCCAGGCCCGAAATGTGGTGCGGCGGCGGCCGCGGTGTATGACACCTCCCCTCCCCCCTCCGTCAAGGTTCTCCCGGCCCCCAGTGAAACCGACTAGACCGACCGAGGCGATTCGGCTCGTCGGGTCGGTGAGATCAAGCAGAGTGGAGAAAGTTTGATGCGATGATGCCAAAGATGAACGGAAATGGAACAAACACAAACGTAAATGAAATCCGAATATGCAACAAATGAACAACAAAATGGATGAAAACTCATCGAAATTGAAAAACGAAATAAAAAGGAATGAACGAAAAAATGGATGGAAACTCACGTCGAAATGAAAAACGAAATAAAACAGGCATAAACGAGAATATCGGAAACAAATGCATCAAGGAATGAGGGAAGAATAAAAGAAAAGTGCGGGGTGAAACGCGAGCAAATGGGCCGGAGCCTGCAGGGGCATGAAGGCACAACAGCGAAGTGCGGTAATGGCGACGCCCGGAGCGTGGGGAGCGAACGAGCTGGGAGGGGGTGCAACGGTTGTCAGGCCCGCGGGTGAAAGGCGGGTGAGAAAAAATAATCGGGGGACGTGTTGGGCGAGAAGTGTGGAGGTGACGGAAAGTGACGGTAACCGAGAGGGAAAAATTAATACTGACGTGACAAATTGTGGGAGGTGTGAGAGCTGAGCTGACGAGAATGATAAAGCGGGAGGGAGAAAAACGGAGGACAGAGAGGAATCTGGGAAGGAGGGATAGTAGAGAGACAGCAAGGAGACTAGAGGGAGATAAAGGGAGTGATGGGAATGTCGGAAGTGTGGCTAAGTAAGGCCAGCAGGCAAAGGTGGAGTGTGCGGAGATGAGACAAGAATTAGAGAAGAAACCTGAGTTACAGAAACACCGAGACGAAGAGACGGAAATTACAAACGAGTTGAGGATGGTGGAGAGAGGAAGAACGAGAACGGGAGAATGAAACGTTAAGGAACCACGCTGTACAAGATCCAACAGCTGGAAGCGAAGGCCAGATTAAAGAATGAGATCAAGAAAGAGTAATGATGGATAGAACGATGTAGTAGAGATCAAGAGAAACACGAGAGCGAGAATGGGAGACATAGAAAGAGAAGTGGAAGTTGAGGAAGAACGAAGGAATGGGAGTACAAGGATGAGCAGAGGAAAAGTCTGTCAGTTGAAGAGATAATGGATGATGCGAACAAGGACAGAAAGACAGTGGAATAAAAACTGAAAGTATGAATTTGGAACATGAGAACGACAAAGAGAAAAAAATGGAGGTTGGAATACGAGAGTTGAAGGAGCAACGAAGTGAAGCAGGGAGAGAATGAGGAGAGTTGAAGGACACAAGAGACTGAGATGTGGAGAGTGGAAGTAACGAGAGGAACAATGGGATAGGAAAACAAAAAGAACATGAAAGCCGAGGTTGACCATTGAAAAGAAAAGGCAAGGCTGTGAGTGCGAAGAGAGTGACAAAGAACAGCGAATGAAACACAAAGAGGGAAATTAACCAATGAGAAAACCATGAAACTGCAGAAGGAAGGGCACGAGAAGAAACAAGGAAGAGTAATGAGGACAGCAAGCAATGAAACACAAGAACAGAGATTAACCAATGAAGCAACCATGAAACTGGAGAAGGAAGACAGGAGAGGAAGCAAGGAAGGGTAATGAGGAGAGCAGCGAATGAAACACAGGAAGGAAATGAGCCAATTGAGAGAAACGATGAGATTGGAAATGAGGAGCATGAGGAAGAGTGGGAGAGAAACAAAAACTATCGAGTTTGAAATTAATGAACTGAGGAAGAGAATGAATTGAGTCCAGAGAGATGGAAAACTCTCGAAAGAACAGAAACTAACAAAGTGTATAGAGATGCGGAAGAAGAGAAATAGAGGAGAGACTGCGATGATAATTGACGGAAGTAAAGGAGCGAACACACACACACAGAAGTAGTGGTGGAGGGATAATGGGGAGCTCGCGGATGGGTAGGACCACGGTGTGAGCAGCTGGATGGCTGCCTCCAGGAACGAGGGAGGAAGTATGCCCCCTTGAGGCGAATCACGACCAGGTGGGTTCGGTCGTGCCAAGCGGAGTTGAAGGACGAGTGCTGTGGATAGGTGCACGTGTAGCTGGGGGGGTATAGAGCCCCCGGGAACCCTTGTGGGGAACGTAATCCCCAGTGTGGTTGTGCAGGGCTGTGGTGTTGGCGATGTGTGCGGAGATGCGTGCTTTCCGGCACGCATGGGTGTGAGTGAGACCCCTGGGAGGTGAAAGGTTGGGTGTGAGTGAGAGGGTCCGTGTGAGGGAGACCGGTGTGCGTAAGGGTCTCTGTATGTGAGGGAGATGTCGGTCGCATGCGGGGAGCACGCAAGCCCGCGTCTCCCGTGTGTGAGTGTGTTGGAATGGAGTATGGTGCGTCGTAACACGCAGGTTGTGCGTGGGGTGGAAACGGACGACGGCGAAGGGGACAAAAGCCGGGTAGCGGCCAGTAGTTGAAATGGAACCGTGCCGGGTTCACCCGCCAGCAGCGAGCCGCGAGGTCCGTGCTGTTGGCAGCGGCACGAGACCCCACGTGCTGCGCTTGCGGGAGTGAAGCCCGGTCCGAAACGCCAGCGGTGACTTTGCCGATCCGAGCGGACGGACAAAGTTTTAGGGCGAGGAGAATCGGGATTTTGACCGATGGTTCCTCACGCGGACGCATGTGTTTAAATGCCCAACGGCAGGCACATGTGTTTCGCGTGGGAGCCCCTCGGAGTGCGGAAGGGTTGTTTTGGGGGTGCACAGCAGTGACGTCATGGCTGCTCACGTGGGGTTGGAATCCGGCAGAGGGTATCCCTGCCGGATGGGGTACCGCGCAAGAGGGACGAGGTACGCTGCAGGCTGCACTGACGTCAACGGGCAAGGTGGCAAAGTGCGCGAGCTGTGATGTGCCCGCGCTGTGCGCGCATAATTGGAAAGATCAAAATTAACGAAAGCAGGCCTTCGCTTTGGCGTGACAAGTGATTCCCTGGCAGGGGTGAAAGCCCCTTACCAGGCACAGGAAGACTAGCTAGCAGGTGGAGGGTTAGCTAGGCTAGACCTGGCTCCAGATGGGGCAGGGGTAACCCTCATGGGCCCGTGGAATGGATTAGTTAGAGGATTGTATAGCTCTTAAGGTGGGGAAATGGTAATGGGACAATTTGGAGAAGGACAGACTTTGATGTGTAGAGGGGACGTAGCTTAAGCGATACGTAGTGTTAAATGGAACATGCTGTAGTGTAAGGGACGACGTGGGAGCAAAGTGAGTTAGGGGACGGTAGATAGAAGGATGGCAAGAAATTCAGTATGTGTGTGATGGTTGAAGAAGAGTGTAAATGAGTACATGATGAGTGAGTGCAGCAGCGGGTCTGGTTGGAGTGGAAAGGGAATGTGAAGCATCGGTTGGATAGAGTTGATTGGGGGAGATGACTCCCGCCCAGGACCCCGGCAGTGTGTAGAGTAGTTAGCTGGTTTAGTTAAATTGAGCCGAAAATGGAGCGTTTTGCCTTTGGTGGGTAATGTAGGGGTGCTGCGATACCCGTCATGGTTGGAGCAGGGTGGAGGCGCCTGTTGACGCGGGCTGGGAGCGTGGCTCGGAACGGTGGAGTTATCGCGTGAGTGGGTACCGCTCTGGGCACCGGGGCTAAGGGTCGGTCGTTGGTAGGCCAAGGGCCCATGGGGGGCCGGGTTTAGCTGAGTGGACGGTGCGCCCGCTTTGGTGCGGGGGCCCGAGGGCGTTAGCCCGCGTAGGGCAGTGGTTCGGGCAAGCGAGTGGGGACGCCGTCGAAAGAGGGCCCGGGCGCCAGCCCTGCAGTGTGCGTTAGGGGAGTATGCCATGGGGGTAACTCCCGGGTGGCTGTTAGGGAGCTGGTAGGCTCGGAGGCACAGTGAAGTGCCCGGGGGGTGCCATTGTAGGGGATTCGGCAGAGGGTCGTGCCTGCCAAAGGGACCACGCGTCCCAGCCAAGCGAAACCGTGCAAGGGCGAGGGAAATTAGAGGGCGAGGCCCGAATTTGAGTGACACCAACACAGGCGACGGGATCTGGGTTGTTAGAACCAACTAGTGTAGCGCGAGGCGCTTGTTGAAAGCCCGGGGTAGTTTAAAGGGTTAACGGGTTAGGGTAGATAGGAAGTGTACCCCTCCGCGACCATCCATCCCTTCGCTCTCGTTGTGGGCGCTGGACCCACTTTGGGTTAGATCGCTGAAGATCTGGGAGGCCATCTGAGGCTTGTTGGGGCCTCGACACATGACGCTAGCTCTCCCTTATTCCCCTCCGGGAAGGAACGTAGGAGGTTGGAAGTAGGCTAGGGACGATAGTGTTAGCCCGAACAAGGACGATAAAGGGGTTAGGGACGATTTTGTAGTGGGAAGTAGGGAAGTGAAATTAAAAACAACAAAAAAATAAGTTGGGGGCTAAATTGGGTTTTACAAATTAAGGGGGAGTGTATGGACAGTGACAGGCAAAGCGATAGGGTGGAGGAGACAGGTAGGTAGTCCGAGCCGCCTTCTGGAGTGGCCAAGCACCACCGACTCCTCAGCACCAACCTCACTGCATGGCAAGAGCCGGCCAACTTCATCGTCTGGCTGCGTTTTGCTGCACAAGGCCTGTGCCGGCCAGATCAATCTGCAGCTGCTGTGCTGCAAGGGCCTGTGCGGCCGGATCGTCCGCGCGCTGTTTTACTGCAAGCCTGTGCCGGCCAGTTCGTCTGCCGGCTGTGTTTGCCTGCAACGGCCTTTTTCTGCAGGATTATGTTGCCTTTACCTTTGCCATGTCATGCCCACTGCTGCCTGTTCAATCAGCCCCTCCCGTTCAATTTTGATTTGCCACCCCCCTGTTCATTCCATGCGCGCCAGGGATCCGCAACAACAGTTCAAGCGCAGGAACTGTCCGTTGTTCACGCAACACGGCTGCAGTGGCGGCCCGTGCGCCGGTTCCCTTGACTCTCTTCTTTTTCCTGCAGAGTCCTTGATCCTGGCCATGGAGTAGTGTAAAAATTATAAGGTTAAGTTGTTAAGATGTAATGTAAATATGAGTGCGCCCCGGGCAATGTCTGTCTTAGCGCCGGCAATTTTATTTAAGTCATCCGTGTGAGTGGAGTTTGTTTAGTTCGTTACTCAGCCCTCAGGTTATTTCATTTTGGGAGCACATACCATGAATGTCGCACTCGAGGATCCGGTAGGTAAAACGTACTAGGGAGAACTACACATGATGGCACACGATAATTGACGACTCGGACGAGTCTGTAAAAAGGGGAGGGGTAGTGTTACACGGCTCTGGAAATTCGCAAACACCATAAAGTCCCGTAGGTGAGATATATTCTTAAGTACATGTGTAGTTAGCCCAAACCCATTGTAGAGGGAATTAATGTGATTCATTCGGGCTGCGATCCTTTGAGTCAGTCGTTTTTCTGTTCTTAATGCCTTGTTTTGAGCGCACCCCGCCAACAACACAACACGCCAGCAGCCAACAACCTAACCTCACCCACTACTGCTACCGGTACAAACCTCACAATCACCGCCATTCCAAACAGCACCACTGGCCATCAACGACACCGCCGAAAACCGCCACACCTTCTCCTACGGCCATTCCCAACGGCACCTACTGTGGACGGCCAGAGGCGTCGGGCTGTTCAGCGATACACGCGAGAACGCGAGTGCAAGATGCGGTTTTCTGAGAGAATTCGAGATCGGAATGCTAACAAACACAGACAGAACGCGACCATCTGATCCACACCCAATCAGAAGGCCGCGGGCGGGGCTTGGCCCCGGCGCTCAGACCGCGTCCTGACGAAAATCGGCATATGCAAATTTGAACAGGAAAATAGGAATGATACACGCCCCCTTCCCGCCGCCTTTCTCGTCCAATGCAAAGGCGGCGTGGCCCGCCCCTGAGTCGTTTGGATCCGAGAATTTGCATATGGTGTATTCCGCTGAAGCCGATATAAGAAGGTGAGCAGCCAGTGAAGTCGAGTTAGCAGTAATCACGGTGGGGCAGATTCGGGAGAACGGAGCTCTCAGCAGTGTCGGTGCGGAGGGCGAGTCGGGAGAGACCGAGCTCCGAGAGCAGAGGGTGGGGCAGACGGCTACGGGGGCGCAACGGCAGCGGACGGCGAGTCGGCTGAGGAGGACCTGGAGGCTCGGGTCCGGCGAGCGAGGTCGCGTTGAGTCGAGCAAGCACGGAG
>CM068968.1:40944791-40983746 GCA_035128595.1 Eptatretus atami
GAACAATGGAAAAACAATTTACTACAATCTCAAAATGATACGTGTCTCAGGAGGTGGTCAAATAAGAGCATTAAGAGAAGTTTATCATTTCATTTCTGCTCAACAAAGACGCTTAAACCAAGAACCAAGTTCCACGTTATTCTTTGTGAATATACTCGATGGAAATGAATGTTAAAGAAAATGAAGTTATTCCCGAAAGTAGAACATGAACAAATATTCGTTGGTTCGCTCTTTGAGTGGAATGAAAATATGAAAGGGAAGAAGTGCTTTAATCAGTAAGTCTCAATCTTTCATCATCTCAATTTTACATTTGCTTGTATGGGAGGGGGAGGAAATTAGTCTCAATTTTACATTTGCTTGTATGGGAGGGAAGGGGATAGGTGGGGAGAAAATCAGTCTCCTATTTTGAGCTTTTGGGGCTTGGGTCAGAATGTTTTTCCCTTTTCTCCCATTCATTTGAATGGGCGTCCCAGAAACCCCATTTATCATCTCCTGGCGTCATTTGATATAGGACTGGCCCTGCAACCACAGACAATAATGTTGTTGCCAGACCGTTCTGTTTGCCCGGTTCGAATCTGGTGAGTCATGTCAAAATGATCGTAACAGTCATCCCTTTCAGAGAACTCCTGCTGGATTCTCATGACCAAAGCCACGTTACCGTGCATATCGAGGTCTTTGAAGCAAGCGAATGCTGCTCTGGTCGGCACCCACATGGTTGATTTTATGAGGCTGAGCAAACTTAACCACGTCCACATGACGTGACCATTTGGCGACACGGAGGGGGGGGGGGGCACAACCAATTTACCTTCAACAGGATTTACAGAACCACCATATGAGACTGTCAGAACAAACAGAATTGAACCAGAGATCACATTCAGGTTTGTAAATTATATTGGTTCAATAAATAACAACAGGGTCAGGAATGTACAAGAAGCAAACAATAAACAATAAAAGAATGGAACCAATTTCTCATAAACTAACCCCAAGTTACCCATTACCGACATACGCACCCACAAATACATTAAGCAATGGACAGCAGATCCATAATTAACTTATGCCTTAAGGCCTCAGACACATGCTAGAAGATCGGGGAAAGTCATGGGACAACAAGCAGAACACCTGGTACAGCTGGCAATTGTCCCTGCAGGTAGGGAGAGGGGAGGGATATGTCTCGATGGAGTGAGTGGGTGTGATGTTGGCAGAGCAGAGCATGGCATCTCTCCCTCACTCAAGGGTGCAGCTTCCAGCTCACTGGTCTGGCTCCGATCTTTGGTGGACCCTACAATTATAGCTGGGCCTACCGACGTCATCGATGGTGATTTACGCCCCTCCCCTCTCCTCTCCTCTCCTCTTCCATTGGTTCATGCCCTGACAGGTTGGCGGGGGAAAGTCCTTTCCCCCTTGAGTCACGGTTCCCTGATGCTGAGTGACATCATGGCTAATCGAGGTGACGAAAATGTCGTGAGGCCACAACTTTTGCCGCACTAAACTTGTTGAAATGGCCCAATGCAAAGTTAAAAGCAAGCATTTAGGACAGAAGTGGAGGATCAATGCATTAAATAAGGGATCGCAGGGATGAGCAATTTTAGACACACACAATGGGGTGGGTTTGATGTTTCTATCTGTACGAATTAGCGACGCATATCCAAAATGACATTTAATTACTTGACGCTTACTCTAAACACGCATTATTTAAATAAAATAATTATGCTACATTAATAAATTTATTACCCCCCAGCAATCATTTCTGCAACAATATAAAAAAGATATTTACTTATTTCACCGCTTTTTATCTCAAACTGCTTTGACTTCTTTTTTTTTTTTAGAGGCAAGGGTAATACAAAATAATCTGAATTCGTACTCGCTTTTATCTCAAACTATAAGGTTGAACACAACCAACAATATGTACTAAGATACAGAGCACATGTGTGGTTGTGAAGCTGCCGAAGTTCACTTCCTGCCAAGTCACACTTCCTGTTCACTTCCTGCCATGATTGATGCAATCACTTGCAGCGGTGAATATGATTATGTGCAACTTATGAGGATTAAATAAGTTGTAACATTTGTTGGGAAATTTTATGTGATTTTTAATATCACCACATAATTTTTCTTCATTATATTCTCTTCCTTACACCATTATGTGCACAGGGCTGCAAGAGAGTTTATTTTGCTAGGTTGCTGTGGCTTAGGCCTAAGTCACATTTGGCACGGCGGCCGTAGGGTCTACAAAATCTACGGCCACTAGCATTAATTAGCGCCGCAGTATTTCCACGGTCACACAATGTAGCAGTCACATATGTTTTTATTTTTCGGGTAGCGCCACGGCGTATTTATAAATTGTGGAGACCGAAAACGGGGGTGCCGTACGGTCTTTGATTTGATGTCGCACGGTGACCTTAGGGCGTTCCTGCGGCGGCCATAGAATTTTCAAGGCAGACGCAAGGTGCCCGCAAGGCGACCACAGGGGACCGCAGGGGGCCCTAAGGCGAACGTGCGGCCAGACGGACGGTAACGAGTGGGTTCTTTTTTTCTTTTTTTACCAGTTCTTTTGTTTCGGCTTGTCGAATTGCTACGGCGAACGTAGAAATGAAAAAGTTATAACTCCGCGTTATAATTCCACGGCGACCCTACGGCCTGTAAAAGATAGCCAAACGGCGTAGGGCCACCCTGAGGCCACCGCAGAAACTCTGCGGCCGCCGCACGTTTCGTGTCAATTCAGAGGGCGTACGGCCGCCGTATCCTCGCCGTAGAGCAAATGTGACTTCGGCCTTACAACCTGAACGTGTTGCTACTCTGACAAGGATACTGGACTGAAAGCGCAGGAATTTGTAATTACCCTGCACTCACGAAGCGAAAAGCAGGGTAGAGCGATTGGAAGCATACGTACGTATGGTGTAGGTCGTACGTCATGTCTGTATTTTGTAAAGAGCGTACATAGAAAACCATTCAGCGGAGGAAATTGAAACTTTACCATATGTTACACGACTGATATAGCGGTTCCTCTTTTGAGGGAAACAGAGGCCAAAGGTCAACATAGGCAACTTTTCTAAAATCCTCAATTTTCATCCGATTGACTTGAAATTAGAACAGGATTTTCATATCAGCTCAATGAATTCAACCACCAATTGTTTTTGAGGTCAACACAGGCCGGAATTTCTAAAAGTCAATTTTCATCCGATTCACTTTAAATTTGAACAGGATTTTCATATCAGCTCACCAAATTCAACCACCAATTATTTTTGAGGTCAACATAGGCCAAATTTCTAAAACTGTCAATTTTCATCCGTGAACAGGATTTTCATGAAAATGATCATCATGTGTCACGTGGTCTGGCAGCCATATTAGATCTAAGGGAAAATCTTTGAAAATCACCGTAGGAGAAACTGCTTAACTGATGATTGCAAAATTTAACTAATTGATCAACTACCCATGGGAAATATGGTTTGATAAAGATTATGTCATCAGTCACGTGGTCTGGCATCCATATTGGATCAAAGAAAAAAAAACCTTAAAAAACAAAAGAGTTGGCTCACACCAAGTCCTTCACAAGACTGCACAGGGTATGTATTCTATGAATACCATCTAGTTTGTTCATGGTTCCGGCGATAGCTCATCTACCCTTCGCAAAGGACACCACGGTATCTTTAAGGTCCACTAACTAGTGCTAATAAACGGTACACCTGGTTTAAGGTCCATTCAAGGGACGGAGCATATCAGGATACCAGTTTATAGCTGGGTTGAGATGTGAACCCAGGCTAGACAGCTCAGAGGCAAGTCTGCATAAGACCTACTGCTCTTCTATACCAATTAGATGTCACCTCTTATTTTCTCCCAATTCTCTTCTGGTTCTGCTTTTCAGCCCTCCAACCCAACCAAATTGAAACTTTACCACATGTTACATGACCGTGATATAGCGGTCCCTCTTTTGAAGTCAACAGATGCCAAACGTCAACATCCCTGCAGGATGTACAGTACATGTCTCTCAAACAACATAATCCTTGTTTCCCTTCCAAAACTAATGCTGACTGCTCACCTCCACAAATTGCATCGTCTTTCTTACCCCTGTGGAACTGTCTTCTTCAGTTAGTTTAACCCCATTCTTCCCTCCATAGCTTCAAGCCAGCAACTCACAGCAAACCTAACATCTTGTTTCATTACAAACCACAATATTTTCTGCCGCCATTAACGCTCTTTAAATCCCTCCTCCTTGGTTGCAAGTTCCCATCTTGGTTTTGCTCTTCTCATCTTTCCTGTTTATTCATTGCATTGTCCACTTATTGCCCCAATCATATTTAGTGCATTTTTCCCCTCCATCCCATTCTTCTAAATGCCAGGTTTTGAATATATGATAAAACTATAACAGCACAAGCGAGAGCACATACCTCTGCCAGGTTGAACGGTTTACATTTGGTATCCCAGGGATAGGCCAGATCTGCATCCAGACCTCAACCAAAATCGAATTGGCTCGTTCTTGTCCCTACCTAACTCATAACCCATCCAAAACCTTTGGACATACCGTGCTATATATGGTTTTTGGTTGAAGAATCACTTAAAAATTAGTTTCTGGATACAGATCCAAATCTTCACCAAAATGTCATCAATTCATCCTTTTCACACACACAAGCTGTCCACCAAATGTCAAATGAATCAGTCCATAACATTTTGAGATATCTTTCTGACAGACAGACAAACAGAGTTGAAAACATAACCTCTGTCCACCTTCGGTGGGGAGGTAATAAATATCTCACAGTTCTGTTTGAATATATATATATGTTCGAATCAGTTTTATTTGTGTTCAATTATGTATTCTGGGGTCTTTTACCTCCTGGTCTTGAGCTGGTTGGTGTCTGGCTTGCCAGGCAACTCCATTTTCTTTAATCTTCCATGATGTATTTGAGACGCAAAGGCGGTGATGATTTCCCAGTGTGTTTAAACGCATGTATTTTTAAATCATACGAAGTTGTGAAAACTTTATCACAAACATTTTGGGTGGCCTGTCTTCCTTGAGAATAATTTCATCTTTCTTTCAGTAAGATGACAATGTGAAACATTCTTGCAATGAGAACAGTTGTGTGCCTTTCCATCCTTATGAATATTTTCATGTGCCTTCAAATATGCTGATGTTTTGAAAGTTTATTCACAAACAGAACATCTGTGTGGCTTTTCTTCCCTGTGAATCAAATCATGTCTCTTTAGGTCATATGAGGATATAAAGGATTTTTCACAAACATAACATTTGTGTGGCTTCTCTCCATTGTGAATCATCTCATGCTTCTTTAAGTGGGATGGGGACAGAAAAGATTTTTGACAAACGGAACATTTGTGTGGCTTTTCTCCCCTGTGAATGAAATTATGTCTCTTTAGTTCAGATGTACATACAAAGGATTTTTGACAAACGGAACATTTGTGTGGCTTTTCTCCCCTGTGAACGAAATCATGTCTCTTTAGTTCGGATCTGCATATAAAGGATTTTTGACAAACAGAACATTTGTGCGGCTTTTCCCCACTGTGGATCAAATCATGTCTCTTGAGGTCATATGAGGATATAAAGGATTTCTTGCAAACAGAACATTTGTGTGGCTTTTCTCCCCAATGATTCATCTCGTGTTTCTTGAGGTGGGATGGGAAAACAAATGATTTTTCACAAATAGAACATTTGTGTGGCTTTTCCCCACTGTGAACAAAATCATGTCTCTTTAATTCAGATGTGGATATGAAGGATTTTTTACAAACAGAACATTTGTGTGGCTTTTCCCCACTGTGATTCATCTGATGTTTTTTCAGGTGGCATGGAAATGAAAAGGATTTTTGACAAAGAGAACATTTGTGCGGTTTTTCTCCCCAGTGATTCATCTCATGTTTCTTAAGGTGGGATGGGAATACAAACGATTTTTCACAAACAGAACATTTGTGTGGCTTTTCCCCACTGTGAACAAAATAATGTCTTCTTAGTTCGGATCTGCATATGAAGGATTTTTTACAAACGGTACATCTGTGTGGCTTTTCTCCACTGTGAATCATCTCATGTATTTTGAGGTAGGATGAAGATGTAAATGATTTTTCACAAACAGAACATTTGTGCGGTTTTTCTCCACTGTGAATCAAATCATGTCTCTTTAATTCGGATGAGGATATAAAGGATTTTTGGCAAAGAGAACATTTGTGCGGCTTTTCTCCTTTGTGAATGAAATGATGTCTATTTAGATCGTATGAGGATATGAAGGATTTTCGACAAAGAGAACATTTGTAGGGCTTTTCTCCCCTGTGAACAAAATCATGTCTCTTTACTTCGTATGAGGACATGAAGGATTTTTTACAAACAGAACATTTGTGCGGCTTTTCTGCTGTGTGAATCCTCTCATGCTTCTTTAAGTGTGATGGGGATGCAAAAGATTTTTGGCAAACAGAACATTCATGTGGCGTGTTTGTCACGTGAATAATTTCATGTGTCCTTAATGCAAATGAAGTAGTGAATGCTTTACTACAAACAGTACACCTGTGTGGCTTTTCACCTGTATGAATCATCTCATGCATGCTTTGTAGAGTTGAAGTTTGAAATGCTCTTTTACAGAAGGAACATCTGTATGGTTTATTCCCAGTGTGAATCCTCTCATGTAGCTTGAGAAAAGAGAAAGTTGTGAAGGATTTTTCACAAAATGAACACTTGTGTGGTTTCATACCATTGTGGTAGAGCTTATGCGTCTTCAGAGAAAACAAATTTGCAAAGGATTTTTCACAAAGCAAACACTTGTACAGCTCTTCATAACTTTTCTTGGTCTCATGCATCTTTAAAGCAGATGCACAACTTGTGAAGGCTTTTTCAAAAACAGCATCTTGCTGCACATTCTCACCAATGTGATTCATTTCACATTTCTTCAGAGCAAATGAGGTTCTCCTTGTCTTGTCCATGTTTCTTTTTAATATCTCGTTGCATGAGAACAACCGAGGCCAACTTGAACACAAGTTTTCAGGATGCTCCACAGATGTCTCTGCAAAATAAGAAAATAAAAGAAGACAAAAACACGTTTACGTTTTTAAAAACTATCCTACCTTTTAACAATTATTTGCAGTATACTTTCATTACATTTGTCTCACAGAAAAAGTAGAATGCATCGTCTTCATGATTAATGCATATAACCAGGGGTTCACATAACTGATACGCAGGTACTCATTTGTGGTTAAAAAAAATTAAAAAAATTACTAAATGCGTACTTCAAAGATGCTAAGAAAGTTCAAAAGCATACTAGCACAACATAACCTTTTGATGGAAGGTTTTCTCATCTAGTGGAGATAAGATTCTTTCATGATGATTATATTATACAGTACTATACTGTGATTTCAAAATTTAAGTGTGCAAAATTAAGTTTATAAAATTGTAACATTGTAAGTTATATTATAATGCATAACCTTATAAATTTAAAAAAAATAGATCAAAGGAGAAAATGTGAGTGAAGAGAAGAAGAGGTTTTCTCAGCTAGTGTTGGGTAGTCGATCTAGTCTACCCTTATTATCAGTATTTCCGTCGATATGTTTGTCTGTCTGTCTGTTGGCTGCTCTTGAAGCACCCTTATTCTGGACATTTCCATCTGTCTGTCTGTCCGCAAAACTTTGGTCAAGCCTAGGGGCTAAAACCACTCAACCGATTCCAATGAAATTTGGTAGGTAGGACCAATATTTTTGGGAATCATGTGCTTTCGAATATGGGACCCCGGGCCTAGCAACGGCATAGCAACGGCCCTTTAAAGTGGTCAAAAAATCGAAAAAAATCAAAAAAGAATAAATCGAAAAATCGAAGCTTAGAGTTCTGTGCGCAATCTATCGAGCTCCCTTCATGCCAATTTGCAGCCCTAACAAAAAATATTTGTAGGAGGAGATAGGTTTTGGGCGAGTAGATGTCGAACATTTCAGAAACGGTTAATTGTGAATATCTCCAAGAGAAAGAGTCTGATTTTGATGAAACTTGGGTGAAATGTGTACAATGTGGCTAGCATGTACACAAAAATGAATGGTTGCTATGCACACCTCCGTTGCTTAGCAACAGCTAAAATACTTTATCGTACATCGTACACTTATTGTGGACTGTACAAAAAAATCAATACCTCCGAAACTGGACCTCCGAGGGACCTGCTTTTTTTGTGCCCAAGGAGAATGTCTTACAGTCATATAAAAAATAAAATCTTTAGCGAATAGATAAATGGAATTACCAGGGCTGCCATTTGTTAGAGTCTCTTTGGAAACATGCCTGAAATTTCATAAGGCGGGTTTCTGGGTGCAACTAAGAGGGCTGTGATAATCATATTATTGTGCTAAATTGATTGATAGCATGTACATGAATATCGGCTAGTCGCGTCGGCCAGCTTTCCATCTAGACTCTAGAGCGAGCAGCCATGTCGCCTACCGGCTTGTCTGTATGTATGTCTGTTCGGTCCAGTGCTCCGTTAATACAATGGCGATTTCGAAGAAACTTGGTTGGTAGGTTCATACCATGACCTAGTTGTGTGCAAATGAGAACGTTGCTATGGACACCACCGTTGCTAGCAACGGACTTTGAAATTTTGAAAAATCATAAAAAATTATTTTTTCGAAAATCAAAAATCGGGCCACGACCGACTGTGGGCAGTACATTCAGCCATATTGTCAAAAATTTCCAGCCGGATCCTATGAAAACTGTCGGAGAAGATAGACTTTGAATGATCCCTGGTCGAAAACAATAAAAAAACGAAGTTCGTTATATCTCAGAGAGTATGAGTCAGATATACATGAAACTGGTATGGTAGGTTCATGGTATGTCCTAGTTATGTGTGAGAAAGAACTGTTGCTATGGACGCTTTTGTTGACTAGTAACGGCTGAAAAACGACTAAATTCGACTTGATCGACTACCCATGTCCGCCTACCGGCTTGTTCTTTTTCTTCCTTCCGTGACAATTCTGATAATTGATACACTGTGACTTCAAAATTTAAGTGAACAAAAATTAAGTTTATAAATGATACCATTATGATTTACAAGTTATATTATAAGTTTATAATACTTATAAGATTAAAAAAAACAGATCTAAGGAGAACGCGTGAGCAAGGAGGAATAAGAGATTCGGGAGCATCCTGAATGAAAAAAGAGCAGCTTGCGTGTGTCTCGTCTGGAGCAGACGGTCTGAGAGAGCGCTTACAGAGGAGCAAGATGCATACCAAGCTGAGAGGTGTTTTATAAATCTGAGTGGTGCTTAGGAAAGCAGACGAGCACACTCAAAACTGACTTTTTTGTGAGTACCAAACCATTTCTGCAGATACTTATTGTGGAACCAAATAAATCATTATCCTTGAGTAGAACCAACAATGAAATATAGTTTTCTTTAATATAAATCCTCACACAAGTTTATTGTTGTCCTCATAATGCAGGTTGGTATAATGCAGACGAGTATTTTATTTAATCTCAGGAATACAGAAGCAATAAAAAGAACAAGAAGGCGTGAGGCGATTAGACTGACAGGTATGACGAAAATCATGCAAATGACATCACTGTCACCTTGACCTTTGACATATATAGTCAAAAAACATTGACAGCCTGCTCACTTTCGTCCTTCAGAACCATCTAGTAAAGTTTGATGAAGATAGCTGAAAGCATTCACAAGTTATCGCACTCACAGACATACATACATACATACAAATGAGACAGACTGACATATGATGAAAATTTTAAATTTTCGTCATTATAAATCAAAAGGTTCACTGTAACCCTGCTCCCCACTCTCACACAAAACGACCAATATGAAAGTAAAGGAATGTACAGGCCTGGCTGGAAAAGACATCTGAGATACCTCAGAACACAGATTATTTGCAGCCCACACCCGTTTTTCTGTGCAATTGGAGATCCACCCTATAGACAAATATTAAGACGCAATGTTGAATAACCTAAATATATCCAATCCTCCATCGGCACACGCCTTACTCCTCCACCTCCACCACTGAGTCACATAAATATATCCAATCCTCCATCGACACACTCCTTACCCCCCCCCCCCCCCCCCCCCCCCCCCCCCACCACCTCCACCACACACCCCTTTCCTCCCCTCCCTCCCCACACACCCCTTTGGCCCTTCCCCAACAACCTCTCAATTAGAGTTCTGGTATATAAAAATATTTAACATTGAAGTAAATGAAAAAAAGTGTTAAAAATTGACTCACTTCCAAATCAATAGAACTAAAATTAATTCAATACAACTGTCTATAAACAAAAAAATTTTAACCAAAGTAGATAACACCAACAACATCAACTATATAATATTTTCCTTCGACATCAGTTTCTTCATCTTCACTTTCTCATTTAAATCCCCTCACCGGTAATGATTCTTGAAGTCGTTTTCGAAACAAGTACAGGTATAAGAGTTTTTATTTCTTTTTCTTCCTCCTCATCAAGATTACCTCTGTTTTTTTTCTTCACTTTATCAAGTCTTTTTCTAATTTCACTGATTTGCATACGTATTTTGATATTTATTTTATCCTCTCTTTTTTCCTCTCTCTCCTCCCTCTCTTTTTTCTTCCTCATCAACAGTCCTCACAACCCTTACACCACCACTTTCACCCCACAGAATATCAAACATACATTTACCTGGATTTTGAGATTTTCTTGTTTCCATTATTGTTTTTTTTATAATAGCAAACTAATTATTTTGGATTTCTAAAATCGATTTATATTGTTACGGCTGTGGAAATTCTCAGACCACCATAAAGGACCTTAGATCAGTTATGACGATAAGTATATGTGTAGTTAGATCTTCTCCCACCGTTGTTTAGAGGGAATTTCCGGTGTTCACAGGGCTGCGATCCTTTGAGATAGCCGTTTTTCTTTTCTCTGTCGTTTTTTGGACCAATCATCCCCCAACAACCAAATCGCCACCACCAACAACGCCCCCAAACAACTACACCAAACCACCACCCACCTTCGGCCCCTTCACCTCCACAACCCCACCCCGCAAAACATCGCCTCACCCCCACTCTCATAACGACGCCCGCCAACAACCAAATCGCCACCACCAACACCCTTCCCAAAACCACCACAGCAAACTCCACCCCTTCGCCTTTCTAGCCAACGTCGTGCCATGGCGTTATGAATGGGATCCTTTCGAAGGAGAATCGGATCAGAATGATTCACGCCCACTTTTCATCCATCCAATTGGCTGAAAGCATAGGTAGTGTAGCCCGCCTCCCAAACCCGCTGTGATTCACAAATTTGCATATGCGCTCCTCCCCCGGCCTATATAAGCAGCGATCACGGCGCATGCTCGGAGGCAGTCAAGTCGCGCCATCCCTGGAATGTGCTCTAGGCGCAGTCCAATAGTGCGGAGATGGAATTGATGAACGCTCGTCCAGTGTCGCAGGTTATAGTCGTGAAGTCATTTCTCTGTAGATGCGATTTCTCCTTCGAAGGATCCCATTCACCCCATGCACGACGTCAGGTTAGGAAATCCGAAGTGGTGGTGGGAGTCTTGGCCTGTGGCTGAGGTTTCGGGAAGTACGTGAGGGGTGGTGTTGTGCGGTATGTCGGTGGGGCAAGTTCAGTCGAGGCAGTGTCGGCAGATCAAGTCTGGACGTCTGGTAGAGACGCAGTCAAATCGAGGGGCATGTGTCGGGCGGAGTCAAGTCGGGCTGGAGATGTGGCAGCCTCTGGGAGTGGCGATGGTTCGGGGAGATCTTGTTGGCCGGATGGAGCCGGCAGAGAGGGGCCAGACGCGTGGTTCTGAGAGTGGCGGCAGTGGGTGCGTCGTGGTATGATAATGAGCGATAGGGGCACCGGATGGTGTGTGTTCTTAGAGGAGCGGCCTGCCGGGGTTGGGTGCAGGTAGGGTCGGTGGTAGACGGGTTGTGGCTCGAAGAGAGGTGAGGCGGGGAAAGGCAGCGGGGCGAACGCTGGACGCGAGGGCCTGCAGCCAGGCGCACTGCCGGGGGGCACTCGAAGCCAGGCGCCGAGCTACGGCTGACTATTTGCGGCTTGCCTCGCTCATTGCGCGCCGATGCTAGAGGGTTCGCTTGGGTATTTTGGACCCTTCGGGCGTGGGTCTCGTCGGACTCTGCCGCTCATCCAGGGTTTTCCGGACTTGACATGTTCGGTCCAGCGAAATTTGCCGTGTTCTTGCCCCCTGTTGGGGGATGGCTTCGGTCATTAAATTAATTCGGACACGGGAGAAAAGATAAAACGGGGCTATCTGTCGAAAGCTTGATTTCCCTTGTGCAGCCTTTCCGTGTGGTATCACGGGTAATTGCCCTGACCGGTTGGGGAGATTATAACTACATTCATTATACTTATCGTCATTAACATTGATCTTAGTGTCCTTTATGAGTGTGTCTTGCGTAATTTTCGCAAGCCGGTAACACTAGCTAACCCCTCCCCTTTTATTAAGAGCTCCAGTTCGTCCGAGTTCGCCGAGATTTCGATGTATGCCATCATGTTGGTGGTGAGCGCTCTCGATCTTTCTACCTGAAGTAGACATTCGTCTCGTGTGCGTGTGAGACATAAAGTCATTGTATTTTCTATCTTCGGATGCCGTCTTGAGATAACTCGTGTCCTGCGTTGTTTGCTCATTCTTAGCGTTGTTTTGTAGTGCCCGCCTGAATATACATATTAAAATATACTCTAGGCTAGGGTAAAAATACGTGCTTGTCTGTCTGGAGACAACAAACAACCCACTTGAAGCTGGATGCAATAAATGTAGCCTTGTTGTGAAAAGATTAAAGATTTTCCCGCGTTTCGTTTGCCGTCCACTTTCCTTGTTTGTGGACGTTCCACTTCATCACGGAAGGAATTGGCGACTAGGGGCGTAGAGAATACATGCCGGGGGGTGTGCCCCGCGTAAAATCCCGTCCCAGTCGGGGCCCGGCTCGCTAATCAACCGCTCAGTTATTCACTGTAAGCACGGACATGAACCGCTTTAAACAGCGGTTACGCTGTCCTAGGCCGAGCCAGCGGCGAATTTGGTTATCGATCCGCACGGTTATAATACCCCGTCGCAGGTACTTATAGGACTTATAATTACCATTCCTGGCCCTAGGTTCGAAGGATCTGGATTTGGGCTCTGTGCGAGCAAGAACACAAAAGCCTATCTAAACTAGGCTCTCAGCTAGGGGCCAGGCTGCTGTCCCGGCCGCGAGAGTCTTGGCTGGGCCGCATTTGGCACCGAATTTGGCAATGCAGGGGTGGGGTTGACGAAGCCCCACCCAGGTGGACCAAGATCCTCCTTGGCCGGCTGCTATGTGTCAACGTTATACCGCCAGCCAGCCTTCCCTTTTAAATGACGCAAGTGGAACACAAACGGGCGGAGAAGTGTCGCAAACGAGCTGACCCGCGGCAGATTCTGTTCCCTTGTGGCTCAAGCAGCGTTTACCCATACGTGGGCCGGCGACGCGAATAACGGATTCGCACGGGCGCGCTGAGGTGCAGTATTTTCGAGCGTTAGCGTGTGGCAGCTGCTTCTAGGTGCCGGTCCTGTGCAATCGTGGTTGATATCCGGCGACATGGCATTGAACGAGAAAGGGGGGGGTGCAAAACAGAATCGGGGCTGGTGGAAGGGGTTAGGCTGGATGGCAAAGGTGGATTTTTTTCTTGCTCGGAGGCATTGCGCATGGCAACAGGGGATGTCGGGCAGCGCCAGCCAGCGGGCAGGATAATTGGCGCCACGGGACCTGCAACACGGCAGAGACTATTTCGCCACAATGCTCGGAGCTGGTCACCAAACACTAGCGATGCCTCGGCGATGAACAGCGCCGGCATAGTATGTCTCTGCGTGGGATTGTGTCACAGATTCAAACACTCCGAGTCTCCAACTAAATTTACGGGATGTGACCAGGGTGGCTGAAGCAACCCCCCCCCCCCCCCCCGTTCCCCCAAATCTGAGCAAGCAAATTAATCCTTCCGAAATAAGATGGAGTCAAGGCGAGCAGGTGCCGGGGTAGAAAATAATAGTGTAGTAATGTAGAATCCATGGTCCAGGACAGCAACCTCGAGCAGGAATGTTATTGGATACAGGAACAATTCCCCCCAACCGACCAGAGTTCGAAATGGGTGCGGCAGCGGCCGCGGTGTATGACACCTCTCCCCTCTTCCGCAAACCCCCCGATCATGGCATATCGGCTCAGCCGAGTGCACCCGACATGGCCCAGCTATGCGCCATGCTGGCGGCAATGATGCGAATAAATAAGGCACTAAACAACAAAATGGATGGCGGCTGAATAAAATGTGGATGGCATAAAAAACAAAAATGGATAACAATGTGCAAACACTGCGGGTGAGATGCAGCAAATGGGCCGAGGCCTGCAGGCAGGCATAGAGGAAATTGTGTGCAGCGAAACGCGGACGCGTGGAGCTCATAATGGCGCGCCGAGTGCTGGAGCGAACGAGCTGGGGGGGGGAGTGCAACGGCTGTCAGGCCGCAATGGAGGTGGGTGAGGGCGAATTAATTCTGGAGACGTGTAACAACGAGCTCGTAAAGGTGACGGGAAGTGACGGTGACATCAGAGGGAAAAATTAATGGGTGACTGCGACGTGTAAGAGACACGTGGAGACGCGGAGATAATGGACGAGATAAAAGATAACAGAGAAACGGGAGTAGAAACGGTAAGGAGAAGGACTAACGATATAAGACGGGTGAAACAGAGCACATCACACACAGAGTTAGTGGAGGACGATGAGGGGGAGCAGTTACGATGCCTAATTGTATACCGGTATTCAGTAGTTTTCCGGAGCCTGCACACCAACCGCTCAGTGCGTGAGCAGTGGACCTTCGACTCGCTCTACAGGACGGTAGTGCGGTGGCTGAGGAGCGCTATGTCCCTTGAGGCGGATCCGCGTGGCTCGCCCAGGCGTGGGTGGCAGGACCACTTGGTCCGCTTGCGATGCATGATAGGTTGTACAGGGGCGCGCTAGCTGCTGAACGTGGGTGCACCTGCACTGAAGGCCTTAGGGGGTTTGAACGGTACGCGGACTCGCCTCATTGCTGGTGGACACAATCCCGTTGCTGAATAGCCCGGCTGTCTGTGTCGTGTATTAACAAAAGCTTGGTGCGTGAAGATCTCGTCGTCGTCCTAGCGCGCGCACTCCCCCCTTTGCGTCGCGGTGAAAGGCTCGTGCTCTTGAGCGTGGGCGGGGTTAACGGTGGCCGCTAGATAGGTGAGCTGGTGAAATCGTTCCGAGTCCGTGCCCACACACTGCCCACGCGGCTTTGCCCCGGGCCCTTCGCGGGGCACCGTGCACACTTACGCTTCCCGTGCCCCGATGGGCCGTTGGCTACCTGCGCTGAGTGAAAAGGTGCCGGACTAGCCTGTGGTTGCCGCGAGGGACACGGCGTGTGGGAAGAAGAACCCGATGTTGTGAGTGATAAAGGGTCTGTGTGGAGTCAAATGGTGTCAGTGCGCAGGTGTTACCTCTTTCGGCTTGCGCGTCGGAGCCCGGAAGTGCTTGCCGCTCCCAGGCTACACGATGTACAGGTGGGGTGGTACACCCACGTGTTCTGCGACGTCAACAGTGCTCAATGCAAAGGGGTTGTGACGAGGTGATCCTAACATATCGGTCCCCCAACAGCAACGACCTTTTTTCCGAGTGTGGAGGGACAGCCGCTGATGTGTAAGTTCGCTTGTGCTATAGTCAAGGCCATACTCACGTATGATACTTTTGGTGAGCCCGGCGATGCGGCGGTTCCACATGCTTGGGCAGCCGCGTCTGCGCGCAGTGCATGCTCTGCGCCAATTCACTCTCGCACCTTGCATCCACCATCGCTCTATCAGCCCCGCTGGGCTCATTGATCAATTGGTTGAGGTGTGCTGAATGGTCTCGTACACGCGGGAGTTTGAGCGCGTGGATGGAATGGAGACGACGACGGCGACAAAAGGACAAAGGCCGAGTAGCGGCCGTAGCTGTTTTGGGGACCGTGCCGGGTTTGCACGCAGCGCGTGCGGGGTCCGTGCAGTGGTACGCACGAGGCGCGCGTGCCGCTTGCGGGGTGAAACCCGGTCTGTAAACGCCAGCGGTGATGTTGCCGATCCTGCGGACGGACAAAAGGTAGGCTGGATACGGATTTGGACCGGATGGGTTCTCCACGCGGGCGTGTGTGAAGCGCCAACGGGCAGAGCACATGTGTTCGTGTGGGGAACCCTCGAAACGCGAGGCTTGTTTTGAATGCGCAGGGTGACGTCATGGCTGCACGTAGGGTTGGAATCGGCAGGAGGGGAGATCCCTGCCGGATGGTACCGTCCAAGAGGGACGAGGTACGCGAACAGCTGCCATGACGTCACGGGCAAGGAGCGCAGGTTGCGAGTTGCCGCGCTGGTGCACGCATAAAAACAAAAGCAAGCCTCGCTTTCGGGTGAACAGGATTCCCGGGCAAGGGGTGGAAGCCCGCTGCCTGGGCACAGGATACAACTAGTAGGGGAAGGTTAGTGATAGCTAGACCGGCTTCATGGGGCAGGGGTAAGTCCTCATGGGCCCGTGGAATGGATTGTTAGGGATTGTAGTTGAGATTGAGGTTGGGAATGGATTTATGAGGATTTTTGAAGACAGAGACCGACTTTGAGTGTGTAGGTCAAACGTAGCTTAGCTACGTAGGTTAAAAGGAACGTGCTGTAGTGTAAGGGACGACGTGGGAGCACGAGGTAGTTAGGGAAGTAGTGAGCAGGATGGCAGAGTTCGGCGATGTGTGAGAGTGGAAGAGTGAAGTGGAAACTTGATGAGTGAGTGAGGCCAGCGGGCCTGAGTGTATGGAGCGATTGTGGAATGCATGGCGGATGGTGATTGGGGAGGGTGATTCCGCCAAGGACCCGGGTCAGAGATGAGTGAGTGTAGTAGTAGTAGGTTAGTCAAATTGAAAAATGGAGGTCGTTTTCTGTTGGTGGGAATGTAGCTCGAACCTGTTTGAAGGGGTGCAGGAGCCCTGTTGACGGGCTGGGAGCGTGGCTGCGAAAGGTGAGTATCGCTGAGTGGGTACCCCGGGCAACGGGCTAGTCGGCCGCGGTAGGCCAAGGCCATCGGGGCCGGGATAGCGTAGTGGGCACGGGTGACCCGCTGATGTGGGGCCCGGGGCGCCAAAGGGCGCGTGGGCAGTGTGTGGGCACGGGTGACCCTCGGAAAGGGCCTGGGCACCAGCCTGCCACGTGAGCGTGGAGGGGAGTTGCCAGGGAGGGCACTGCCCAGTTTAGGGAGCTGGTAGGCTCGGAGGCAGTGTAGTGCCCGGGGGTGCCATTGCTGGAGAATCGGCAGAGGGGAGTCCTGCCAAGGGAGCCACGCGTCCCAGCCACGCAACCGTGTGGGCACGGGCGGAAAACTCGAGGGCATGGCCCGGAATTTGCGAGGACACCAACACAGGCGACGGGAATCTGGGTTGTTAGAACCGATAGTTTAAGCGAGAGGCGCTTGTTGAAAGCCCCGGGGTAGTTTAAGAGTTAATTGTTAGGGTAGATAGGAAGTGTACCCCTCCGCACCATCCATCCCTTCGCTCTCGTTGTGGGCCGGTGGACCCACTTTGGGTTGAGATCGCTGAGATCTGAGGAGGCCATCCTGAGGCTTGAGTTGGGCCTCGACACAGGACGCTAGCTCTCCCTTATTCCCTCCAGGAAGGGAACGTAGGGGTTGGAGTATGCTAGGAGACGATAGGTTAGCCGAACAAAGACGATAAAGGGGGTTAGGGGAAATTTATAGGGGGAAGTAAAAATAAAATAAAAACAAAAAAATAAGTTGGGGTAAATTGGTTTTACAAATTAAGGGGTGGGTATGGACAGAGACAGGCAAAGGCGATAGGTTGGGAGTGAGACAGTCAGGTAGGTCCGAGCCCGCCTTCTGAGTGGCCAGCACCACCGCACTCCCTCCACCAGCCTCCATTTCAAGGCAAAAGGCTGGCCAACTTCATGCTGGCTGTATTACTTCAAGGCCTGTGCGGCCACTTCATCGGCTGGCTGTTTGCTTCAAGGCCTGTGCCGTCGATGTCTGCCGGCTGTTTTACTACAAGGCCTGTGCCGGCCATTTCATCTGCCGGCTGTGTTTGCTACAGCAGCCCTGTTTTGCCATGCCTTGCCTTCCCACCTTTGCCATCCATGCCTACTGCCCATGTCCACCAGCCCCGTTCTGTTTTGCATCCCCCCCCTTTTGTTCAATGCCATGTGCGCCAGGATCACCACGCAAATTTGCAGGGACTGCCTGATGGCAGCTGCAACACGGGACTGCACCAGCGGCCCGTGCATCGTTCTGGCTGTGTGCTGCTTGAGCCAGCACGGAGACTGCGTTGCGCAGCTCATGCCGCGTGTGTTCACTGCGTCCATTTTAAAAGGGGGAAGGTCCTGGACTGCGTGTGAGCAGCGGCCACGTTCCCTGTCACCTGCATTGCATGAGCCAGAGACTGCGTGCGAGCAGCCTGGCTCCCTGCTAACTTTTAGTCTTTTTTCCACAGAGTCCATCGATCCTGGGCCATGGATTGTGTAAATTATAAGGTTAAGTTGTTAAGTTGTGTATTGTATATGAGTGCGCCCCGGCATGTATGTCTTAGCGCCGGCATTTTATTTAAGTCGTCCGTATGAGTGGGTTTGTTTAGTTAGTTACTCAGCTGTAGGTTATTTATTTTTGGACACAAATACCATGAATGTCGCACTCAGGGATCCGAAGATAAACTGTACTAGGGGAGAACTACACATGATGGCACACGAAAATTCGGCGACTCGGGCGAGTCTGTAAAAAGGGGGGGGGTAGTGTTACGGCTGTGGATTCGCAGACCACCATAAAGGACCTTAGATCAGTTATGACGATAAGTATATGTGTGTTAGATTCCCCACCGTTGTTTAGAGGAATTTCCGTGTTCACAGGGCTGCGATCCTTTGAGATAGCCTTTTTCTTTTCTCTGTCGTTTTTTTGACCAATCATCCCCCAACAACCAAATCGCCCACCAACAAGCCCCAAACAACTACACCAAACCCACCACTTCGGCCCTTCACCTCACAACCCCACCCCGCAAACATCGCCTCACCCCCTATCAAACGACGCCCGCCAACAACCAAATCGCCACACCAACACCCTTCCCAATCCACCACAGCAAACTCCCACCACCTTCGCATTTCTACCGAACGTCGTGCCATGGGTGTGAATGGGATCCTTTCGAAGGAGAAATCGGATCAGGAATGATTCACGCCCACTTTTCATCCATCCGATGGGTGAGCATCAGGTGGTGTAGCCCCGCCTCCAAACCCGCTGTGATCCACAAATTTGCATATGCGCTCCTCCCCGGCCTATATAAGCGCGAGCACGGCGCAGCTCGAGGCAGTCAAGTGGGTCTGGAGTGTAGGCAGTCAGTCGAGTGCAGTGTCGGCAGTCAGTCGAGTGCAGTGTCAGTGGAGCAGTTAAGTCGAGTACAGTGTCGGGGGGCAGTCAAGTCGAGGGCAGTGTCGGCAGTCAAGTCGGGTCTGGAGAGTGGCAGTCTGGAGGGGTCGGAGAGACCGGACGGAGCTCGAAGAGGCAGCGCGGCAGTGTCGGTTCGGCAGTGTCGGTGGGCAGAGTCGGGAGACGGAGCTCGAAGCAGACAGGAAAGGCAGATGGGGGCCGAACGCCGAGAGAGCTCACCGGCCACGCCAGGGCACGAAGCCAGGCGCAGCTACGCTGACATTGCGGCTTGCCCGCCATCGCGCCACGAGGGTGTGGTAAGACCCTTCGGTCTCGTGGACCTGGCCGCTCATCCAGGTTCCACGCACATTTGGTCACGAACCTGTCTGCCACCCTTGCCTTTGAGGGTGTCTTTTTCCTTTGCTTTTGTGTAAATGCATGTGGTGGCGCCGTCTTATAAGTAGAATTGTTCTAGTGTGCGTGTGAAATAAGACTGTTCGGTAGTAACTCTGCCTTTGCTTGCTTTCACTGTATACGTGCCTGAATTACTGTATGGCTGTAAAATACGTGTTGTCTGAGTGTGCAGTGCGTTGTTGAACTTTTCCCGTTTCGTTGCGTCCTTTTCCTTGTTGAGTTCCATCTTGCATCACGGAAGGAATTGGTAGGAGGGTGTAAGCCCGGTAAATAATCACGCGTCGGGCCGGCGATAACACACTCGGTTATCACTGAAGCCGGAACGGACCGCTTAAGCGGTTCGTGTCCTAGGCCGGCCAGCGGCGAGGTACGATCGCCCGGTTAACTACCGCGCAGGTACTTAGGTAGGTCGAGTTTGGCGAAACCCTATCCTGCGCGGGTGGCCGAAGAGAAGACACCACCCGTGACTAGCTCCTGGTGGTAGTTCCAAGGAGGGTCACGACTGAATTGTCCGTTCCGGTGGGCGACGCGGTCGCGATTTTGAGGTACCGGTGGCGATCGCACGCCGGGCGGACCGAAATTCGTAACAATATTTTACTAGTGGGGTGTGCTTTCACTTTGTGTAAGCATACAAACTGTGTTTCCCCATTGTCTCGGGATATGATTTTTCATTTCTTTTCATTTATTTATATTTTAATTTATGGATGTTGTCCGAAGCTGGTACACCGAGAAAAATCACAGAATCGTCGATGTCCATCGGCACACAAAATTACTGTACTTCCCCATTGTCTTGGGTCGCTCACCTGCATTTTTTCTTTTTTCCATTTATTTATTTATATTTTCATTTACGGATGTTGTCCGACGATTCTGTGATTTTTCCCGGTGTATCGGCTTCAATGTCCATCAGCACGCAAAATTTCAGCTTTCTATGTCACCCGGAAGGTCCCGATCTTTAATATCAGTCAGTGGTTAGAAAGATATATATATATATATATATATATAATAATTAACTTTAGAACCTTATCATTCTTTAACATTTTAAATAAATCTGTATTTGTAGGTTTATCAACATCAGTATAAAGCTGGTCCTTTTTTCAAAATCTCCAATTTTTATGTCGTAAAACATATTTATGAAAATGCTGAACACCCTTTTCTTATTGGTATGCTTGGACACAAAAATTATAAATTTCTTGAAGCTTAACCCCCTATCTTGCAGGTCTTCTTCCTGCCATTTGTATCACAGAAAATATTGTTACGTTTGTCGGGGCAGGGGAGTAGATATTACTTTAGAACAGTTGGAAATGTATAGGTTAGTATGCTTTTTGTTTTGGGTAGTTTAGCCAATTTTGATGTATTAAAGGGGAACCCAAACGCTCAGACCACTGACACTAATCTATCCCTGATACCTGACAAAATAGATATAATGTGTCTTTTCTGATATGTAATTTATAAAGTCGGTAATTTTGCAATTAAAAGTCGATCTTCTTCTTCTTCACAATTAGCGGTGACACCACACCCGGGAATCGACTGCCAGATTCATATTGTCTCTGGGTTACATTGCGGTATGATCGATTTCAAACGATGAATAATTTTCGATTTTCCACAAATATGCCGAATCGATGTGTCCTTGGTGATTGTAGTAATAAAAACCTCATACGTGTAATACAAATTTTAGCTCGTAATACAAATACGTAATAATACAAATACGTAATAGAAATTTTCACTCTCATACGAGCCTTGACAATGTAGACAAAAATAGAAATTTAAAAAAAACCGAGATGGTTTCATGCTACACCAATGGCCGAAAAACCCCAAGTTTGCCAGAAATTGGACGACGTTTGTCCGAAATACCCGTGTGTGGATCGGGAAAACAAAATGTTCACTTTTGTGCGTGGAATTTTTACAGAGCACTGTTATGAAACAACAGAGATGGCTAGATCATGTGGTTATCCGCCATGATTGAGAGAGGATGTCTGTGCTGTGTCATGTCCCACTGTCGTGTCTGTGCTGTGTTGTGTTGTGCTGTGTCCCACCGTCGTGTCTATACTGTGTTGTGTAGTGCCGTGTCCGTGTCCCGTGGTCGTGTCCCATGGTCGTGTCCCATGGTCATGTCGTGCCGTGCAGTGTTTCTGCTGGAGTAATATAACTGATTTATCAATTAATACAAAATCCCTTATAAACCGTCAATTAAACGGAAAAACAAAAACGACCAATATGAACTGGCAATCATCAAAGCCCTTCAGGTCTGTTGCACTGATCTCGTGAACAAGAAGGAACATATTAATGACCATTTTCAAGAATTGTGTGCACAGACTCTACAACTGCATGTAGTCCTCACAATGTTCAGGAATAAGGGCAAGAAGTTTGCCTTCTGGAACATGTCCACTGATATGGTGCGAGTACTGCTAGAATTCATCAGTGCAGAACGAGAAGGCAGTTGGCTGGTTCACCTGTCTACTACTGCCTCCATGGTCCCATACTTCTTCGGAATGGACAGAACTAACTATGGCAGGTGGCTGCTGGTGGATTTTGTAGATATGAGCCAGCTATCTGTAATATATCCTATAGTGCATGAGCAGTTTCTTCAGGGAGAACATGCAGTCAGATGATCCACACAGCCTTTCAACCAGATTTGGTCAGATATTACTATTGAGCAGTCAGTCAACCTGGACTCTAAAACAAAGGGAGGAATCATTGGGATCTCACAGAAGCCTGAAGTATTGGAGAGATAGTTTCTTACTAGTCATGAGACGGCACCTATTACTTCAGCAACAGGGCAGATGTGTGGATTAGAGAATAGTGAGAGAGAGTAGGCACACACAAAGAACGGGATTCCATGGGATAATTAAAGATGAGTCTGATGTTCAGAAGCTGACCTTGGTATTCACCACTGAGATGATGACAAATCCATTTGATCTGACAAATGCAACAGATGATTGCATTCCTCTGTCTCATATTGTTTCACAGCTAGTTATGCCAACTGAAATGGCAAAGCATTTGGTGGCAATAAATACCAAAGAACATCGTCAGGTGGGATCCTTCATTGAGGAAAGACTGAATACCAAAACAATAAGCCTCCGGGATAGTCTTCCTCACCTCAAAATGAACACCTCCACTAAGTTTACAGCACAGAAAGTGAAGTTGGCTGACAAAAGCATGACCCTGAAAGCTGACCGGGACCTGTTTGGTCACCTTATTGTAGTGCCTGATAGCCATCAGCTCAGTCTGAAAAAGTTGGGGTCGTATGAGCTAACTACTTTGCCATTTGCTTTGGTCCATGCTGATGGTACAATGAGGAAGACCACAATGAGCGTCATGATAACAGAATTGGAAAAATTGGGAAAAGTGATGCTGCAAACTACCACTTGCATCATAGGTAGAATGGCTATAGTGCAAAGAGTGAGGTCAGGTGGTGCTCAAAACCTTAGACAGTTATCAGAGATGACGTATTCTGTAGCTACCCTTCAGCTTGGCAAAAATGGCTGCGAACGTGTCGATGTTGTATTTGATCGATATGACAGGTCAGAGTCCATCAAAAACGTTGAAAGACAATGACGGGGGGAAACAACAGGATTCAAAATTTGAATCCTGGGAAGCAGCACACCCTTCCAAAGGAGTGGAACAAGTACTTGTCAAATCCACTGAACATGGCTAATCTTGCTGAATTTCTGTCAAAGAGTTAGTGTGAAGTATCAAAAGAGAATCTTCCACAAGGTCATCAATTAATTCTTGCTGGGGGATTCAGGACTGGGACAAGAACAGTGAACATCATGAGACGAAATTCAAAGGAGCTTAAGGATATGGAAGCAGATCATGAGGAAGCTGATACTCTGCTCCTTCTACGTGCCAGGAATGCAGTGGCTGATCACCAGATAATCATCCTGCAATCACCTGACACAGATGTTCAGATTCTGTGTCCTTTTTAGCAGAAACATACCATGCGAGAGCCTATTGTTTGAGACAGGTGTAAAGGACAACCACCGATTCATCCCAGTCTACGAAGTTGCTGGCAGACTTGGAATTGACTGTTGTACTGCACTTCTTGGTCTACATGCTTGAACAGGGTGTGATGCAACAAGTGTGTTGTATGGAGTTGGAAAAAATAAATCGTTTGAAACCTTAAAGAAGAGTTTAGACCACCAGCAAGCACTTGAACAGCTGGGCGATCATTTAATTGCATCAGAGTAAGTGCTGCAATCATCAGAGAAATTCATTTGCTCCATGCATACAACTGCAAGTAAGGCTAGTATCACTGCTGATGAAGATCGTCACTGGAGTGTTTGTCAGAAAAACAAGACAAATGCGAACCTGCCCCCTACGACTGACAGCGTACATCTGCACATAAAGAGAGCTAACTATCAGGCATTGGTTTGGAAGACATCTGTTTCCAGCAACTTCTATCACCAACAGAGAGGGGTTGGGAAAAGAATGGCACCATTTTGGAAGCTATATGGATGACAAGACCACCTGCCTCAACAAGTCTCATTGAATTAATGTCGTGCGATTGCCAGAAATCATGATGTAAGCGTACTGACTGACGCCAATGTGAGGTAAACGGCATTTCCTGTACCGAGGCATGAACCTGTATGGCAACTGAAGAGTACCTGAAGAGTGACAAACCTGCAGTATTCAGTGACAGTGATTTGGATGATGAGGAGGAATAAGTATTACATGAAAATGATCACGCGTATGAGATAATGATGCTGTTCATGACTGACCATTTATCATTTGTGAAAAAAATGATTTGATAACATATTGTTGTGGTGCCGGGTCTCGGTGGCGATCACGACCGCTAGAGGGAGCAGTAGAGTCGGCTCCACCGAACACCCGGAATTTAGGTCGTACCTTTCAGATAAATCCGAAAGGTCACGGGTCCCTTATCGGACCGGAGATCGCCAATAGGTCGACCACGTGGGATAGGGTCAATTGCCAATTTCAATATAACTAAATACCCACGCAGTCTAACTACCGGGGAACCACACCCTCGGCCGACTGTCCGATCCGAGTCGCAGGTAACGGCTCGGATCCGGCGTAACCGAGCGGAGTTACCAGAGCCGCGCCGGACCGATTGCACGATTACGGCAACAATGATCTTCCTAATCCCCAATACGCACCGTGGCAAACCAATGGTAGAAAGGACAAGGACGAGCTGGTACATTCAACAAAAGGGGAATTTATGACAACAATAATTGGGGAACGAGGGGAGCACGTAAGGCAGAGTTATCTGAATATAGCAAGGCAAATAATGTACAAGGACACAGGCACTTAACAGTTTCTACTTATCAGACGGGGCGGACACACACACACACACACAATACCTAAAAATGGACCCCGTCGGTCTTTATTGAAGCCTCCAGCTCGAGGAAGGTGAGCTGGGGACCAGAGCTGCTTGGACCTGTCCGCCTCGTGCGGTCTTCGATGTTCTGGCTCGGCGGGACTCGAACCCGCAACAACGATGACACTCCAAGCACCAGGGACGGAGGGTGAAGGACGGATGCCAACCAGCACGAGGGCGGACAAGGCAGCGAGCGCCAGTAGGCAAGGCGATCCGAGACGATCCGGCAGGCAAACCCCAACTGTCCCCAGTCGGATCGCGCCGATCAATTATTCACTCCCCGTCCATGGGGGAGGGGACTCCCTCTCGTAACCCCCCCCTACTGGACGGTTTTGGCACGCGATCCGCTCTTGCCCCTGTGATTGGCCAAAAGGGTGCCAAGTCGCCGATTGGACCGGGGGGGGGGGGGGGTGTGGCGGGCGTCACGTCGGACCGCCCTCAAACATGAAGATGAGTAATATTGTCCTGGTTGGCTCCCATTGGCCGAACGGGCAAACTCGCTCGCATCTCTCTGATTGGTCGAGAGAGACGCCAAGTCCTTTCATTGAACTCCGCCCACGCGAGCGTTATGGCGTCAGGATGGAGGAGGCGAAGGTGTTGTTGTTGTTGCAGTTGAAAATGTAAAAGAAAACCCTGACTATCAAAATAACTCTCGCAAGGCACGAACATTTAATCACCCATTAGACTAGGGATGGGACCCTAACTAGAGAAAAACACATACTTACCGATATAACTGATCTATAGGACCTGGCTGTTGTGTGCAGTAAGCTTCCAAATTCGTTACAATATATGTGGTTGGTCATTTTCCCAACCTAAGAATTGAAAGTGTCAGTGTGAATTGTTTCATATTACATGCAATCACTAAAATAAAAATAATCTCACAAGTTGATATCTGCATCTTGAAATACATATGGTGTTGTTCACAATTGTCAAATTGTTGTTTATTGTTATATTTCTAATGTTCTTAATCAATTTCGTGTGTGTGTGTGTGCCGAACGCTGGAGAGAGCTCACCGGGCACGCCAGGGCACGAAGCCAGGCGCAGCTACGCTGACATTGCGGCTTGCCCGCCATCGCGCCACGAGGCGCGGGTAAGACCCTTCGGTCTCGTGGAACCTGGCCGCTCATCCAGGTTCCACGCACATTGGTCCACGAACCTGTCTGCACCCTTGCCTTTGAGGGTGGCTTTTTCCTTTGCTTTTGTGTAAATGCATGTAGGTGGCGCCGTCTTATAAGTAGAATTGTCTAATGTGCGTGTGAAATAAAAGACTTTATTCGGTAGTAAACTCTGCCTTTGCTTGCTTTCATTGTATACGTGCCTGAATACTGTATGGCTGTAAAAATACGTGCTTGTCTGAGTGGCAAATAAATGTGCTTGTTGAAGTGTCCCCGTTTCGTTGCGTCCTTTCCCTTGTTTGAAAGTTCCAATCTTGCATCACGGAAGGAATTGGTAGGAGGGGGTAAGCACCCGGAAATAATCAACGTCCGTGGGGCCGGCGATAACACCGCTCAGTTATCACTGAAGCACGGAACGGACCGCTTAGACGGTTCGTGTCCTAGGCCGGCCAGCGGCGAGGTACGATCGCCCGGTTAACTCACCGCCGCAGGACTTAGGTAGGTCGAGTTTTGGCGAACAACCCTATCCTGCGCGGGTGGCCGATTGGCACGATTGTGGTGGGGTCGAAAGACCCACGTGACCAGCTCCTGGCAGGTAGTTTCCAAGGAGGGTCACGACTGAATTGTCCGTTCCCGTGGGCGACGCGGTGCGCATTTGAGTTACGTGGCCGATCGCACGCCGGGCGGACCGAAATTCGTAACACTGGTGTACAGGAGTGTGGGATTCAAATCCACCTCGGTCTCCAACTAAATTTACGGGGATCGGACCAGGGGTGTGCGAAGCAACCCCCCCCCCCCCCCCCGTTCCCCCCCAAATTACGAGCAAAGCTAAATAATCCCTTCCGAGAATAAGATGGAGTTTCAAGGCGAGCAGGTGCCGGGGGTAGAAATAAATATGTGTAGTAATGTAGATCCATGGTACCAGACAGAAACCCCGAGCAGGAAATGTTGTGATACAGAAACAATTCCCCCCCAACCGGACCCAGAGTTCGAAATGGGTGCGGCAGCGGCCGCGTGATGACACCTCCCCTCCCCCTCTCCGCCAAAACCCCCCCGATCATGGCCGAATCGCTCAGCCGAGTGCACCCGACATGGCCCAGCTATGCGCCATGCTGGCGGCAATGAATGCGAATATAAAAGGCATAAAACAAACAAATGGATGGCATGAATAAAACTGTGTGATGGCATAAAAAACAAAATGGAATAACAATGTGCAAAACACTGCGGGGGTGAGATGCAGCAAATGGGCCGAGGCCTGAGCAGGCATAGAGGAAATTGTGTGCAGCGAAACGGCGGACGGTGGAGCTCATAATGGCGCCGCCACGTGCTGACGCGAACGAGCTGGGGGGGATGCAACGGCTGTCAGGCCCCGCAATGGAGGTGGGTGAGGGCGAATTAATTCGGGAGACGTGTAAAACGAGACTCGTAAAGGTGACGGAGAAAGTGACGGTGACACAGAGGGAAAAATTAAATGGGGTGACTGCGACGTGTAAGAGACACGTGGAGACGACGGAGATAATGGACGAGATAAAAAGAAATAACAGAGAAACGGGAGGTAGAACGGAGAGGAGAAGACTACACGATAAAGACGGGGTGAAAAAACGAGCACACACACACAGAGTTAGTGGAGGACGATGAGGGGGAGCTCGGAATGTCTCGAGACCCGTTGCGAGCAGCTCGATAGCCTCCTTCAGGAACGGAGGGAGACGCTATGCTCCCTTGAGGCGGATCACGACCAGGCGGTCCGGTCGTGCCGAGCGAGGTGAAGGCGAGAGTCTGCGAACGGGTGCACACAGAGCTTGGGGGGTTTGAAGGCCCGGGACCCCTTGTGGTGACACAACTCCCCGTTGTGAATGCCTCGGTGTGTGTGTTTACAAGGTGGATGAAATGTGTGCTGAAACGCGCGCATGGCGGTGGTGAAAGGCTGTGTGTGGAGAGAACGGCGTGTGTAAGTGGGAAAGCGAGTGTGAGTGAAAAGGTGTTGTGGAAGGAAACACCGCGTGTGGAAGAAACCGCATGTGTGAGTGAAAGGGTCTGTTGTGAGTAAAATGGTGTGCGAGGTTGCGAGGGTGGGCCCGAAGTGCTTGCCTCCCAGCACACCGTGTGTGAGTGGAACCACGTTTGCGAGTGAAAGGGCATGCGTGAGTGAACGGCCGAGTTGATGAGAGGGACAGGCGTGTTGTGAAGTCGCTGTGTGTAAGGGAGATGACGGTGGGCATGCGCGAACATGCAGCCGCGTCTCCCGGTCTGTGAGTTTAATGGTGAGGTGTGTGAGTCTCGTGACACGCGGGGTTTGAGCGCCGTTGGATGGAATGGAGACGACGACGGCGACAAAAGGGACAAAGGCCGAGTAGCGGCCCGTAGCTGTTTTGGGGACCGTGCCGGGTTTGCACGGCAGCGCGTGCGGGGTCCGTGCAGTGGTACGCACAGCCGGCCGCCAGCTGTGCGCGCTTGCGGGAGTGAAACCCGGTCTGTAAACGCCAGCGGTGGATGTTGCCGATCCTGCGGACGGACAAAAGTAGGCTGGATACGGATTTGGACCGGATGGGTTCTCCACCGGGCCGTGTGTGAAGCGCCAACGGGCAGAGCACATGTGTTCGTGTGGGGAACCCCTCGAAACGCGAGGCTTGTTTTGAATGCCAGGGTGACTGTCATGGCTGCACGTAGGGTTGGAATCGGGCAGGAGGGGAGATCCCTGCCGGATGTACCGTCAAGAGGGACGAGGTACGCGAACAGCTGCCATGACGTCCGGGCAAGGAGCGCAGGTTGCGAGTTGCCGCGCTGGTGCACGCATAAAAACAAAAGCAAGCCCCGCTTTCGGTGTGAACAGGATTCCCGGGCAAGGGGTGGAAGACCCGCCTGCCTGGGCACAGGATACAACTAGTAAGGGAAAGTTAGTGATAGCTAGACGGCTTCATGTGGGCAGGGGTAAGTCCTCATGGGGCCCGTGGAATGGATTAGTTAGAGGGATGTGAGTGAGATTGAGGTTGGGAATGGATTATTGAGGATATGTGAAGACAGAGACCGACTTTGAGTGTGTGTGTGCAAACGTAGCTAGCTACTCGTAGGTTAAAAGGAACGTGCTGTAGTGTAAGGGACGACGTGGGAGCACGAGGTAGTTAGGGGAAGTAGTGAGCAGAGATGGCAGAGTTCGGCGATGTGTAGAGTGGAAGAGTGAAGTGGAAACTTGATGAGTGAGTGAGGCCAGCGGGCCTGAGTGTATGGAGCGATTGTGGAAATCATTGGTGCGATGAGTGATTGGGGGAGGAGTGATTCCCGCCCAAGGACCCGCGGTCAGAGTAAAGTGAGTTAGTGGGTTAGTCAAATTGAAAAATGGAGGTCGTTTTGTGTGGGGTGGGAATGTAGGCTCGAAACCTGTTTGAAGGGTGCAGGAGCCCTGTTGACGGGCTGGGAGCTGGCTGCGAAAGGTGAGTATCGCTGAGTGGGTACCCGGGCAAGGGCTAGTCGGCCGCGGATAGGCCAGGGCCCATCGGGGCCGGGTATAGCGTAGTGGCACGGGTGACCCGCTGATGTGGGGCCCGGGGCGCCAAAGGCCGCGTGGGCAGTGTGTGGGCACGGGTGACCTCGGAAGGCCTTGGGCACCAGCTGCCACGTGAGCGTGGAGGGGGAGTTGCCAGGGAGGGCACTGCCCAGTTTAGGGAGCTGGTAGGCTCGGAGGCAGTGTAGTGCCCGGGGGTGCCATTGCTGGAGGAATCGGCAGAGGGGAGTTCTGCCAAGGGAGCCACGCGTCCCAGCCACGCAACCGTGTGAGGCACGGCGGAAAACTCGAGGGCATGGCCCGGAATTTGCTGAGGACACCAACACAGCGACGGGAATCTGGGTGTTTAGAACCGATAGTTTAAGCGAGAGCGCTTGTTGAAAGCCCCGGGGTAGTTTAAGAGTTAATGGTTAGGGGTAGATAGGAAGTGTACCCTCCGCACCATCCATCCCTTCGCTCTCGTTGTGGGCCCTGGACCCACTTGTGGTTGAGATCGCTGAGATCTGAGGAGGCCATCCTGAGGCTTGAGTTGGGCCTCGACACAGGACGCTAGCTCTCCCTTATTCCCTCCAGGAAGGAACGTAGGGGTTGGAGTATGCTAGGAGCGATAGGTTAGTCGAACAAAGACGATAAAGGGGTTAGGGGAAAAATTTATAGGGGGAAGTAAAAAATAAAAATAAAAAACAAAAAATAAGTTGGGGCTAAATTGGGTTTTACAAATTAAGGGGGTGGGTATGCGACAGAGACAGGCAAAGCGATAGGTTGGGAGTGAGAACAGTCAGGTAGGTCCGAGCCCGCCTCTGAGTGGCCAGCACCACCGCACTCCTCCACCAGCCTCCATTTCAAGGCAAAAGGCTGGCCAAACTTCATCTGCTGGCTGTATTACTTCAAGGCCTGGTGCCGGCCACTTCATCGGCTGGCTGTTTGCTTCAAGGCCTGTGCGGTCGAATAGTCTGCCGGCTGTTTTACTACAAGGCCTGTGCCGGCCATTTCATCTGCCGGCTGTGTTTGCTACAGCAGCCCTGTTTTTGCCATGCCTTGCCTTCCCACCTTTGCCATCCAGCCTACTGCCCATGTCCACCAGCCCCGTTCTGTTTTGCATCCCCCCCCTTTTGTTCAATGCCATGTGCGCCAGGATCACCACGCAAATTTGCAGGGACTGCCCTGATGGCAGCTGCAACACGGGACCACCAGCGGCCCGTGCATCGTTCATGGCGTGTGTCTGCTTGAGCCAGCACGGAGACTGCGTTGCGCAGCTCATGCCGTTTTGTCACTGCGTCCATTTAAAAGGGGGAAGGTCCTGGACTGCGTGTGAGCAGCCGGCCACGTTCCCTGTCACCTGCATTCATGAGCCAGAGACTGCGTGCGAGCAGCCTGGCTCCCTGCTAACTTTAGTCTTTTCTCCACAGAGTCCATCGATCCTGGGCCATGGATTGTGTAATTATAAGGTTAAGTTGTTAAGTTGTGTATTGTATATGAGTGCGCCCCGGCATGTTATGTCTTAGCGCCGGCATTTTTATTTAAGTCGTCCGTATGAGTGGGTTTGTTAGTTAGTACTCAGCCTGTAGGTTATTTATTTTTGGACACAAATACCATGAATGTCGCACTCAGGGATCCGAAGATAAACTGTACTAGGGGAGAACTAACATGATGGCACACGAAATTCGGCGACTCGGGACGGAGTCTGTAAAAAGGGGGGGGTAGTGTTACGGCTGTGGAAATTCGCAGACCACCATAAAGGACCTTAATCAGTTTATGACGATAAGTATATGTGTGAGTAGTTCCCCACCGTTGTTTAGAGGGAATTTCCGTGTTCACAGGGCTGCCATCCTTTGAGATAGCCGTTTTTTTTCTGTCGTTATTTTGACAATCATCCCCAACAACCAAATCGCCACACCAACAACGCCCCCAAACAACTACACCAAACCACCACCACCTTCGCCCTTCACCTCCACACCCCACCCCGCAACATCGCCTCACCCCACTTCAAACGACGCCCGCCAACAACCAAATCGCCACACCAACACCCTTCCCAATCCACCACAGCAAACTCCCACACCTTCGCATTTCTACCGAACGTCGTGCCATGGGTGATGTGAATGGATCCTTCGAAGGAGAAATCGGATCAGGATGATTCACGCCCACTTTTCATCCATCCATGGCTGAGCATCAGGTGGTGTAGCCCGCCTCCAACCCGCTTGTGATCCACAAATTTGCATATGCGCTCCTCCCCCGGCCTATATAAGCGCGAGCACGGCGCAGCTCGAGGCAGTCAAGTCGGGTCTGAGTGTAGGCAGTCAAGTCGAGTGCAGTGGGCAGTCAAGTCGAGTGCAGTGTCAGTGGAGCATTAAGTCGAGTACAGTGTCGGGGGGCAGTCAAGTCGATGGGCAGTGTCGGCAGTCAAGTCGGTCTCTGGAGAGTGGCAGTCTGGAGGGGCGGAGAACCGGACGGAGCTCGAAGAGGAGAGCGGCGGCAGTGTCGGTTCGCAGTGTCGGTGGGGCAGAGTCGGGAGACGGAGCTCGAAGCAGACAGGAAAGCAGATGGGGCCGAACGCGGAGAGAGCTCACGCACGCCAGGGGCACGAAGCCAGGCGCAGCTACGCTGACATTGCGGCTTGCCCGCCATCGCGCCACGAGCGGTGTGGGTAGACACCCCTTCGGTCTCGTGGACCTGGCCGCTCATCCAGGTTCCACGCACAATTTGGTCACGAACTGTCTTGCCACCTTGCCTTTGAGGCGTGTCTTTTTTCCTTGCTTTTTGTGTAAATGATGTGGTGCGCCGTCTTATAAGTGATGTCTAAGTGTGCGTGTGAATAAAGACTGTCGGTAGTAACTCTGCCTTTGCTTGCTTTCACATGTATACGTGCCTGAATTACTGTATGGTGTAAATACGTGCTTGTCTGAGTGTGCAAAAAATGTGCTTGTTGAACTGTTCCCCGTTTCGTTTGCGTCCTTTCCTTGTTTGAAAGTTCCATCTTGCATCACGGAGGAATGGTAGGAGGGTGTAAGCACCCGGTAATAATCACGTCCGTCGGGCCGGCGATAACACCACTCGGGTTATCACTGAAGCACGGAACGGACCGCTTAAGCGGTTCGTGTCCAGGCCGGCCAGCGGCGAGGTACGATCGCCCGGTAACTACCGCGCATGTACTTAGGTAGGTCGAGTTTGGCGAACAACCCTATCCTGCGCGGGTGGCCGAAGAAAGACCCACCCGTGACTAGCTCCTGGTGGTAGTTCCAAGGAGGGTCACGACTGAATTGTCCGTTCGGTGGGCGACGCGGTCGCATTTGAGGTACGTGGCCGATCGCACGCCGGCGGCGACCGAAATTCGTAAACAATATTTTACTAGTGGGGTGTGCTTTCACTTTGTGTAAGCATAACAAACTGTGTTTCCCCATTGTCTCGGGATATGATTTTTCAATTCTTTTCATTTATTTATTTTTAATTTATGGATGTTGTCCGAAGCTTGTACACGAGAAAATCACAGAATCGTCGATGTCCATCGGCACACAAAATTACTGTACTTCCCATTGTCTTGGGTCGCTCACCTGCATTTTTTCTTTTTTCCATTTAATTTATTTATATTTTCATTTACGGATGTTGTCCGACGATTCTGTGATTTTTCCGGGTATCGGCTTCAATGTCCATCAGCACGCAAAATTTCAGCTTTCTATGTCACCCGGTAAGGTCCCGATCTTTAATATCAGTCAGTTGTTAGAAAGATATATATATATATATATATATATAATAATTAACTTTAGAACCTTATCATTCTTTAACATTTTAAATAAATCTGTATTTGTAGGTTTATCAACACAGTATAAAGCTGGTCCTTTTTTCAATTCCAATTTTTATGTCGTAAAACATATTTATGAAAATGCTGAACACCCTTTTCTTATTGGTATGCTTGGACACAAAAATTATAAATTTCTTGAAGCTTAACCCCCTATCTTGCAGGTCTTCTTCCTGCCATTGTATCACAGAAAATATTGTTACGTTTGTCGGGGCAGGGCAGGGAGTAGATATTACTTTAGAACAGTTGGAAATGTATAGGTTAGTATGCTTTTTGTTTTGGGTAGTTTAGCCAATATTTGATGTATTAAAGGGGAACCCAAACGCTCAGACCACTGACACTAATCTATCCCTGATACCTGACAAAATAGATATAATGTGTCTTTTCTGATATGTAATTTAAAGTCGGTAATTTTGCAATTAAAAGTCGATCTTCTTCTTCTTCACAATTAGCGGTGACACCACACCGGGAATCGACTGCCAGATTCATATTGTCTCTGGGTTACATTGCGGTATGATCGATTTCAAACGATGAATAATTTTCGATTTTCCACAAATATGCCGAATCGATGGTCTTGGTGATTGTAGTAATAAAAAACCTCATACGTGTAATACAAATTTAGCTCGTAATACAAATACGTAATAATACAAATACGTAATAGAAATTTCACTCTCATACGAGCCTTGACAATGTAGACAAAAATAGAAATTTAAAAAAACCGAGATGGTTTCATGCTACACCAATGGCCCGAAAACCCCAAGTTTGCCAGAAATTGGACGAGTTTGTCCGAAATACCCGTGTGTGGATCGGGGAAACAAAATGTTCACTTTTGTGCGTGGAATTTTTACAGAGCACTGTTTGAAACAAACAGAGATGGCTAGATCATGTGTTATCCGCCATGATTGAGAGAGGATGTCTGTGCTGTGTCATGTCCCACTGTCGTGTCTGTGCTGTGTTGTGTTGTGCTGTGTCCACCGTCGTGTCTATACTGTTTGTGTTGTAGTGCCGTGTCCGTGTCCCGTGGTCGTGTCCCATGGTCGTGTCCCATGGTCATGTCGTGCCGTGCAGTGTTTCTGCTGGAGTAATATAACTGATTTATCAATTAATACAAAATCCTTATAAACCGTCAATTAAACGGAAAAACAAAAACGACCAATATGAACTGGCAATCATCAAAGCCCTTCAGGTCTGTTGCACTGATCTCGTGAACAAGAAGGAACATATTAATGACCATTTTCAAGATTGTGTGCACAGACTCTACAACTGCATGTAGTCCTCACAATGTTCAGGAATAAGGGCAAGAAAGTTTGCCTTCTGGAACATGTCCACTGATATGGTGCGGAGTACTGCTAGAATTCATCAGTGCAGAACGAGAAGGCAGTTGGCTGGTTCACCTGTCTACTACTGCCTCCATGGTCCCATACTTCTTCGGAATGGACAGAACTAACTATGGCAGGTGCTGCTGTGGATTTTGTAGATATGAGCCAGCTATCTGTAAATATTCCTATAGTGCATGAGCAGTTTCTTCAGGAGAACATGCAGTCAGATGATCCACACAGCCTTTCAACCAGATTTGGTCAGATATACTATATGAGCAGTCAGTCAACCTGGACTCTAAAACAAAGGGAGGAATCATTGGGATCTCACAGAAGCCTGAAGTATTGGAGAGATAGTTTCTTACTAGTCATGAGACGGCACCTATTACTTCAGCAACAGGGCAGATGTGTGGATTAGAGAATAGTGAGAGAGAGTAGGCACACACAAAGAACGGGATTCCATGGGATAATTAAAGATGAGTCTGATGTTCAGAAGCTGACCTTGGTATTCACCACTGAGATGATGACAAATCCATTTGATCTGACAAATGCAACAGATGATTGCATTCCTCTGTCTCATATTGTTTCACAGCTAGTTATGCCAACTGAAATGGCAAAGCATTTGGTGGCAATAAATACCAAAGAACAGTCAGTCGTGGGATCCTTCATTGAGGAAAGACTGAATACCAAAACAATAGCCTCGGGATAGTCTTCCTCACTCAAATGAACACCTCCACTAAGTTTACAGCACAGAAAGTGAAGTTGGCTGACAAAAGCATGACCCTGAAAGCTGACCGGGACCTGTTTGGTCACCTTATTGTAGTGCCTGATAGCCATCAGCTCAGTCTGAAAAAGTTGGGTCGTATGAGCTAACTACTTTGCCATTTGCTTTGGTCCATGCTGATGGTACAATGAGGAAGACCACAATGAGCGTCATGATAACAGAATTGGAAAAATTGGGAAAAGTGATGCTGCAAACTACCACTTGCATCATAGGTAGAATGGCTATAGTGCAAAGAGTGAGGTCAGGGGTGCTCAAAACCTTAGACAGTTATCAGAGATGACGTATTCTGTAGCTACCCTTCAGCTTGGCAAAAATGGCTGCGAACGTGTCGATGTTGTATTTGATCGATATGACAGGTCAGAGTCCATCAAAAACGTTGAAAGACAATGACGGGGGGAAACAACAGGATTCAAAATTTGAATCCTGGGAAGCAGCACACCCTTCCAAAGGAGTGGAACAAGTACTTGTCAAATCCACTGAACATGGCTAATCTTGCTGAATTTCTGTCAAAGAGTTAGTGTGAAGTATCAAAAGAAGAATCTTCCCACAAGGTCATCAATTAATTTCTTGGGGGATTCAGACTGGGACAAGAACAGTGAACATCATGAGACGAAATTCAAAGGAGCTTAAGGATATGGAAGCAGATCATGAGGAAGCTGATACTCTGCTCCTTCTACGTGCCAGAATGCAGTGGCTGATCACCAGATAATCATCCTGCAATCACCTGACACAGATGTTCAGATTCTGTGTCCTTTTTAGCAGAAACATACCATGCGAGAGCCTATTGTTTGAGACAGGGTAAAGGACAACCACCGATTCATCCAGTCTACGAAGTTGCTGGCAGACTTGGAATTGACTGTTGTACTGCACTTCTTGGTCTACATGCTTGACACGGGTGTGATGCAACAAGTGTGTTGTATGGAGTTGGAAAAAATAAATCGTTTGAAACCTTAAGAAGAGTTTAGACCACCAGCAAGCACTTGAACAGCTGGGCGATCATTTAATTGCATCAGAGTAAGTGCTGCAATCATCAGAGAAATTCATTTGCTCCATGCATACAACTGCAAGTAAGGCTAGTATCAATGCTGATGAAGATCGTCACTGGAGTTTTGTCAGAAAAAACAGACAAATGCGAACCTGCCCCCTACGACTGACAGCGTACATCTGCACATAAAGAGAGCTAACTATCAGGCATTGGTTTTGGAAAGACATCTGTTTCCAGCAACTTCTATCACCAACAGAGAGGGTTGGGAAAAGAATGGCACCATTTGAAGCTATATGGATGACAAGACCACCTGCCTCAACAAGTCTCATTGAATTAATGTCGTGCGATTGCCAGAAATCATGATGTAAGCGTACTGACTGACGCCAATGAGGGTAAACGGCATTTCCTGTACCGAGGCATGAACCTGTATGGCAACTGAAGAGTACCTGAAGAGTGACAAACCTGCAGTATTCAGTGACAGTGATTTGGATGATGAGGAGGAATAAGTATTACATGAAAATGATCACGCGTAGAGATAATGATGCTGTTCATGACTGACCATTTATCATTTGTGAAAAAAATGATTTGATAACATATTGTTGTGTGCCGGGTCTCGGTGGCGATCACGACCGCTAGAGGGAGCAGTAGAGTCGGCTCCACCGAACACCCGGAATTTAGGTCGTACCTTTCAGATAAATCCGAAAGGTCACGGGTCCCTTATCGGACCGGAGATCGCCAATAGGTCGACCACGTGGGATAGGGTCAATTGCCAATTTCAATATAACTAAATACCCACGCAGTCTAACTACCGGGGAACCACACCCTCGGCCGACTGTCCGATCCGAGTCGCAGGTAACGGCTCGGATCCGGCGTAACCGAGCGGAGTTACCAGAGCCGCGCCGGACCGATTGCACGATTACGGCAACAATGATCTTCCTAATCCCCAATACGCACCGTGGCAAACCAATGGTAGAAAGGACAAGGACGAGCTGGTACATTCAACAAAAGGGAATTTATGACAACAATAATTGGGGAACGAGGGGAGCACGTTAAGGCAGAGTTATCTGAATATAGCAAGGCAAATAATGTACAAGGAACACAGGCACTTAACAGTTTCTACTTACAGACGGGGCCCACGGACACACACCACACACACAAATACCTAAAATGGACCCCGTCGTGCTTTATTGAAGGCCTCCAGCTCGAGGAAAGGTGAGCTGGAGACCAGAGCTAGCTTGGACCTGTCCGCCTCGTGCGGTCTTCGATGTTCTGGCTCGGCGGGACTCGAACCCGCAACAACGATGACACTCCAAGCACCAGGGACGGAGGGTGAAGACGGATGGCAACCAGCACACGAGGCGCGACAAGGCAGCGAGCGCCAGTAGGCAAGGCGATCCGAGACGATCGGCAGGCAAACCCCAACTGTCCCCAGTCGGATCGCGCCGATCAATTATTCACTCCCCGTCCAGGGGGAGAGGACTCCTCTCGTAACCCCCCCCTACTGGACGGTTTTGGCACGCGATCCGCTCGTTGCCCCTGTGATTGGCCAAAAGGGGTGCCAAGTCCGCTGATTGGACCGGGGGGGGGGGGGGTGTGGCGGCGCGTCACGTCGGACCGCCCCCAAACATGAAGATGAGTATATGTCCTGCGTTGGCTCCCATTGGCCGAACGACGCAACTCGCTCGCATCTCTCTGATTGGTCGAGAGAGACGCCAAGTCCTTCATTGAACTCCGCCCACGCGAGCGTTATGGCGTCAGGATGGAGCGAGGCGAAGGTGTTGTTGTTGTTGCAGTTGAAAATGTAAAAAAACCCTGACTATCAAAAATAACTCCGCAGAGCACGAACATTTAATCACCCATTAGACTAGGGATGGGACCCTAACTAGAAACACATACTTACCGATATAACTGATCTATAGGCCTGGCTGTTGTGTGCAGTAAGCTTCAAATTCGTACAATATATGTGGTTGGTCATTTTCCCAACCTAAGGATTGAAAGTGTCAGTTGAATTGTTTCATATTACATGCAATCACTAATAAAAATATCTCACAAGTTGATATCTGCATCTTGAAATACATATGGTGTTGTTCACAATTGTCAAATTGTTGTTTATTGTTATATTCTATATGTTCTTAATCAATTTCGTGTGTGTGTGTGTGTGTGTGTGTGTGTGTGTGTGTGTGTGTGTGTGTGTGTTGGTGTGTGTGTGTGTGTTGTTAAGTCTGGCTTCCTTCTTGGAACTACTGTGCAGAATTGGTCTTCATTTTGATTTTACCAAACTTTCCCTGCAGTGCCACATTTTTATTGGTATTTTGCATGTGACATGCCTGAGAAAAGATGATTAATCTATCTTCTGAATGCATGAGGATCATGG
>CM068968.1:40991826-41002454 GCA_035128595.1 Eptatretus atami
GCGACACAGTCGCGCTTCAAGAAATGATAGCTACCCCGGCAGCTAAGCTGCCATACGACCACCACCATTTACTCCTTTGTGGACAAAATAGTTCACAAAGCACGAGATTGACTCGTCACTGGACTAAATAGTTTAACAGATAACGAAATGGCACCCACCAAGGCACATAACCAACCTGACAACAGAATCGACAGGTGCATTTATTTATTATGTACGCAAAAAAGGGATATAGTGGATGTTTACCCCAACCAACCCCCCATCCCTCTCTCCTACCTCATCCCCTCTCATATACCTCATCCCCTCCCTCATGTAATATACAAAGCTCTTTCTAACCACTGACTGACTGACTGATATGAAAGATTGGATATGAAAATCATCACCTTCCAGGTGATGTAGAAAGCTGAAATTTTGCGTGCCGATAGACAGCGAAGCCGGTACACAGGAAAAATTCACAGAATCGTCGGACAACGTCCATAAATAAAAATATTTCAAAAAAGAATGAAAAACAAGCTCAAATGAGCTAAGATCCTCGTTCTCTTAATGATGACGTCATAAAACGAATATGACGTCATTGTGATGCATCAGGTTTGCGATAAATTATCTGTGCTAATGCCCGGCTGATTTCCACAAACAAAATTCAAACAGCTTGCTAGTTTCAGAGATAATGGTATAGGTGATTTCCATTAGCAGCGATATTATGACGTCAACTTTTTTTCTCGAAATTCTCAAAATCGGAGATGGTTACTGTCTGCGCGTGGGCTTCTGCATATACATGGCAAGTTTCACGAAGATCCGATGAAAACTCTGGGTTGTGAAACAAAAAAATGTCAAAAAATAGAATGACGTCATAAAAATTGATATGACATCATAGTGATGTATCATATGTGCGGTAATTCATCTCTGCTAATGCCCTGTTCGATTCCCTCAAACAGAATTTAAAAAGCTTGCCAGTTTCGGAGATAATTTTTTAGGCATTTCCATTAGCGGAGATATTTTACGTCATAACTTTTTTTCTAGGAGGAATTTTCAAAATCGGAGATGGTTACTGTCTGCGCAGGGTATTTTTACATATATATGCCAAGTTTCAGGAAGTTTCGATGAAACTGTACAGGCTGTGAAACAAAAAGTCCACAAGAGAAGATGAAGAACAACAACGTGAGTAAGACTTGAGATCCTCCACGAGGATCTAAAAAAAACATGCAGGTGAGTGACCAGAGAATGGGAAGCATGGTACTTTTGTGTGCCAACGGATATCGAAGTTTATACACCACCGTCAAAAGTTTTGGAACACCCCATTTTTCATTTTTACTGAAATTTAGCAGTTCAAGTCCAGTGAATAACCTGAAATGGTTCAAAGCGAGGTGGTAAAACTGCCAGAGGTTAAAAAAACAATGCTTAGGTTACCAAAAACTGAAAAATAATGTAACTTTCAGAGTGTGTAAAAAAGGCCCTTTTCAGGGAACAAGTAATGGTTAGCAACTGCAGCTGTTCTGCAGCAATGGAAGTAATTAAGCCTTGAAAGTTGATGCAAGCAAATCCTACAGGTGTCCCAACTTTTGTTGATTAGTTACAAACCCTCTCTCTGTATAAAAGCAGTGTTGGACAGACTGTGTTGCTACACCCTCTGAAGCATTATTTGGACAATATTGCACTGCAGGAAGTAGTATATTTGCTATCATAATGGCAAAAAAGACAATTAACAAAGGAAAACAGACAGACCATAATAACCTTAAAAGTGTAGGTCTTTCCTTTAGAGAAATTGCAAAGTAAGCCAAGATGTCAGTGAGTACAGTTCCTACACCATCAAAAGGCACTTGGAAACTGGAGGAAACTCTGACAGGAAGAGGTCTGGCAGACCCAAAGCCACAACACAACAGAAGAAAAGTTTCTGAGAGTCAACAGCTTGCGTGATAGGCGGCTCACAGGACAGCAGCTTCAAGCACAGCTTAACACTGGTCGAAGTAAGGAAGTCTCAGTTTCAACTGTGAAGAGAAGACGTAGAGCTGCAGGTTTGACAGGTCGAGGGCAGTAAGAAAGTCATTGCTAAGATGGCAAAATAAGAAAAAGAGGCTTGCCTGGCCATGAAGCACCACCAGTGGACTACTGAAAACTGGAAGAAGGTCTTATGGACCGATGAATCAAAAATTTGAAATCTTCGGTTCATCACGCAGGGTTTTTGTACGCCGTCGAGTCGGCGAAAGGATAGTTCCTCAGTGTGTGACACCAACTGTCAAACATGGGGCTCTTTTGCTGGATCCAGAGTCGGCGACTTGCACAGAGTGACTAGCACCCTGAATCAAAAGGGCTACCACAGCATTTTGCAGCGCCATGCAATACCCCTCTGGTCTACGCCTAGTTGGTCAGGGGTTTATCCTACAGCAAGATAACGACCCAAAAGATACCTCCAGGCTATGTCAGAACTACCTGAGAAGAAAAAAACAAGACGGTAGGCTTCAAATCATGGAACGGCCAGCACAGTCTCCAGACTTGAACCCCATCGAGCTGGTTTGGGATGAACTGGACAGAAGGGTGAAAGCAAAGCAACGAAAAAGTGCAACACATTTGTGGGAACTTCTGCAACAGTGTTGGGAACAACTTTCCGAACAATATTTGATTTCCATTGTAGAAAGAATGCCACGAGTATGTTCGGCTGTTACATCTGCAAAAGGTGGCTACTTTGATGAGTCAAAAATTTTGATTAAATTTTGTTCAACAAAATGATTCCATGATTTCTTCTTTATCTGCAATTGTTTATTTGTTCTTTGCTTTAATTTCAGAGTACATTGAAACATTAAACTGCTTAAATTTCAGTAAAAACTGTAAAAATGGGAGAGTTCTAAAACTTTAGACCTGTAGTGTACACCAGGAAAAATCACAGAACCATCAGAAAGCATCCGTAAATGAAAATAAAAATAAATGAAAAATCAAATGCAGGTGAGTGAACAGAGATGATGGGGAAGCATGGTTCGTATGCTTACACGATGTGTAACCACATCCCACTAGTATACCACATACCTCATTCCCTTGTGCTCCATAAATTGATTTCTGGTCTCTCCCTTATTTCTCCTAAATTCTCTTTTTCAAATTCCTTTGGCACTTTCCATTCTCCCTTCTCTTCCTTTTCTAAAACAACAACTGCGTAGCTAATAAATATGCTGTAACTAGCACCGGATTTATGGTGGTGGAGACCCCTGGACACACATGGGTGGTGATTGCCTTTTCTGACACCAATAATGAAGTAAAGCAGTAGTTTTCAACCTTTTTCATTGAAGGCATACTGAACTCTTATATCTTATTATGTGGCACCTGTATTCAATTCTATGTTTGTATAGTTGCCTTCAGAACATCGCACGCTACACAAGTTAAATTATTGGATAAAATACATAATTTCAGGACAGTTTTTGCAGCCTTTTATTACCCCCAATGGATCCATGTCAGGTCAGGACAGACTAGATCTGCGACTTGCTACAGGTACCATTATATACCTGTACTAACCTGTTTCATGGTCGGGTTGGCGGCGACTAAACCGTCTCCCCCACCAGGTTTCCTGGTGAGGAGGGTATGATATGGACACCAGCAGGATTAAAACAAAACCTGTCAAAGGGTGGAGGAGCTCCTTGCGACCCAACCGCCATCCATATCTAGTGCCCAACAGTGCCTTTGGACATCTCTCCTGCAGTTGGGTTATTTCTTATGAGGAGGATTTGCACTCTGGCCACCGTAAAAACCCTTCATTCTGCAAGCATACGAAAAAGCACAAAAAAAAAAAATCAGAAAACCCACTCCGTGGGAGTACCTCCTGTATAGCTCTTCTCCGCAGGGCAGCTCACTGGATGACAGGATTGGCGCAAAATCTTTGGGACCCCAGGGTCAGATTGCAGGAGTGTGTGTCAGGGTGGTGCTGAGGTGTCGTCCACCAGATGGCGGTCTCCTTGGGTTAACCTGAGGCGGTCCCTTTTGCTGGGTGCCTGGAATGTCCGATCACTAAGAGAGGATGATCACGTGTCTCTGTTATCATCTGAGCTCAAGCGTTTAGACATCGGTATTGCAGCACTCTCTAAGGTTTGGAGAACGAATTGCGGTGAGATCATGGTGGGTGGTTACACCTACTGTTGGTCTGGTCGCCCGGATGGTTACCATGCCCAAGTAGTTGCTGTGGCTGTGTCCAATGATAATTGAGGTAACACTGGTCAACGAGCGTATTATGACACGAAGCATTCATCACTCCTTGGGTGCAATTTCCCTGGTCTCTGCATATATTCCGACTGAGGCGATTGATCCGATCGTGAAGGATGCATTCTATGCCACGCTCGAGTCTGTTTTAGACCATGGGCCACTGTAGACCCCCATCCCCCCCCCTGGGGATTTTTGTAGACTATGTTTTTCAGATAGCCTGACTCATCTATCCTAGCACAATCCGGTTGTCTGCAAAAAATCGGTGGTGGTGTGGTCGTGACACGCCCCGCAGTAACCCCACCCCCCATTCTGAAATAAGGAATTTGGTCTCCGTAAATATCTTCGCTATCCCTTAGGCTAGGACGCTGAAATTTCTCATACTTTACCATTGGGTCAAGTCTTAACTGAAAAATCTCAAAATTAAATCCAAGATGGCCGCTATAGTGACGTCACAGTGACGTCATTTCCGAAAAAGTCATTTTCAGGCTGTTTTTAGACCTAATTTTGGAATTTGTTCATTTGTGGATGTTTTTTCTTTAAAACTTATGCATAATTTCTGTTGTTCACTAGCTCACTGCCATCATACATGTAGTATTCACAGATGTTTGAATTGATGTTGATGTTTATTGATTTTGTATTTCAGTTTAGATGAGACTTTTCAATGGCCGACAAGAAGAAAACAGATGAAAAACCCTTGAAATTAAAGGCCAGCTCACGGTCTAAAGCCAAACATTCGCATGAAGGCTTATCCTGTATATACATTATGTGAAACACACCTCAGATAAAAAAGTTAGACCACTTTCAGATGTTAGTTTCTCGAAGATAGAAGAAACAGTGGAACTGCGACAGAAGAGAGCTAATGCCAGTGAAAGGCTTGATGATATTTGTATGGAGGTACCAAAAACTTTCTACAAAAACTGCACGGAGCGCACAGATGGTGTTATACAAATTTCACGAAACGTCCGCTTCCTCAAAAGGAAAGGTCCTGCTGAAGACGATGAAGTACCATGTAGCGCCAAGAGACGCAGATCCTCAGAATTGGCTGCAATATATTTCCTGCGAACAAATGTCTCTTCTGCGCGACAGAAGGTACAGGGGAAGGAAGAGAGGTTTGTGAAGTGTGTTACAAGTAGCGCAGAAGAGTCAATCAAAGCAGCCGCTGAGAAAATGAAAGATGCCAATATATTGGCGAAGAAGTACAGATGTTGATTTAATCGCCCGTGAGGCATACTACCATCCGTCGTGTCGTAAGCATTATACACGCACAGATGATCGGCATGAAAAAACTGATGTAGACACTTCTGTCGTGGAACAACAGAATGCTCATGCAGCTGCATTTGAGCATGTCTGCCATATGTTGAGAACAGCATTATCCATGGGGCTAACGTTGAAAGAGTTACAATGCTCAAGGACCGATATTTGCAGTTTATGTTGAGCAATAGCCCCGAATTTTACAATGTCAATTACAAAACTGACAAGATAAAAGCAAAGTTGACAAAGAAATTTGGAAGCAAAATACAGTTTTGGCAACCTAATTACAGGAGTGAACTTGTGTATTCGACGGAAGTTCCAAAAGGTCAGGACATCGAGTCTGCATTTGAGGTTGCTGCATCCGACCTGAAACGCCTTGAAGAAGCAGCACTACTCCTAAGAAGACTTATTCTTGGCTCCAAAGAAGAATCCACAGAGATGCCTTGGCCACCTTCACCAGCTTCTTACTTAGTGGAATTATCCACCCACCTACTCAATTGCAAGATTTTCTCTCCTGGTGATTACTGGAAAGAAATTTGCAGATGCGTCGACGAAAAGAAGCAGATTGGTTGATTCCTTTGCTGAAGATATTTGCCAAGCTTTGACAAGAGGGCAATGGACAATGCCCAAACACCTTCTTCTGGTATGACACTAAGGCATTTGACTGGTAGTGCTGAAATAGTCACTCTATTGAATCGATATGGACACTGTGTTTCCTACTCTCGTTTGCTGGAACTGGAAACGGCCATGTGTAAGAGCATAGTGGAGAGAGAAGGCGTTATTCCACCTTCAATTCAGCCAGCCGGAAATGTTGTTAGTCATCTATGCTGGGACAATTTTGACCTGAACGAAGAAACACTTCGGGTACTGGCACAACATACACGGCCCATGGGATAATGATCCAGGAGGTTCTTGTAGATGCTTGCAGCAACCCCTCTTGCATTCAAGTTCTCGTTCTCAAGAACAAGCAGCGCTCAGTGGTTTACAATCCTCAAGAGATAGAGCCATGTTTTGTCAATACCAAGACTGAACCATCCTTGTAGTATCCATCAATGATGCCCTACAAACAGACACAGAAACTTGGGCCCAATGGTCTGATACAGTGTGGGTATTTTGCAGGGCACTGCTGCAGAACGCGACCCAGATGGTACCTGGATGGGCTGGTTGGGTAACCATGACAGCGAAGAGCAAAGATGACAAGGATGGTTTATCCACAGTTGACTGCATGGCTCCCGTGAATGCCCCGGTTACTGAGAATGCCACTGTCCAACACTCCTGAAACTTTCCCAGGCAGCATCCAGAGAAGTGGGCCAGCACTACACAATCGTGACGTTTGATCTGGCGGTGGCAAAAAAGCATATGCTCTTGTATGGCAGAATAACCGTTTGTTTGAAGACGTAATTGTCAGGATGGGTGTTTTTCACACTACCTGTGCATATCTTGGTGCTCTTGGAAAACGGCTTCAGTCCAGTGGCTTTGAGGAAATAGTAGTGGAAGCTGGAATATGCGCCAGTGGGTCCATTAACAAAGTGATGTCCGGTAAACATTACAACAGAGCATTGCGTGTTCAAGGCTAACACTTGAAGCCTTAGAGCGTCTGTTGTTGAGGGCTTTCGAGACATCAGAGGGGCAGATTATTGGAGACGAAACAAGAGGCCTCCTGCAACGCTTATCACTCATTCCAAGTAAGGAGAATCTATCGGAAACTCTGGCTAACAATAGCTGCACACGGCTGCTGATGCTCTACAACAGTTTCAAGGAAAAGGTTCGCAAGGAGAAATGGGGAAAACCGCTCAGTTTTGGTTGGATTATATGGATAAAGTATGGCTGGTCTTGATGTTTCTCAGAGCAACCAAAGAGAACATTTGGATCTTCATCTGTGGTGTCTGCAAAACCTGTGTCGCATGTTTTTCAGCTATGACCGACCAAATTATGCAAGATATACAAGCGTATACATGCTGACTCTCCTAAACCTCCCCAGTTCCCATCCTGGAGCTCAAGAGCTTTTGCGTTTAAATGGATTCAGTGTGAACAGATCCGAGTACAGTCATCGAGAAATGCAGTTGATCTTACCATTGAACAAACCATCAATCGACATGCAAAATCTCACGGGGGAATTATTGGATTCAGCAGAAACTATTCTGCTTACTACAGATGGTGTATGACAAGACACTCGCGGGCAGGTTATGTCCAAGCCACCATGGAACTGACAGGAATGGAGAGTCAAGGATGTTCAACACACAAGGATATAAGGACCTCAGAAATACTCCGCAGGTGAAACCGATGTTCGCAAGGTTGTTGATGCCATCACAAGCTTCATTAACCCTTTCGATGTCGGAGATAAGATGTCCTCTATTGTCTGTCATCGGAGTACCAGCTCCACCCGAAGTTGAGCAGGATCTTCTATCAGCGGACAATCGTGGGAAGATATTACACGAAGCATTTGTAAAAGAAAGGCTAATTAAGAAGAAAAGAGTTTCACGAACCAATCAAGAAACAGAAACTCAAAACATTTGCGTCACTAGCAAAGTCAGTTAAAGTTACAGGGACAGACAAAAAAACTAAGAATGTTGTTGCACAATGGAATGTGTTTGGCCAATTGATATTGCTGGCTCTTAAATACAACATAAGCATGGAAAAGGTCCTCAGTTATCCATTGGGGCCCATTCCATGGGCTCGAGCAACAGCTACAGGATCCCCAACGAAAACAGACAAGGCAAGCTAATGCATACCTGGAAGGACATGCTAACTTGTCACAGCGACCGACCAACGAAAGCATGAGTTACATAATCAATGGAAATGCCCGACTACAGACACAAGTTTCCATCCCAGAAACATTTGGTGAGCTGGCTGAAGTTTGTTCGCACAACTTCCTAAAGTACGACGGATAGACTTCGTGACTGATACTTACAGAGACATGTCGATCAAAGAAGCAGAGAGAGAACACAGAGAGCATCGTCGACGCACTTAATCAAGAGTCGCTTACGAAGATCCCACGTGACTGGAAGAAGTTTCTGCGTAACTCAAAGAATAAAACACAACTTACCAAACTGCTTCTGCTGGAATGGAAAACGCCAAAGTACTCTGCAAAACTGGTCGAAAGAAGAATCCTGTTTGTCTGTGAGAGAGACTGCACATCCATCACAAGCTCAGATGGTAAAACTACTGAATCAGAAGATGTGGAGGAGCTACATTCGACTCAAGAGGAAGCAGACAAGGATGATTCTGCACTGCCGACATGTGGCTTCACATTCCTCATCTGAGTCCACAATTGTAATTAGATCACCAGACACAGATGTATTCTTGTTGCTGCTGAAATTTGCGCAAAGTATTCAACATGGAGTGTTATTTGACACAGGAGTCGGCAACAAACGATGATGATTGACGTTCATCGTGTAATCGCAGAAGCTGGAAAAGATATCTGTTCAGCACTACCAGCGTTGCATGCATTTTCTGGGTGCGACACAACGAGTTCATTCGTACGAAAGGAAGCTGCTTCCTTTGAAGACTCTTAAAGATCATCCGGATTTCTTGGCTAGTTCCTCTCATTAGGAAGTTCACCTGATGTGAGTGATATCTTTATCAGACGTTAGAGCACTTCACATGTTTGTTGCACAGGAAGAAGTCAACATCATCTGATATCAACAAGCTACGTACCGAGCATTCTTGGAGAGGTTCAAGCCAAAATCTGGATCATTGTTGACCAGTTACAATGGAGTTGACTTGAGCATACTACCTCTATGCCGGGCATCACTGCGGATGCACATACAGAGGGCTAATTACCAAGCACTGGTCTGGTGCAGGGCAGACCAGGCTTATGCCAGATGTACCAACGCCAGATGGCACGGTTGGTGCATAGTAGATGGCGAATTGGATTTCCAGTGGACGGAGGGAGATTTGATGCCGAAAGAGCTTGTGGATTTGTACGATGAACTGGAAGATGAGGATGAAGAGGAAGAGGACCTTCCAGAAGTTGAGAGTTTTGAAGATGTCATTTTTGAAGATACAGAGGAATAATTTTCCATGTTTGCCTTCGTGTAGTCCGTTATTATATAGCCAGTACATTGGAACTTATAGAGAACACTGCCACGAGTTTCACCACATGAACGGTTGTTAGTTGTTAGACTCTACTGTACCATTTGCAAATATACCAATGTCACAAGTTTAAACTTGTTCTTGATAGCTTTAGAGAACCTGGACAACATATATATTGGTGGATTTATTGTTTATAAAGATATGCTTCAATAATCCTTGATGTTTGTCCACTAATGCTGAGATTTGCTAATTGGAAACGAATATTGGCACATGCAAAATAAAACGTATCATTTCAATTTGATTTCAGTTCAATTATAGCGATGGTTAATTGATAATATGACAAGTGATTGATATTCATATCCGTGTGATAATGAGAGCATCTGAATTAATTCTGCTTAGTAATAATCAACATGTCGGAGATGATTAGAGAAAAATGCTCAAAAATATAATTTTCTTTATGACGTCACTGTGACGTCATTGATCTTTGGGTCAATTAAATTTTCTTCATGTTTTTATAAAGAACAGCTTTTCTAAATACAGCAAGGTGAAATTCAGCAGGATTCACTCAAAAGTACACAAAAAATAGCAAAATCTCACCCCACCCCCATTCCTAAAATTATCAAAATTGCGTCAGCAAAGTACAGTTAACATAGCCTATACTTTTATTCCACCAAAATTCTGCTTGCAGCAAGCAGATTTCAAAAAGACATATAACAGGCTATTCAAAAATGATAGTCTGCAAAAAATCCCCAGGCGGGGGGGGGGGGGATGGTTTCGACTATTGGCCCATGGTCTATTTGATCAGTGTCCCAGGCGAGATACTTTTCTAGTCTTGGGGGGATTTCAATGCATCGACTGGAACTGATATGGATGGTGATGAGACATGTGTTGGTCCCAATGGGTCTGGAACTGTGAACCAGAATAGTTCCTTGACTTTGCAAGAAGTCATGGACTTGAGGTGGCTGGTTCATGGTTTCAGCACCCACAGGCTTATAGCTGGACTTGGTATTCCAACGCTGGTGGTGTGGCTTAGGAGATTGACCATGTGCTCGTTGATGGTTGCTGGAGATGATCAAGAAGTGCAGGGTCGACTGGAGTGCTCAGTTCCACAATACTGACCACAGGCTTGTAGCAACTCTGAAGTTGCAGCTTAAATCCAGGAGAAT
>CM068968.1:41004301-41016924 GCA_035128595.1 Eptatretus atami
TCGTGTCATTGCATGCAGTTCTGTGTTCTGCGTTCTATCTGCAACACAGGCATCATCCCAACTGATTGGAAGAGGGGCCTTGCTGTCCCTCTCTTATTTATTTTCTTTTACAGGTTATTTAATTTATTATTGGCTTTTTTTAGAAACTATATTTTATCCGAAGTTCGGGTTTAATTTCAAGATAATCCATTATTTTATTTATACAAATCTTGTGTTGCATATTTCCCTGAAATGGCAATCGTGATAATATATAACAACAATCCTTTGAACATTTCTCTTATACGTTGTTTCTTCCATTGTAAGGAAAGGTGTGTTATCACCCTCACATTCATTTCTCTAATCAATCTTGTAAAGTAATTCATTTTTGGTGTAAATCTAAAAGAAATATATTTCTTTTTATATTTTTTATTATCATTAATAAGAAGATAATCACAGAATATACATTGTTTGTAGGCTTTTGACTCTGTGTTTAATCCCACTCTATCAATGCAGATAATTCTCAATTTGTCATATGGAGAATCAGGGAATTCAAGGGGCTCAAGATCTAGTCTTCTTCTTCTTCTTCTTTCTTCTTCTTCTCGGCTGCTCCGTTAGGGGTCGCCACAGCGGATCATCCATATGATCCGCATAGTGATTTGTTAGTTTTTACGCCGGATGCCCTTCCTGACGCAACCCTGGTCACCTTTTACGACACAGGGATAGGTACGACCTATACTAACCGGGATACACCGGGACCAGTACACTGGTACTCATTTCGCCAACGCTCGGAAGGATGACAGGCTGAGTCAACCCCTGGTGTGTATTAATTCAAGCGGCAACGGGGCTTGAACTCAGGACCTTTTGGATCCCAAGCCGCTACCCGAACCACTACGCCAACACCAGGCTCGGGCTCAGGATCTAGTATACTATTCATATTCACAAAGTAAAACTTTGCTGAAACTAAAATTCATCTTCGGTATCATCTTCGATACTTTCATTGGTGCTTTCCCAATCATCTATAAAACTACTTTCATAACTAATCGTTTGAACACAAACTCTCGTATCATAAACTGTCTTTTTGTTCAACCGAGTACTAATCATCAACTCTCAATAATCTCAAAATCTTCAGTTTGAATAATGACTTCGTATTTAATTAGTAGAAAAAAACATTACTATAATATATATATATATATATATATATATAATATATATATATATATATACCACTTTTTTCATTAACAATTCAACTACTATACATTTTTTTAATATTAAAGGTAATTTTAAAATGACCTTAACTACTATTGAAAGAAATGTCATTTCACACCTGATATAATTCTTCTTCTATCTTCTTCATCTTCTTCTTTCGGCTTGCTCCGTTAGGGGTGCGCCACAGCAGATCATCCGTTATGATCTGCATACTGAATTTGGCAAAGGTTTTACGCCGGATGCCCTTGCCTGACGCAACCCTGGTCAGCCCCCCCCCGCCTCTCTTACGACACAGGGATCAGGATTGGGATTTCGCCATGATTCCGGCTGCCCTAACCCTCTCATAGCGGGCGCAAACAGCGCAGAGGCTCCCGTCCTCAAGCGATCCTCAACCCAAGCCCTCCGAGTAGCCGGAAATTACAGGCGGGCACGCCACTACGCCCGCTATTTCACCCTGATATATTAAGATCCTTTATTTCATCAGGATTTACATCTTTCGGGTTTGTGAAAAAAATCAAATTTTCCTTGCATATTACAGATGGTCTTAAATCTTTTCCTTCTAAAAGCTTCATCATAAATGTTTTCTTTTTTGATATTTTTTTCTTGTTTCATTGCTTTTTCTAGTTTTGATCATATTGCCAGAAGGAGAGGAGTAAACTTTTGTTTAGAGCTACTTTAATTTGATGTCATGACAGATATACTAAAAGCCCTTCCACTGAAGGAAATTGAAGAATGCATATTATTCACCATAAATTGTTTGACCGCAATAGGTTGGTATAATTTATCTTTATTCAATTTTACATCCTCAACATATTTCTCATATCTTTTCAAATAAGAGATTGATTGGAAACTGTCTTTGTGTCTTGATACATTGTATTTATTAAGTGAAAAATTTGGAGATAAAATGGTTTTAGCCCAGATTCACATATAAATTAAACGGAAATTATCAAGAAAATTTTTATTTAAGCAAAGTTTGTTATATAAATATGGTGATACAACGTACTGCGATTTGTAAATCATGATATAAATGTTATAAAAAACCTTCAAACCAAGCAAACAACACATTAATCTTTTTCAGACAAATACTCCACTTGACAGAAACAAAACATTGTGATAGATGTGATAATGATATTCTTTTTAAAAAATTATACTAAACACCTTCAATCATGCAAACACACGAACAATGAAGAAAGGAAAGGTGCCCTAAATCTCCATTGAAAACAACTGATTGGGGCATTTTAAAGGACCATAATAAAAATGAGATTGTTTTGCTTTCAAGACCCTGGACCATCTTCAATCATTGAAGCTGGTTGATATGGTTAAACAAAGTATTGAAAACGATAATTAAAAACACATTAAGTGAATGAAAACTTAAGTTTAATATGGGAGTAAAATTGAATATGGGTAAGAGAGGTGATGAAACTACTCCCTATACTGAGACAAACGCCTCACTTATCTCATCATTTCAAGATTTTGTAATATGTGATGTTTCCAATGAACTCCAGAGACAGAACAAGATGTTGATAACACTGTAGTAGTAGTGGATTTGCTATACAAAAATATGATCGTTTTTTAGACATAATACACACTCTTAAAATCAGATCCTGCTTCAACTTCTTCTTATCTTGATTTACCAAAGAGTGAAACTTAAGAAAGTGGTTGTTATATTCAAAAACAAAGAATAAATGTTTTCTGTGGTCTGTTCTCTGCTCACTTACATCATCACAATGGAATCCCTGAAAGGGGTGAACATTATAAGAAATACGAGATACATTAAACGTTAACGATTTAAAGTTCCAATGTCATTGAGAGATCTTCCTAAATTTGAGAAAATGATAATCTATCTCTTAAATGTATGATGGATTAACGGAAACAAAGAAAGTTCAGATATTAAAAATTTGCAAACAACTATAAAAATGAATTGAAACGCACATTGACCCTCTCTTTTACTTCAAAGGAAAAATCACATTATGCTTTCACAAAAATTTTATCAAGAATTAACACAATCCCACTACACAGAGAAAATGTAAAACGTATCCTTGAAAGAGATTCTCAACATCCTTTCATACAAAAGAACGATTAAATCAACATTCAAATATTGTAGTAAATAATAAATAACGCGTAATCAATTTACCAAAAGCAGGTTCAAACATATCATTCAAAGAATTTTACCAATCTATAAAACATACGTTTGTGAATATGCTGATTTTGAAAGTATACCTCGAAAAGATAGATCACTGTTTCACCCAATCCAAATAATCATACACAAATAAATATCAAAAACATTGCTCCTTGTGGTTTCTGTATTATATCAATCATCTGTTGGTGATGAATACAACAAGTTAGAAACTTTATAGAGGAGAAGATGCCTCAGGAGTTTTGTAGACGATTGGAAAAGAACGGTAATAATAGACTAAGACAAAATCCTGGCTCTAAAACCTATAAACCAGTCATTAACAAAGGGAGAGAAAAAGGAATTTTAGAAAGAACACGTATCTGTCATATTTGTGAGGAAAAAATTGAGGGAGAGGCTTCAAGGTAGGGATCACCGTCATCTTTACTGTAAAATATTGGAGGTCCAGCTATTCCCGTTGAATCTTAATTACAAGGCCCCACAACTTTATTCCTGTCTTCTTCACCACAACTCACTACGACACACATCTATTTATAAATGACTTTCAAGACATTGGAGATATTTCTGGCCTATTCTAACACAGATCAACTACGAGGGGGAGCACTCGGTAGAGTGCAAAACCTCCGCCGCCAAACTGCTAGGTCACTCAAGTGAACCTGATATCCTATTCATTCAATTTGGACATCAACAGTGCTCATCAGAGTTATAGTTTGGCAACTTTCCCTTTTACTTTTAACTTTCCATGACTCAATTATTCGTCATAACGAGATTCCTTGAAGACAGAAATTGATTTACGTGGGTATATGCCACGAAGTTCCAAAATCAAGCGCCAATTATAATTTTTGGCATGTTTTTTTGTTGGAAATCAACTATAACATGTAGAAATGCAAAAAAAAAAAAAATCGAAATGTTTGTTGATAAAAAAGTTGCAAATTTTTCTGTTTTTTTTTTCTCTAAGCAAATTTTTTTTTGGGGGGGGGGGGTGGAAATGCACTTAAAACATGTAGAAATGCAAAAACAAAATTTCAAAATATTTTTTTCAATGGCGCCATAGCGGCCATATTGGATTTGGATCCAATCCAAAATCTAATGGCATGATCCTTGGACATACCGTAATCCCCCACCAATTTCGTCCGAATCCGTCGAGAAGTTTTTTTCGCGGTAATACCGTTCACAACAAACAACAAACAAACAACAAACAGACAGGGGTGAAAACAGTAACCTCCGTCCATTTCTCGATGCGGAGGTTAAATACATCACATTCACAAAACAATCATCATCCCCATAACCCATATAGATTTCTTGACACATAAAAAGTTTATGGCAAGTCCATATCTAACTTAGCATCAAATATTAAAAACTTACGGAATCTTCCATCACATTTCTCAATCAAGAAGAGATTGATCTCTTATCACAAAGGGAATATATCCATATGACTATATGGATTCATTTGAGAAGTTTAAAGAACACAACTTCTCGAAGGGAAAGTTCCTATGGAAGTTAAATAAAACTCATATTTCCGTAGAGATTATAGCAAAGCTAAAAAGGTTTGGGGAGAAGTTTAATATAAAGAATCTTGGAGAATATCATGATTTTGTATTGTTCGGCTGTGGGAAATTCGCGTTACAAAAACACCCATAAAGGGCCCTTAGGTGAGATATCTCGATAGGTACTGTGTAGTTAGCTCCAAACCGTTGTATAGAGGGAATTTTACGTGATCCATCCGGGCTGCGACGCTTTGAGTTAGCCATTTTTCTGTTCTATCTTTTTATTTCAAACAAACAGCATCTCACACACACGCCATCCCCACCAACAGCGCAACCACACTAAACACAGCCACCGCCCACCACTACGCTACACATCTTCGGGCACTACGGTCCGCTTCCGAACGGCAACAAGGCGCCAAGGGAAGGAGCTGCAGGACTGCGCGTTTTCCGCCTGTTTTTCCCGCCATTTTTTTCACCAGCGCGTTGGTGTGAAGAGGGGGAAGCGGCTATGCTTGCCGCCGATGGTGGATGACCAGCGTGAGGCAGTCGGGGTGGAGGGAACGCCCTCTTCCGAGAACCCTCCTCAAAGGAGGTGGAGCCGAAACGGGGGTGGAGTGAAGGGCGAGGCCCGGATATAAGACGGACACGGGCGGGGCGCGCATTCCTCTTCCTACTCTTTCCGGCTCGCTCTTCCTCTTCGTGTGGCCGCTGGCGCTGGTCTCTGTGGTGCGGTCCCCGAGACCCCGCGGCGGGACGGAGCGTCTGCCATTCCCCACACCACGCGACCTCTGAGCAACAACGTTCCCCCCCTTCTATCCCGCGCTGAGATAGCGCGGAAAACCCGTCCGTGGCGTCGAGCGGCCAACACGTGCCGGCGCGAGGCACGCCGGAGAGGACTCGCCTACCCACGCAGGGCAACGGAGTCCGCGGCCGGGCGACCAGCCGACGGATCGTGGCAGAGGGACTCGACGGCCAACCAGGAATCCCATTTTCTTTTCGGGTTTTGTATGGATCTTTGTGCGCCGTGTCTTTGTAAAGTAGACTGTTTACGTGTTGCCGTTGTGTACGCGTATTCGGCTGTAGCTCTGCATTGTTACTTTTGTTTTGGCTGTTATATGTGCATTTTGATTATTGTAAATGGCTGTATATTATGTGTTTGGTCTGTGGCTATGAATAAAATCGCTTGCTTGTTGAACTGTTCCCGCTTGCTTCGTCTACCTCCTTTAATTGACTCTCATCCTGCTTCACGTAAGGGTTTCGTAGTGGGTGCAACTACCCGGTAATTATCGAACCGTCAAGGCCGACGATAACACCGCTCGTTATCAACTGTAGCACGGAACGGACCGCTTAGCGTTCGTGCCCGGGTCGCCTGTGGCGTGGTACGTCGCCCGGTCGACGCATTTCGCGCAGGTACTTAGCAGATCGAATTTGGGCGAGCAGACCCTATCCTGCGTTGGTAGGGCATTGGCACGATCGTGGTGAGGTTAACCCCACCGTGACTAGCTCCCGGCGTTGTTCGGCGAGAGGTCACGACGCTGAATGTCCGTCCGGTGGCGACACGTGCCGTGGATTTCCGAGTTACGTGGCCAGTTCGCACAGCTCGCGGGCAGCGATATTCGCAACACTGTGTCAAGGTCGTGGGATACGAACCCATCCCCCTCCTCGCAACACTGGGTGTCAGCGAGCGGGAAACAAACTCTCCCGTCTCCACTAAATATTCACGGACGGAGCAGCGGGTGTGCGAGGCGATCCCCACCGTTCCTCCAAATTACGAGCAATTTAAATTAAACGCCCTTACGGGAAATATAGATGGAGTCTCAAGGCGAGCGGGTGCCGGGGGTCAGAATCGTAGAATCCATGGCCCGGGACGGTTACTTGTATGTTAATCCGTGGAAGCTCAACCGATATCCTGGCACGGACCTTATCGGCGGGCTGAGTCACATAATGGCGGCGCGATCGCACCTCAGCGCAGCACGGAGCGAGCGCTATTTATGGCGCTGCGAATGTGCGCGACAGCGCACCGCGATTGGAGGCGCTCCAACAGCCCGTTTCAAACCACGTGGCAATGGCAGCGAGGCAGGCGGACATCGCGGCTTTGGCGCAAGAATTAAAGGAAGAATGGAGGACCGAGCTCGAAAAAGAAAAGCAGAAACACGAGCTTGGAAGTAAAACAATTAAAGAAAGAACTATTTGGAAAAGTCAAGCATTCGAAGAAATTACAGGGAAAAAATAGGGGAAATAGACTGAGGATCCATCAGTGGGAACAAGAGACGAGTGAGCTGAACGAGAGAATGGAGGAGGAGCGAATTGTCACTCCGGGAGCAGAAAGCACTTGAAGAGGAATGGAAAAAAAAGTTGGAAAAAAGAGAATGCGAACACGATTTGGAAATAAAACATTGAAGGAAAGAAATAAAACAGGCAATCAGGAAAGAGAAAGCCTAGAACGGAAGATAAAAAGAGGAGAGAGACGCTGGAGGAAAGGACAGAGAATTGCTGGAAAGTCAGAACAGTTCGAAGAACTGGCAGGAGAAATGAAGGAAGAGGTAAGAAAAGGGCCAGATTAAAAGAGAAACCCTGGAAAGGGACGATAAAATGAGAGAGGTAATGGCAGAAAACTAGAGGAATACGGTAAACAAAATGGACAAATTGAGGATGGAAGCATTGGAAAGTGGTAACGGAAAGTAGGGAGGAAGCAAGCAAATTGAGAGAGGATTATAGGAAAAAGCTTCTTGAGTTAAACAGAAAACACACCAAAAACAAAGAGAGGGAACTACAAACGAATCTGAGAGTGTTAAAAGAGGAAAAGGGAAGAGAACGAAAAATGAACTTAAGGGAACAGCACTGTACAGATCGAACAGCTGGAAGGCGAAGGCCAGAATAAGAATGAGATGCAAGAAAGAGTAATGAAGGAAGACCGAATTGAAGACCGGAGAAAGAAATATCGCCACTGAAGGAATAACGAGATTGCAGAATGAGGGAACAAGAGAGACAGTGGAATAGAAAAACTGAAACGAGTATGATTTGAACTGAACGACAAAAGGAAAAAAATAGGTGGAGTAGAGGAGATAGGTGAAGGAGCAAGGAATGAAGCAGGAAGGAGAAATCAGTCAATTGAGGAGCAACGAGATTGGAGAGGGAAGAACGAGAGGAACATGGAATAGAAAACAACAAGAACATGAATTTGAGGTTAACCAATTGAAAGAAACGATGAGATTGGAGAATGAAGGACAGGGTGAAAGAACATTAAAAAAGAAGATAAGAACAATTGAACAAAGAAAGCAAGGTTGACGGTATGCAGAGATAATAAAAGACAACGGAACGAACAGGAAAAGAACTGAGCATTGAAAGAAACTATGAGATTGAGGCTTGAGAAAGCATGGGAACAGTGGGAGAGAAAAACAAAAACTATACGAGTTTGAAGTTATGAACTCAAGGAGAGAGTAAAATTGAAGTCAGAGAGATGGAAAAACTCACAGAAAGCAACAGAAACCTAATAAATGTTAACAAGAGACACGGGAGATAAGGGTGAATTGGAAACGGGGTTAAGTGACGAACACACAGCATTGAGGTAGTGGAAGACCATGAGGGGGGAGCTGGCGGACTGTTTGGGGACCCCGGTGCGAGCAGCTGGATGGCTCCTCGGGAACGGAAGGGAGACGCTATTCTCCTTGGAAGCGGATCTCGACCAGGTGGGTTCGGTCGTGCTTTGCGAGGGTCCCCCGAAAAGGGGGAGAGTGCTGCGAAAGGTGCACGCCGAGCTTGGGGTTATAGAGGCCCCGCGAAACCTTGGGGTGGCACTAATCCCCAAGTGCGGGTGGTCTCCGTGTGTGTTGGTGTCGAGGTTGTCGTGTTTAACAAGTGTGGCGAAATGTTGTGCTGCAACGCGCAATAGCGTGGGTGCAAGGGGGTGTGTGGAGCGACGCAAGGGTGGGTGACAAAGACCCGTGTGTGGAGAGACCCCAGGTGTGAGTGCGCCCCCGTGTTGGAAAGCGACCCCTGCCGTGTGAGTGGTGTGGTGGCAAGTGGTGCCGAAGTGCGTGCTCCCAGCAAACGCCGTGTTGGATGAGGCACCCGGGGTGAGTTCCCCCGCTGTGTGGGTGGTATGGTGTGTGTGAGGAAACGGCCGAGTGAGTGAGCGGCCGAGTGTGGAGGGAGACCCGCGTGTGTAAGGTCGCTGTGCGTAAGGGAGATGACGGTCGGCATCGGGAGCACGCAGCCGCGTCTCCCGGTGTGAGTGTGGATAGAGTGGAAGTATGAGCGTTGTAACACGCAGGAGTGTGTGCGTGGAATGAGACGACAACGGCGACAGAGAGACAAGGCCGGGTAGCGGCCGTAGTTGCTTCGGGGACCGGCCGGGTTCACCCAGCCGGCGAGCGCGAGGTCTGCTGTGCAACGCATGAGGCCACCACGTGCGCGCTTGCGGAGTGAAACCCGGTCGGAACGCCCAGCCGTGGATTTGCCGTATCCGCGGAATGACAAAGGTTAGGCTTAAGGATTACGAATTTGGACCGGGCGGGGTTCTCCACGCGATGCGTTTTTGTGTTAAGCCCAACGGGGCAGAGCACATGTGTTCGCGTGGGGAGCCCCTCGAGTGCGAGGTTTGCTTTTGGAGTGCACATGGTGACGTCATGGTGCCACGGTGTGGTTGAATCCAAGACAGGAGGGGTAGAATCCCTGCCGGATGGTGCCGTCGGAAGGACGAGGTAACGTGCAAGCTGCATGACGTCACGGGCAGGTGCAAAGTGCGCGAGCTGTGAGTTGCCGCGCTGGTGCTGCGCGGCAATTGGAAAAAAAAATTAAACGAGAAGCAAGCCTCGCTTTCGGGTGAACAGGATTCCCGGCAAGGGGTGAAAGACGCCCCTGGCCTGGGCACAGGATGACCACTAGTTAGGGGGAAGGGTTAGCTTTAGCTAGACGCGTCTCACGGGGCAGGGGTAAGTCCTCATGGGGCCGTGGAAGGAATTAGTTTAGGGGGATTTTAGTTGAGATTTCGGATGGGAAAATGATTTTTTAATGATTTGGAGACAGAGAAGACTTGTGGAATGTGTAGTGGGGACGTAGCTTAGCTACGTAGCTTAAAATGGAACTGCTGTAGTTTAAAGGGACGAGTGGGAGCACCGAGTAATTAGGGGATTTAGTGAGCAGGATGGCAGGATCAGCGATGTGTGTGTTGAAAAGTTGTGAGGTGAGTCCATGATGAGTTGAGTGAGGCCAGCGGTCTGTGTGTATGGAGGCGAATGTGGAATGCATGGTTGATGAGTGTTGGGGGAGGAGTGATTCCCGCCAAGGGACCCTGGGGTCAGTATAAGTGAGTTAGTGGGTTAGTTAAATTTTTGACAAAATGGAGGTCGTTTTGGTGTTGGTGGATTGTAGGCTTCGAAACCTGTTTTGGAGGGTGGCACGGAGCCCTGTTGACGGGCTGGGAGCGTGGCTGCGAAGGTGGTATCGCTGAGTGGTACCCCGGGCACCGGGCAAAAGTCGGCCGCAGGGAGGCCAAGGGCCATGGGGCCGGGTTACGCGTAGTGGGACCGGGTTGCGCCCGCATGATGCGGGGGCTCCGGGGCGCCGTTAGCCGCGTGGGCAGTGGTTGTGGGCAAGGGTGACCCTCGGAAAGGGGCCCGGGAGCCAGCCTGCACGTGAGCATTTCAGGGGAGTCGCAGGGGGATGCATCCCCGGTGTTTAGGGAGGCTGGTAGGCTCGAGGCGTGTAGTGGCCCGGGGGTGCATTGTTAGGGAATCGGCAGAGTTTGTAAGTGCCTGCAGGGAGCCACGCATACCGCACCATGAACCGTAGTGAGGGCACGGAAAGAAAATTGGGGGGCGAGGAACCGACATTGTGAGGACACCAACACAGGCGATGGGAATCTGGGTTGATAGAACCGATTAGTTTAAGCCAAGAGGCGCTTGTTTTGAAAGCCCCGGGTAAGTTCAAAAGTTAAATGGTTAGGGTAGAATAGGAATGTACCCCTCCCACCATCCATCCCTTCGCTCTCGTTGTGGGCCGCTGGACCGACTTGGGTTAGAATCGCTGAACTCTCCGATGAAGCATCCGAGGCTTGAGTTGGGCCTCGGACACAGGCGCTAGCTCTCCTTATTCCCCTTCGGGAAGGGAATCGTAGCGGGTTGGGAGTAGGCTAGGTGACAAGATAGGTTAGGCGAACAGAGACAGTAAAGGGGTTAGGGGACGAAATTATAGTGGGAAGTAAGGATAAAAATAAAAACAAGCCAAAAATTAATTGGGGCTAAATTGGTTTTTACAAATTAAGGGAGTGGGTAGGTACACGTGACAGGCAAAGGCGAATAGGTGGGAGGCGAGACAGGTAGTTAGGTCCGAGCCCGCCTTATGAGTGGCCAGCACCACCGCGCTCGCCTCCATCAAACTGCCTGCACGGAAGAGGCCGGCCACTTCATCGGCTGCTGTTTTCGCTGTGAGGCCTGTAGCCAGCCCGGATCGTCTGCAGCGGTTTTCTGCAAGGCCTGTACCGGCCGATCGTCAGCAGCTGTGTTGCTGCAAGGCCTGTGCCAGCCACTTCATGCTGCGCGGCTGTGGTTTGCTACAGAGCCTTGTTTTGCCATGCTGCCTGCCTCCTTTGCATGATCCATGCCTAGCTGCCCAAGTTCATTTTGCCGTTCTGTTTGATTTGCCCCCCGCCCCCCTGTTCATTGCCATGTGCGCCAGGATCGTCGCGAAAGCTGCAGGCTGTCCTTTGTTGGCAGCGACAACGATGGGCCTGCAGTGGCGGCCCGTGCGCCGGTTGACTTTGTTTTTCTGCTTGCAGAGTCCATTGATCCTAGGCCATGTTTAGTGTAAATTTATAAGGTAAGTTGTTTACTGTAAATATGAGTGCGCCCCGGCATGTCTGTCTAGCGCTGGCAATTTTATTTAAGGTCGTCTGAATGAGTGAGTTTGTTTAGTTTAGTTACTCAGCCCGTAGGTTTTTATTTTGGGAACGAATACATGAATGTCGAACTCAGGAATCGAAGGTAAAACATATTAGGGGAGAACTAACCACATGATGGCACACGAGAATTTGACGACTCGGGACGAGTCTCTAAAAGGGGAGGGGTTAGTGTTACGGCTGTGGATAATTCGCCGTTACAACCCCTATAAAGGGCCTTAGGCGAGATATCTCGTAGGTACATGTGTAGTTTAGGCCCAAACCCCGTCTGAATAGAGGGAATTTTACGTGATCCATCCGGGCTGCGACGCTTTGGAGTTACGGCCTTTTTTCTGTTTTCTATGAATCTTTATTTTCAAACAAACAGCATCTCAACAACCACGCATCCGCACCACACGACGCCAACCACACTTAACACCACGCCACCGCACATCCATCTACGCTACCACATCTTGCCACTATGTCCGCTTCCGAACGGCAAACAGAGGGCGCCAAGGAAGGAGCTGCGAGGACGCGCGTTTCCCCGCCTTTTTTCCCGCGGATTTTTTCCCGTGCTTGTGTGAAAGGAGGGGGGAAGGGCAGCTCGCCGCCGATTGGTTGATGACCAGCGTGCGGCCGGTCGGGGTGAGGGAACGCCCCTCTTCGAGAACGCCTCTGGAAGGAGGGTGGAGCCCGAAAACCGGGGGCGGAGTGAAGGGCGGAGCCCGCGATATAAAAGACGGACACGGGCGGGGCGCTGCTTCCATCTTCTCTCTTCCGCTCGCTCTTCCTCTTCGGTCTCCTCTTCGTGGTGGCGCTGGCCTGCGTCATTCCCTTTGTGGTGCGTCCGCGAGACCGCCGCTGGCGGACGGAAGCGTCTGCATTCCCCACACCACGACCCTCGAGCAACAAACGTTCCCCCCCCACCTTCTAATCCGCG
>CM068968.1:41042382-41060195 GCA_035128595.1 Eptatretus atami
AAAAAGAGAGAGATTTTTTCGGTGGTGCGTGGGGCTTCTTCTCCTTCATGTCGGTTGGTCTTCGGAAGAGTCTTGGGTTCGGTGGTTCGTGGTCGAGTCGTCGGAGCTCGCAGTCGGTGGGGAGTCCGGGCATGGCACGAAGGACGCGGACGGGAGGCGCCACTTTGCAGCTCTGTCGCGCAAGCTTGCGCATCCGTGTGGAGAGCGCCGGAGAGAGCTCGCCCACCATCGCACCACGAGGGTGCAGGTAACCGTGCAACGGTCTCGGTGGGGTCCGTATCGGTTCATCCAGGCTCCACGCATAAAGGTCTACGGACACCTGTCTGGCGCCCTCGTCCTTTTAGGGTGGCCTTTTCTTTTCTTTTGTGTGAATGATGTGGCGCCGAGTCTCCATAAGTAAAAACTGTATAACTGGCTGTATATAAATTGCTTATAGTCGGTTGTAGTGCTTTCGCTTTATTGAATGCATACGTGCATGACTGCATACGTGTGCTGAGTATTGAAATAAATGTGCTTGTGTGAATGTTACCCGTTCGTCGTGTCTTTTTTTCCCCCATTGGAACGCCATATTGCATCTCGGAATATTAGTTGGGTTTTAAATACCCGTTAAATAGAATCGGATCCGGCGAGGTCGGGCGATAATACCCGCTCGGTTATCACTGCAGAACGGAACGGACCGCTTGAGCGGTTCGTGTCCAAGCCGACCTGCGCCGAGGTACGGTCTCCCGGTAGGCTACCCACGCAGGTACTTAGGTATATCGAGATTCGGCGATTGACCCTATTTTGCGCGGGTAGAAAATTGGCTAGGCCGTGGTGGGGTTGAAGACCCACCCGTGACAGGGTTCCGGCGTTGTTCCGGAAGGTCACGACTGAATTGTCCGTCCGGTGGGCGAGCGGCTACTATTAGTGAAAAGCGGTCGTTCGCACACCGGTGGGCGTGAATTCGTAACAGTATGACCCAGCCAGCCATTCTTTATGAACCGTTTTGTTGGAGCTTGCTTGAGTGCTTAATATTGGTGGGAGGAATCTATTCCAAAGTACTGTAATCGATTACAACCATGATTCCAAACACGATTCCAACCAATCAAGAAGTGAACTGAAATCGACGTCGATTCCGAGTAATTCCTACTTCAGAGAAAGGAGCGTTTTTTTTCAGGGAAATTTTTTTCCTTCCTGTTGGGCATGTTCCGGTTACACATGGCCTGGTAATGTATTAATTGAAAAGGAACACGCCCTTGGGGCATCCCATTTGAAATATAGCAGCAAAAGCAAATCACTTGCAAACTAAACACGCCCCTTTTTGAATGAATAGCATGGCATTTAGAGTTGGCCGGTGAAGTGTGCTGATTGCTTTGCTCACTGTCGGGTAGGCAATAAATCAACTGATAAAGTTTCGACAACACGTCGTTCAAAATGTCCAGAAGTGCAGTCTGGAACTATTTCGGGAAGGTTAAAGAAGACAGTCGAAAGCTGCATGCTCACTTTGTTCAATAGACCTTGCTCATCACTGTAATACGTCCAATATGTGAAAACCAAACACCAGAGAGAGTACCTATTAGTGACGGTTGACAATGCGGATTAAAAAAAAAAATCCAAAGTCTGCAACAGCAACAAGTTCACTTTCGCAATCGACGATTGAAAGCACTTTCACCCTGGTAACAACCCGGTACGCTGCTTTCCCCCTTAACCCTCCCCACCCTTCCTCATTCCCTCACCTCTCTCTCTCTCTCTCTCTCCCTCAGTATTCCCGTCAGCTAAATGACGGGTGGTATTTGCTGGCATATTATGTATTAGTTACGTAAAGGTCTACTTTTTTTTTGGGGGGGGGGGGGGTGGGAGGAGGGATTGACAAATTGACCATATGCCTTATATACAGGTGAGCCTTATACATGGGGATATATGGTGATTTAGCAACCTCATGTATGCACATTTCATGAATGTTAGGAATGTATAGAGAAGCAAAAATGCTTGTGGCCACACTATTTTACTTGTTCTTGAGGGGGTAAAGAAGCATGTGGGGGGAGAGGAGAGTAGGGACCGGGACCCATTGAAGGGAAATTTGATCCAATGACCATAGCATGGAACGTATGTGTTCATTGTGAGATCATAACTGGACCAGAATATTGACAATCAAAATGGAAATCAACCCTCCAAACAACACTTGTGCAACCTCTCGAACACCAACCCTTTGCAAACATAATATCACCAAAAATTGTTATAAAGTTAAAAAGAAAATGGCATTGTACTAACACAATAAGATTTCACAATGGGAGAGATTAGGGAAATAAAGTGAGCGTTTTGTCACGGTGCTCATTTAGAAGAAAAAAAAAACAGAACGACAAAAATTCCATGCTGTGCTCACCATCTCCAGAATGAAAAACTTCAAACAATTCTTCTTTCATGCAAATGCTGTTTGAGGCCAGAGGAGCATAGTAACGGAGACGTTTCGCCTCCACAGGACCCGTTCCATCTGTCGTGGGTAATACAAAGTCAGCATGACATGGTAATACTTGACCTGAATGCAGGTTGGTGGCTGGGAGGTACCGAGTAAAACCATTACAATTTGGTTCTGCAATCTGGTGTGTTAACTTGAAGAGAATTTGAGCCATCGTTTTACATGATGTGTCCTCAGCCCATCAGTCCTATTTGGCTCATGAAGGGCTACGGATGCGTCACACGAGACAGCGGTTCCAATCCTGTCCAGGTGAAGACACCAGGTCATTGAACCACATTTTCAATGGGGAGCCATGCACAAGTAAAAAGAGATCATAAATTGTTTTATTGACAATGCAAGCAAGGGTTGGGGGAAGAAACTTTTCAGTTCATTCATTCATTTTTGTGCTGCCCCTGCTGCCATTTGCATTGTTTCCGAGAATGCTGTTGGGCCGATGCTGCTACTCCACCCCCACCCCCCCAGTTGGTTATGGCAGGAATTTGTAATTTGTTTCGGGTGCCGGCGACAATCGCCATATCATGATATCTTTACTGTCCATCAACAATCAATGCCCATAGACGGGTCCCTCGGTTAGTCTCATCCAATGGACGACACTCTCATAAATTGACAAAATACCTGGGCGCAAAATACCTGAGTTACAGGCTATAGTCACTTCGGGAATCAAAACTAGATCACACAGCTCAAAGGCACATGCATGATCTCTGCTCTATCCTGCTAACAAACACCTTGATTTGTGGCTTTAATACCTTGTCAGGCCACCCCACGGCCAAATCTTCACCATTGTACTTACTATCCAATATAATGGAGGTTTGGTGCAATGTAAGAGTAGTCTTTTCCACCTAAGAATCCAATGAAGGCTTTCTTTTCTCTTAAAGCAACTTTTTTTTTTGTATACCTTGTCGAGGCTCGTGTGAGAGCTAACACACAACGCACAGCAAGGGGGGGCATGAGACAAGAGGGGCGGAGTGGGAAGGACAAAACAGTGGGGAACAGAGACATTAGATCTGTGGAAGGGAGAGGATGGGGCGGGGAACATGGGGAATACAAGATGGACATTACAGGGACTTTCAGGAAGAAAGCAGGGAATTTGAAGGAGGTGGGTTTGGGGTGGATTAATGGGGTAGAAAAGATCGAGGATTGGATGGGGATGATAAGAGGTGTGGTGAACAGCTGTTTTGAAGGCCTGGGGGAAGATGGATTGAATGTGATAGGAAGTTTATTCAAAGGCGGGGAAAAAGAGGAAATGAAAGAGTGAAGAGAGCAGTGATTTGTGTTTTTGGTTAGTTTTACCAGAAGGGGTTGTTGCGACCTTGAGCGCCCTGCGGAAATGTGGTGGGGACAAGATCGCAGAGAGAGAGCAGTGGGGGGGGGAGGCTGGAGAGGAGACGTAGAAGACAGAAAGACCACCGACCAGCCTGCGGTGAGAGAGTGAGAGGCTCAAAGACTCAGCCTCATTGCGGAGATGCCAATGATCCGACGAAATGCCTTGTTTCCACAGCGTGAAGCCGAGAAAGGTGGGAGGCAGGACACCACCCAGAGGGAGAGCAGTACTCCATCAAGCTGTGGACGAAAGCTTTGTAAGTGGTCAGAGCTCAGGTGGGCCGAGGAAGGACTTTGCACGATGAGGATTCCCAGTCGGTGACTGGCTTTGGAGGCGAGGTTTGAAATGGTGGCTTCCCAGGAAAGGTCATGGCAGATAGTGAGACCCAGAAGCTTGAAAGAAAGGACTTCTTCTAGAGGATTGTTGAGAAAGTGGATGGAGGGGTTCTAAACGGTCCTCTCGGAGAGACATAGTAAGAGTGTGAGATTTGTCCGGATTGAAAGACATGTTCTACGTGTTGGACCCAAATTTGTGATTTTACCCAGATCTGCAGTGAGCGAAGAAGCTGCTGTTTTCCGGTCTGAGGGATGACGATGGTACGGCAGAGGGTGGAGTCATCAAGCAAAAGAGTATAGAGGATTTCCAGAGAGTCGGAGAGATCATTGATGAAACCAGAAAAGAACAGGGCCCAAAACGCTACCTTGAGGAACTCCAGCCTGGACAGAAAGGGATTAAACAACTCCATTTTAGGGCCGCACGTTGACTGCGACAGGAGAGGAAGTCTGTGAGCCATGGTGGGAGATGCCTTGGATACCATAGGAAGAAGAGTTTGTGAAGCAGGCAGGGTGCCAGACCGTGTCAAAAAACACGTGATATGTCCAGGGATACGGCTCGGATTTCATGTCTGCATTGAGGGACCTCCATCCCATGTTGGAGAGCAGAAGCAGCATATTCCAGGGTAGAGTGACCTGGTCTGAAACCAAATTGATGATCGGAAATCAAGCCATTTGAGAAAAGGAAGGATTTAATGTCTGAAGCGATGATGGATTCCATAACGTTGCTGATGATTGGGAGAAGGCTGATTGTCTGTCGTTGCAGGGATCTGTTTTTGCACCTTTTTTATACAGGGCAGTAATATTTGCTGATTTCCAAGCAGATGGCAGATGACCTTGAGCAAATGAGAGGGTGAATAGAACAGAGAGAGAGGGTGAGCAAGAGCAGAAGAGCAGGATTTTAGGACACGTGGGCTGATGCCGTCTGGACCGGTTGCAGAATCTGAGTCGAGGTTGACAGCAAGCTCTCCACCTTTCAGGAAAAGGACACAGAGTCCAGGGACAGTTGGGTGCGACTGGGTAAGGTGGGGAGAGAAAGCGATGGGTTTGGACACAAGATTTAGCTGCAAACACCGAGTTTAGGCATTCACCCTTTCACGTGCGGTATCAGCAGTGCGGCCATTTGAGGTAAGGGAGGGGATGGAGGGGAACATACAGCAGAAACAGATTTGATTGGATGCCACCAGTATTGAGGAGGAGAGAGAGGTTTGAAAGTTCAGACTTGAGCTTAGAAAGATGTTGTTTCTGGCTCTCCTGAGGGTAGATACACACTTTTCCAAGCTTTATGGAAGGAACTGAGATTACCCTCAGTTGGGTTTGCTTTCCATGAGGCAAAGGCAAGTTGTTTCAGGACAACTGCCTCGCCACAAGCTTCAGTGAACAAGGCGGGAGGAAGGTAGGACAAACTGAAGACGAGAGGGATAAATCTGTGCATGAGGGAGAGCAAGTTTCTTTGAAAGAATTCCAGGATGAGTTGATGTTGGAGAAAGTTAGCGATTGGAGACCAGTCTATAAGTTTGATGGCTGCTTGGAGACCCTGCCAGTCGGCTTGAGTGAAATGCCAGACTCAACGGCGGTGAGGTGGTTTTTTTTCTTAAGATCTATATTCAGGCTGTGTGTTTCCCATATTCATCCACTTATGACAATATTCCTCACAAATATTCCAGTTAACCCTCCCCTATCCCATTTCTTTCCAAGTTTCCAGTTTTTCCTTCCTGAGAGTATGCGGTTGTGTCCACCTTGTCCACCCCTCACCCTCATTATTCCCCACATCCATTATTTCTCAAAGTCTTGTCCCTCATCCCTGCTGTTGGTGTGTTTTTCCACCTCTCTTTCTACTGTTGCTTTTGTTCTGTATCATCCTGATCCATTCTATGTTTTAATCTCCTCTCCAAGCCTCAATATTGTACACAAAAAACCAGCAAACGATTCAGGGATGGCAACCACATTTGAAGTGGTCACGACGGAGGTTCTCCCAGACAGATAATTATAATTTCTTGTCATACCTTCCAGTTAACACCTTTCTCTGGTACAGAATGCTCTGAAAATGAGCAAGGAGACTGTTCCCCTACAATTTATAGTCTGTCGACGACGTACGTGGTGATGTAAACAGATGCATACGTGGGCAAATCTCACAACAGCAGAAGGATTTCCGATATCGATTTGCAGGGTAGAGTTTCATGTGTTAAATATATAACTTGAGATTTCATAGAACACCTTGCATCATGTAGTCTTGAGAAAAAGGACATGACACTTTTTTTGAACTTCAACATTAGGCTTAGGCGAGTCTCTGCATTGGAGAATCGATTCCGATTCTCGGATGTCATCTCGATTCCGTTAAGAATCAATTCCAGTTGTGTGCCCGTTATGTTGCATAGTGTGTGTTTGCGTAACGTATGTATAATTATCATTCACCATGCTATGATAATTTGCGCAACCATTAAGTTACAACAAATAATTTCAAAGAGTAGAAGGTATTAAGTTTAAGAAGGCACCGATAAAAAATTTATCGATTACGGTTAGAAGGGGAATTTCTTTGAAGACTGTGTTGATTGAGAATATAATTTTGCTTGTCTATCATTTTCACACATCTCTGCAATTGTTAAGACGTTGACAAGATTGTTCCTCCGTGGAAAAGCTGCTAACTTCACAGGTTTTCAAAATTATTTCAAGATCGTCTTTGTTGCATAGATATTGACCGCCACGATTATGATGGCCAACATCAATTTCGGAATAGACTAGAACTGCACTCAGTGGAGTGCATACCTCAGCCAGGCTGAACAGTGTATATTTTGCATCCCACTGATAGGCCGGATCTGCATTCGCACCTTAACCAGAATTATTCTTGTCACCAACTCAAATCATCCACCAAGTTTGTCATAATCATACTATATATCGTTTTTGGCCCCGTCTCTCAATGCTGAAGAATCACTTAAAGAAATTTTTTTAACATTCTCGTATCCGGATCTTCACCAAAGTCGAATCAATTCGTCCTTGTCACACACCCAATCTGTCCACCAAATTTCGGCCAAGTCCGTGCACAACTTTTTGAGGTATCCTGCTCACAAACAGAGGGACAGAAGTGAAGTACTGGTGGTGGCGGAGGTAAAAATTGATTTTGGCAGTTGCTCGTTCTCCATACAACACACGTGGCTGACCCAACACAGCTTTGCTTTGGACAGTTCGGAACATCTTTTTAAAGTATGAAATGCGCTCCACTTCTTGGTCGGATACAAAGTCAGACCAATTGATTTTCGGAATTTGATGCAAGTGATGTTGCTGCAGTGCACTGAGCCGTTTAATTTGGTTGGCGAACAGGAGAAAGTTTGAAATCCATCGGTAACCTACATCATAAAGCAGGAGTGTCTGTACGTCCCCGAACTACTCCCTCATTTTTGGGGCTTGTCCTGCTAAACCTTGTGTGGAACTTGCTGGGGTCCCAGCCGGTGTTCTAAGGTGGCTGGGAGGTTTCATAAATACCTCAATACCATTATGATTTTTGATCCGTACGAAGCTGCTCCCCATCCGGATGTAACGTCAGAACGGCGTTTATATTCGTTTACAGTACCTCAGGAGTGTTTATAACATTGTATTTTGTGATAATGGTATAGTATTAATTTGTATTTGGAATGACAATATGGAGAGATCGAGTTTAAAGGAGAAGGAAATTATGTGATGGTTTTCACCCGTGACATTCACAGATTCGGCATTTGCAGTTTCGCCATTGATATTATCGAAATATTACCCACCTTACTTATGTTTGAGTCAGCTGCAGTAAATTTTTTGTCCAAGTCCTTTACGAACCGGCTGTCCGTGGCTGACGTTCGATTGAAGGTGTCACGGGAATGTGAAATTTGTTGGTTCATGGTTTGGCATTTGCCATTTTAGCATTGTCGGTTTACTTTTGGGCTCCCTCCTGTGCAAAGCACGGGTACCTCACAAATAGTAAATAAAATTACGACAACAATACACAATGAATTTTGTTTGCAAATTAATGCCATCGGAGTGCCACACACTACCGAGCAGTTTGCTGAAGCTTGCAGCCACAACGAAGATATGGCAACTAATTTTACGATCATTGCTGAGGGAATTAGAAATATTGTTACCAAGACAGACAATGTTGTCCACCAAATTCAATGCAACACCATCTCAAGCAAAGGTTGGGGGTGGGGGGGATTTAAAATTTCTGTTTTAGTTACATTGCTTGTTAAAACAAAGTTGGCCATTGTTGCTGAAAATCAGAATCTGAATTGCTTATTAACGCACACTTGCACAATCATCATCATACAATAATTGAACATATTTCTTGAAAAATTTTGAGTCAGCTGAAAAGCGACACAGATTGAAAAGTCCACCATCAATTCGCACACAAAGAAGATTTGAGTGTATAGTGTTATTGTCTGAAGTGTTGGTGAGTGTTATTGTTTATGCATGTGCAATGTAGCAGGAATGTGTGTGTGTGTGTATGTATGATATGTGTGTGTGTGTGTGTGTGTGTGTGTGTGTGTGTGTGTGTGTGTGTGTGTGTGTGGTGTGTGTGTGTGTGTTGTGTGTGTGTGGGCAACATAGGTCGTGGGGGAGGGTCCTTAATTGATCAGAGATCACACATGGTTTACAAAACAATGCAAGTACTGAAATGTTATTTATTAACAAAGTGATACATTTGAGTTAAGTGGAGTTTCAACATATTTTTGTGTTATATCTGTTGTAAGTTTGGAGAACTTTCAGTCTGAAGAAAAGAGAATAAAAGTTTGATTTCCCTTCACTGTTCATTGACTGTTTATTACAACCTCATCAAAACAACTTTTTCTGTTAAAATCTGACAGAACAAGTACTACGAGGAATAATAATGAGAAAGAGGGGGGGGTGAGGACGAGGAGAAGGAAGGGAGGGAGAGACAGAGAGGAGAGAGAGAGAGAGAGAGAGAGAGAGAGAGAGAGAGAGAGAGAGAGAGGGAGACAAGAGACAGAGAGAGCAAGAGAGAGAGACAGACGACAGAGACAGAAGAAGAGAGAGACAGAGACACAGAGAGAGAGAGAGACAGAGAGAGACACATTTAGAGAGGCAAAGGCGGATAGCACGTGATACACAAAACTCCACATCTGTAGGGTACAAGCAGATCAGGAACCAATCCTAATCCCACCTCCCCTGTGATTGATCATCTAGTGATGATTTACTAATTTAGCTGCACAATTATTCCTGAGTCAATCCCTTTATGTTCTATTCTATCTGTCCCTTATTTGTGTTAATCGCTCCCACCTGCGTTTATCTATTTAGATTATATCCCTTCAGGCTTCTTTATTATTTAGATGGTGAAATCATGAACCTATTTCAGTGAAATGAAGCAGTAAAGTTGTCATTTCCCCCCCCTTTTTGTATTCAACAAATTAAACTCTGACTCTGAGGTGAACTTGTCAACTCACGCTGAGTCAACATGTGATTGCATTCAGCAGTATAATGACAAAGTGAACTAGAATGGCACTCGTATGCCTGGTGTTGGCTTAATGGTTAGGGTGGTGGGTTTGGGATCCTAGGGTCCTGAGTTTAAATCCTGCTCAGCTGTTGAATTAATACCAGGTGGGATTAACTCGACATGTCATCCATCCGAGGTCGGCAAAATGAGTGCCAACATGCTGGTATACTGTGTCGGAGTGGCGACCCGTCCAGGAATGTGCCCAATAGCCAAGGAGACTGCTTAGGCAGCACCAACGCTCTGCACAAAGTATGGTCCCAATGGATGGATGGAACGGCACTCGTTGGAGCGGTAAGCTGTATATACAAATGCCAAACTGAACAGTTTACGTTTTGTCTCCCAGCGAAAGATCTGATTCCGGACCTTAACCAAAATCTCATCGGCCTGTACTTCTCACCGACCCAACTCATCCACCAAGTTTGTCATATCCTGTCAACAACTTTTTGAGACACCCTGCTAAAAGATAGACAAACAGACAGAGGTGAAAACATAACCTCCGTCCACAATCGGTTGCAGAGGTAATAAAGGGAAATAACTTAAGCATAAAATTTATGTTCTGAGTAAATAAAATCAGTAGCATGACCTGAAAAACCTGAAATAATGTTCCACTGTTGCAATTGTTTATTGTTACGCAGTTTTCATTCTTTTGTTTAACAGGTGTGAGCCAGATCGGAATCACTAGACATTTGTTCTTCATTATTTCTACAGCAATGAATAATGATTTCATGATTCTCCTCATGTTATCATGGTTTTAAGTTGTCATGAAGAAATGTCAGCATCCCAATGTTTTTCGGTGTCATCAGTGTGCGCTTCGCATTTACGATGTTCCCGGAGACGCTGAATAAACGTTCTGCAGGGACACTGGTGGCAGGCGTACACAAGTACTTTTTAGCCATTGTGGCGAGTGTCGGATACTTTGCTTCCTTGGAACTCCACCACTTCAATGGACAACGATCTGCACCCAATCTCGCCTCCGCTAGATATCGATCAATCTCATCCTCTGCCTCTCGTTCTGGTGGTGGGTGGTGCAAGTCTTCCTCCCCAACGTCTCCCAATGCTTCGTTGATGAGGGCTGCTAAGCTCTTCTTCTTTTTTGGAGGTTCTGAAGTCAATTCCCCCAGACTGTCTTCAGTAAATTCTCGTTTGTCAGCCTGGCGCCTCTGTTCGATGATGGTTGTGGCTTCCCTCATCACCACGTCTTTCACTCTCATTTTCTCTGTTTCTGAGAGAAAGGGAAGGCGTTTATACCTCCCGTCCAGAAAATCAGCGGTTAGTAAATATTGCCTTGTTCTAAAGTCACTGTAGTAGGTGCCAATCTTTGATGCCATCTCCCGCTTTACCTGCCTTATCTCTGGCAAATCATTTTCTGACTCGGCGAAGATGCCCTCCAGATAGCACATGGTCGGCAAAATCCCTGATATGGTAACTGAGGTCTCACTAGAGAAAGACTCCGTAATGTCTCTCACAGGTTCCAACACCTCCACTATTTTTTCAGCAATCGAAACTTCACGATCTGACAGATCTAACTCCTTCCTCTCCGTCTCGATTAGGAGGTTGGAAATTGGCTGCTGTTGTTCCAGGATACGCTTAAGCATATCGTGCGTAGAACTCCATCTGGTGTCTAGGTCCTGGATAAGGTTGTGTACCGGGAAGTCGATGATGTGGTGATGAGCCGCGAGAGAGTATTTAGCTTTTGCCGAATGGCGAGCAAACTCAACAAGCTTCGAACATCGAGCAAGGGTGGTTTTAATCCCCCCTGAATTCAGGCCAACTTTCACCATCAGATTCAAGGTGTGGCCGAAACAAGTAATGTGAGGGAATCCTAAGCCCTCACGCACCGCCTCGGTTATATTTGTCGCATTATCAGTGACCACGGCACTTAGCTTATCTTTCAAGTTCCAGTCTTCCAGTATTTCGTGCATAGCACTGGCAATGTGTTCATAGTCATGTGGTGGGGGCAGTTCAGCGTTCTCAAGTGTGAAATGGCCGATTGACCAATCTCTGTTGACGAAGTGTGCTGTGACACCGATGTAATTGTCAGATGCACGACTGGTCCACATGTCAGTTGTGAGCGCTACATACGATGCTTCTTGCAGCTGAGGTACAACACTTTCCTCCTTCACATTGTTGTACAGCTGAGGGATTATGACAGACGAGAACGATTTCCTCGAAGGCAAAGTGTAGCGCTGGTCAAAGATTTTCAGCATGTTGCGGAATCCCTCCTCTTCCACTGTGTATATTGGTCGCATGCCTTTGACGATGAATCTGGCAACAGCGGTCGTAAGCTCCTTGTGCCGAGCAGAACCAGCAGCATAAGGGGTCGCAGATTGGAAATGAGTCTAAATAAGATGAAGAGGAAAAAACAGGATAGACTCAATTCATAATCATGAGGTTAAGTAATTTAAGACACAACATTCGAATGTCTGCGTTGACACTTGACATCATTACATTATTACTTTAGTTGAGATTGAGACTTGTGCTGTGAGACATAAGAAAAACTACAATGTTAAAAAAGCAAATCATTACGAATAACTTGATAAGATTTCAGCAAAAATTGTTGAGCACTATTACCATTTGCATGAATATAAAAAAATAATTTGAGCAATAGGTTTGGGGGGAGTTGGAGTAGCTTACCAGTAGCGACTGTTGAGCAGGCTTGCGTGCTCCTGAATAATTGCAGGTGGATGGCCATTCCCGATTTGCCGATGACGACAACTGGTCTCGGTCACGTTTAGCATGACCTTCCATTCCACGAGCTTCCCTTGGATGGAATGATTTTAGATGCTTGTGCATCACAGAGGTACTCGACATGTAAGACAACTTCTTACTGCAGAGCACGCATCGAACTTGCTTCGGATTTAAAAACTCGCTCGGTTTCTCTGGATTTTTTTCAAATCCGTAGAAGCTCCAGATCATACTCGACGATGTACCAGCTTTTCGTAGCAGATTTTGCTTTCCGAGGAGGTCCTCCATGTCGATTCCTAGTCGTTTTGTCATGCAGAGAAAACGATTGAGTTTTTATATATATAATATATATATATATATATATATATATATATATATATCATAGGCGAATACCATCTGTCTGTCTGTCTGTCTGTCCCAACCTGATGCACGGAAATGATCCTGGGAGAGATAAAATTATTATGTCGACTTTTTGTTATATCATCTCAAATGGAAGTTTTCAAGTAAATCCAAGCTTCTGGAAAAATTGTAATTTTTTGTTCAATCAGACAAAAACAAAAATAAATTGAATCCAGGCAGTGTATAAGGAAACAAACCGCTGCCTCGATCGCTCCCAAAAGGCGTTTTATTTTTATTTGCTGTTAAGAAATATGATTTTGGAATGTCACACTACTCTATACAGTACATATATAATAGGCGAATGCTGTGTGTCAGATCTCACAAATCAGATCTCAGAAGGAGAAGTCAGACACACATGCACACAGTTCATGATTGATTACATGTCCACTCATTCTCAACACAACTTGAAAACAAACAAGATGCAGAAAAACGGACTTGTCTTTATCTGTTTGGTAAATAATATGACAGGAGAGGCTTCCTTACTATAATTCACGGACCAGTGTTTGTGTTTGTTTGTCGCACGACTCCTCCTAAAGTTCTGGGCTGATTACATCCAGACATGCTACATAGGATTAGCGTGACCCCAATTAATGTACAAGGGTGTTTTTATCTTTGCCGGTGGTCTTGGGATGATGGGAGAATACACAAATTCTCGATGTAAATGCGTATCGTGTCGCACCGTCTCCAGATTGGGGGAGGGTATCACATGTCTCCACAATTTACAGTACAGTATTCCTGTCCCCACGTTTTCCAGTGCAGTGAGGTGTTTTGAATCATAAGCAGTAGGTATGTTTTTGCTTCATGTAGGTAACCCAGGTTTGTTTTTTTCTGCCTATACAGAGCTACCAGTTGCCTATATACCGCCCAAATAAAGGTATGCGTCAGAAGAACGTGTTGCATACTTGGAACAAGATCGCCAGTACGCTGGGTACTCTGCTAGTTTGATATAATTTGCTGAACCAAAGAGCCAATTCTCAATGGACGTAGTGAGATAACGCATAGTATGAATCACATTTAGAGAATTGCAACCGCTACAGGTGTGGAGACACTGTATATGTCCCAAGCAACAATCAGCCATTCTTGCTAAACATCCTTGCTTTGCTGGTTCAAGGAAAGGCCAAACCCTGCCAACAATCAGGTCTATTGGAGAGAGACAGAACAGCTGCCCTTGTTGAACACTTTGGAAGTAACAAAGGCTGAGTGTCCCAATACTTAAGTGGAGTGATCTTGCTTTGCACTAGCCTTGCTTTAACTAGTGTCGTACATAGTAGAAAAATCGTGCAAATTATGATACAAGCATCAAATTTGGCATTTCTGTTCTGCAGGGCTTTCTGATCAAATCTGCCCGATTGGCCATTTGAAAATCCAAATTTTTCAAAATTTTGATTTGCAAATGGCCAATCAGGCAGATTTGATTAGAATCCCCTGGAGAACAAATGTGCCAAATTTGATGCTTGTATCATTTGCACAATTCCTCTCAAAAATTGCTGTTATCTGCCCCACTAAACAGGATAATGACAGGAAACAGGCCTTGCTATTAGTCAAGATAATGACAGGCAGTTGCAGAGCCAAGGGGGGAAAGAACTAAATCTGTGCTTTGAACTCTCCTAATGGAAGTTGATGAAGGGAACAGGATGAATCATGGTGACAGGTGGTCATACAAGGGTCAGAGTAAAAATTGTATACAAGGCAGAGCTGAACTGAGCTTGCCAGAGCTGGGCTAGACAAACTAATGTGTGTGTTCCTCCCCTCTCTCCATATGCATATTGTTACGGCTGTGGAAATTCGCAACCACCATTCAGGTCCCGTAGGTGAGATAACTCTAATACATGTATAGTTAGCCCCAAACCCGTTGTTTAGAGGGAATTTCCGTGTTCACAGGGCTGTGATCCTTTGAGTTAGCCCTTTTTTCTTTTCTCTATCGTTATTTTGGACCAATAATCCCCAACAACTCAAACACCGCCACCTTCGCCTCTTTACCTCCACAACTCCATCCCGCAAACATCGCTTCACCGCCATTCTCAAACGACGCCCGCCAACACTCAAACACCGCCACCTTCCGCTCTTTACCTCCACAACTCCACCCCACAAACAATCGCTTCACCGCCATTCTCAAACGACGCCCGCCAACAACCAAACTCCACCACCTCCGCCTTTCTACACACCGTCGTGCCATGCGCTGTGAATGCGTTCCTTTCGCCCCGAAAAGCGGATCAGGAATGCTTCACGCCCCCTTTTCATCCATCCAATGACCGAGCATCGGGTAGTGTAGCCCCGCCTCCGAACCCGCTGTGAATGCGTTCCTTTCTCCCCGAAAAGCGGATCAGGAAGGCTTCACGCCCCCTTTTCATCCATCCAATGACCGAGCATCAGGTAGTATAGCCCCGCCTCCGAACCCGCTGTGATCAGAAATTTACACAATACGCCTCCCCCGGGCTATATAGGCGCGAGCTCGGGGCGGAAAAAAAGAAGAAGTCAAGTGGAAGCGGTGCAGTACGTCGGCAGGAAGTCAAGTTGCGCAGTACGTCGGCAGAGAACCAAGTGGGAGCAGTGGAGTGGCAGCGGCGGAGTGTCGGGAGATGAAGTCAAGTCTGCAGTGTCGGCAGGGCAGTCGAGTCGGAGACGGAGCTCGAAGCCGACGGGAAGGCAGACGGGGAGCGCCGGAGAGAGCTCGCCGACCACGCCAGGGGCACGAAGCCAGGCGCAGCTACACTGACATTGGCGCTTGCCCGCATGCGCGCACGAGGGCGCGGGTAGGACCCTTCGGTCTCGGTGGACCTGGCCGCTCATCCAGGTTCCACGCGCATTAGGCCCACGGGCCCAGTCTGACTCCCTTGCCTTTGAGGGGGTCTTTCCTTTGCTTTTGTGTGAATGCGTGTTGTGGCGCCGTGTCCTGTGAAGTAGAACTGTTAAGTGTTGCCGTGTGTGCGCGTAGTCGGTTTGTAGAGCTGCGTCGTTGTTGCTTTGTTTCATTGATATATGTGCATTCTGGGTATATGTGTGCTCTCCGTGTCGTGTAAATAAAGTGCTTGTGTTGAATTGTTCCCGTTTCGCTGCGTCCTTTCCTTTGTTGGGTCTCCATCTTGCTTCACGTAAAGGGTTCGAGTGGGCGTGATACGCCCGATAATTAATTGGAACCGTCGAGGCCGACGATAACACTGCTCGGTTATCCCGATAGCACGGAACGGACCGCTTAAGCGGTTCGTGTCCGTAGTCGACCTGCGGCGAGGTGCGATCGCCCGGTTTACCATCCGCTGGGTACTTAGGTAGGTCGAGTTTGGCGAACAACCCTATCCCACGCGGGTGGCCGATTGGCACGATCGTGGTGAGGCCGAAAGCCCCACCCGTGACTGGTCCCAGCGTTAGTCCAGAGGGTCACGACAGAATTGTCTGTCCGGTGGGCGCGACGTGCCACGATTCGAGTCACGTGGCCGTTCGCACGCCGGCGGGCGCGAATTCGCAACAATATGTTGATGTGAATTAAACTCTTCTCTACCAAGATCGGTGTGGACAGAACTTGATTCCAATCAGTGCGGACCGCGCCTGATCTCAACACAGGCAGGTAAATCAACTCCATAGAATTTGGGATTCTGTTCCCGGTTCTGAAAGAGGGAATCCATTCTTTCGCCAAAGCCTATTGGACATGGAAAAAAAGAAGGAGGAGAAGGAGAAGAAGCTCGAGGTTTTCCCATCCTGAGAGTGCAAGTGGCAAATTTGATTGGTTAAGACGGTGTACAATTTTACCAAAGTACTGCGAAACTGTAGGTTTTTGGAAGTGCAAAGGAGGCGATTTGTGTTCTACAGTGTCAAAATATATAGTTCAACTGAAATCAAATCAAAGTTTGAAAGGTTTCAGAAAAAAACAACAAAAAAACAAACCAACAAAAAAAACATTGAATCGGAAGTTTCCCGCCATTGATACAGCGTCTTTTACGCCACCTCATTTAAAACGTTACATTATTTCTTTGTGAAAAACATTTTTTTTAATCGTCCTTAAAAACGCCAAGTTTCCTGTTTGGAATGTTGTTCAATTTTTTTTTGACAGACAGACAGACAGACAGATTTTTTTTTAATCTCACACTGCCTATGTGCGACCGGACAAAAAAAATCTAAAATGCCAAATATCAGCGCCAAAGAACAGCTAAACTGCAGATTCGTGTTGCGATTCATATTCTACAGTGTTCATAAGAGAAAGTTCAATTGAAATGAAATAGTTCCTCGATCAGACAGACAGACAGACAGAGTGAACCAATTGCTTAACCCCACTTCACGCCATGCGTACGGGGTAGGGATACAATCATTGTAGTACGGCATGTACGAGTGCATTCAAAGGAGTGACGTGGAGCAAAGACAAGCGACTTCGTTAATTTAGAAACATAAATAAATTGTACTTTCATGATGCAAATCTAATAATCCAATTATTGGACTTCTGCACTTGCCTTGAGAGGAACAACCATCCAAAGGTTCAAGTTTCACCTTCACGTCTCCATTTAAATCTGGGACAACATATATCGAGTCTGAACAACAAAAACTCAACAAATGAACCCATCACATCATTATCTTCAACTTGTACATTGTTATTATAGATTGTTACCTTGTGAGGGAAAAACACCTGTAGGTTCAGGTTCAGGTTCAGGTTCCACCTTCACCACCACTACAGGATCTGCAGAGAAACAAAAACCTGTTTTAAAACAAAGATCAGAATAACATCAACAAAGAACAACCATTCAACCACAACATCTTGAACACTTGTGAAGCAGAAAAGTCTTTTTCCAGCTATTTAATGACATCCACACAAGACATCATGACACCTACAAACTGTGACACTTATATTTTCGATCTATTTTAATGAAAGCATACCTGGTTATAGTCCTGCAGCGTAGTCTGATATTTCAGATCAATTGTTCAAATTTGCATAAAAGCACCAAAATTCACAACAAACAAACAAACAAACAAACAAACAGAAAGGGGTGAAACAGTAACCTCCATCCATCTTCGATGGCGGAGGTTAATAAGAGCATATAGCCAATTTCACTAAAGTAGATGGTGGCCATTTTGGAAATGGTCGCCGAAGCTGACCAAGGCACAATTTCGGGTGGCTCCATATCTAGAATTGTTCAGAATACATTATTCTACATTGTGCTACCA
>CM068968.1:41067491-41082886 GCA_035128595.1 Eptatretus atami
CCGCAGTCCCACAGCTCCTCCCGGACCCCCTCTGGTCCCTCCATCAGAGTTCGACGTGGAGTCCGATGAGCTCGGATTGTGGATGCAGCTCGGGGGGTCGGTTCATGACCCTCACTCAGCACGAGCTCGCAGGGCTCCTCTCAACGTTCTTCTCTCACAAACATTAAGTGACACGAACACTCCGTTATTTCCTCGACGTCGCCATTTAGGAAGTGGAAAGCAAAAGAAGTTATTTTCCCCGACAAGAAAGACTTCCTGGTTAAATAACTTCTCTTATTATAAACTTCCATTTTCGATGAGGCGTTTGAAAGGGCCAGCGGGAGGTTCCCAAGCTCAGCTAATTCGGCAAATACAATACACCCCTGTGCCTCTCAACGCACGATCGAAAGTTTGACGCGAGACGAGATTAGTCCATCAAAGCCTGCGCCATTGTTACCAATTCATGGTCGTTTGGCCGTGCTCAATCCTTTTTTTCATGTAGAGTCAGATTGTGAAGCAAGGAAGCAGCAGCAGGTAGTCACACTACTTTTTAAGTAGTCTGGTGTGACTTGGCCGGGGTTTGAACCACCGTGCTCCTTTATTTATTTTTTTTAAGCGATGTAGCTGCTTCAATGTTTGGTGCGTCCTTCCATCCAACCATCCGTCCGTCCAACAATGAAGAAGAAGAACCTCTCTGACTTCCGTGCCGTCATGTCACGTGACTGTCATACACACACAACACACGTACACACATACACACGCACACAAACACACACGCACACACACCACAAACACACGCGCACACACACACACACACACACACACACGCACACGCACACAAACACACACACAGAACACAAACACACACACAACAACAAACAACACACACACACACACATACACACACACGCACGCACGCACACACACACACAACGCACAACACACACAACATACGACACACAACACACACACAAACACAACACACAAACACAGCCACACCACACACAAACACAAACATACACGCACACAAACACACGCACACACACACAACACATACACACAACCACACGCACACAAACACACACACGCACACACACACACACAAACACACGCACACAACACACACAACAAACACACCACACAAACACATACACGCACGCACACACACACACATACACGCACACAAACACACACACACAGCCAACACCAACACAACACACACACACACACACCACCCGGTGCAAGAATGGTAAATTGGGCACCTGTGGTGCAAGAAGTACAACTTGACCTTCAATACTGATAACTCATCGATCTCCTTGGTTACTCTATCAACAATGGCTCTATGAACACCTGACCTGAATGGCTTCGGCCCTTCAATAATTCAGGAGCTGCTGCTACCTCATGATCTGCCATATCTACGTCAGGTAGTAGGTATGTTCTCTCCTATTCACAATGGAATTTCAAGTTACCTGAGAAGATCCACCAACTTGAACAAGTAAAGCTTTCCACTCGTAGCTGCTGCTACTGAAGCCTTTAAACCTCAAAAAGAGAACACATCTGTTGAGTCGGCAGTAGATAATGGCGATAGATGATGATGCTCCTTTATACGAGAGACTGATGCATCTGATCATGCATGGAGGCCACACTCAATCAGTCAGGTCGAATCAGTCACCTTTTTTCGAGAAAATCTTTCAAAATCAGAGTAGCACCACTCTTCTGCGAAAAAAGAAGCATACGCCGTTGTGTCGAAGCTTTGCGAAAATGGAGGCACCACCTTTGTGTGTCTATTTTCAGCTGATCACAAACCAAAAGTCTGTTGCCTTCATGTTCAATAACTAAGAGGCCCAGCAAAATAAAGAATGAAAAGATCACGAGTGGCGCATTGACTTTCACGCTGCAGCTACGATATCGTGTATCGACCGGAAAGGACAATGTTGCTGCAATACACTCTCAGGTGTCTACTGCTCCGCAGCTAACCTGTGTAGTGACCAGTGTGACCACTCCTCATTGTTCATAAATGCCAAGGTGAGCCAATGAAAAAGCAAGAATTCACAAGGTTTCGGAAAAGCGATGATAATAGAAAACCTATACGCCAAGAAAACCTATAGAAAACCAAGAACGCCAAGGTGAACAACGAATAGCCAAGATCTGTGAAAAAAGCCAAGGAGTGGTCACACTGGTAGTGACTTCTATACGAGCACCACGGCTCACTATGCCACCCAGGTATTACGAGAATGGCACATTTGTTGTGATGTCGCAACCTCCCCACTCACTGGATGACATTAACAGATGAGCACTTCTTGCCGCATATGCGCTAAACTTCAAGCCAATATCTTTAAACCCCACAGGTAATTGATGAAAGCAACGCAGCCTTTTGAGAGGCTCAAGGTTGATTTTAAGGACCGCTTACCACCAGTCAACCAAAACTAATACCTGCTTACAATCGGCGACGAGTTCTCCAGGTTCCTTTTGTTTTCCCTTGTGCCGACCTCAGCACCTCCATGCTTATCAAGTACTTTTGCCAACTGTTCTCAATCTTTGGCATGTGTGCATACATGCAACTGTGATCTGTGGCTCTTCATTCATGTCCAGCGATTCAGAGGTTTCCTTCATGGACACTATCGCACAAGCATACACGTCCTATATACCACAGGGGAATGGCAGATTATTCTGGAAGGCTGTAATCCTTACTCTTAAGTCCAGAGACCTTCTACTTCCCAGTGGGAATCTGTTCTCCCTCATGTCCTTCACTCTTGTGCGATCCCTCCTGTCTACTGGTGACCAATGCGACCCCTCACGAGAGGATTGTTCGGGTTCAGCGTCGGTCTACCAATGGTCATGCCATTCCTTCCTGGATCGCATTTTCCGCAACGTCCTTTCTGAAGAGACAGGTGCGCAAAACAGTGTGACCCTTTTTGTCGAGTTGATCTACTGGAGGCGAACCCCGAGTACGCCCATGTTCGACTTCCCTCACGGTAGGGAGATCACAGTGTCCATACAGCAACCTGGCACATCGAGCGATTTTCTGGTCCTGACGAAGCAGGTACACAACTCCTCCAGAAACACATGGACTCTGGACCAACTTCTAGTCGAGGGAAATACCACGGATAACTTTTGTTTTGCTGCAGAGGACTGCAGGATTCCTGCTGGGGCCCAAACATGACTGATAGAAACAACAAGCAATTGTCTCCTGAGCTGAACCCATGCTACGCCAATGTCTCATGTTATTCGGCCGCCTAATAAACTAAACCTGTGAAATAATTGGTGAACTCTCAGGTGGGGAGAATGTCATGAATTTGGTGCATCCGCTATACGAACTCTTACTGCACAATCAATGAGTGCTTGTTGCATCCATAATCTCGTGTTTGAAGGTTATAAATTATAACTCATCTTGCTCTTATCCTTCATTTTCTAATGTTGTGCTTTTGTTTCCTTTGTTTCAGCACTGATGTGTTCAGTTGAATAAAGCCATGCTTTGAGGCTTTACTTATTTCAGCACCCAAAGTGAACCTTCAGCTCCCAAGGTGAACCTTCAGCACCCAAGGTGAACCTTCAGCTCCCAAGGTGACCTTCAGCTTCCAAGTGAACCTTCAGCTCGCAAGGTGAACTTCAGCTCCCCAGGTGAACCTTCAGCTCCCAAGGTGAACCTTCAGCTCCAAAGTGAACCTTCAGCTTTGCGCTGCCCCTCTCCCAGGCAGGATTGGGGGGGGCACTATTAACTTTCCAAATGCATCTTGTGTAATAGTATGAATAAAATTTGTCACAGATTTCTTTCACATGAAAAAAGCAATCCGATGCCGTTGTGTATGTTCTCATTGTTCTACACTTTTCGCAGGATGTGCACATGAAGAAATGAGCTTCATAATGAGTAATATGGATCACGTGATGTCAAACTACGTGTTCTGTAACAAAGTTGATCATGAGAATTTAGAATTCCACTTTCCAGGCTTTGAGTTTTTATCTAAATGTATAAATATTTGGTTCCTTCAGGTTCAGGTGAATGTTCTGTTAACAAGGTGGATAAGCCCAACAAGTGTTTGTCGCAACGCCTGAGGAACAATGGATTTTGATCAAGTTAGCTTGAAAAAGCTTTGCCACCATTGGCCACAGAAACAGAGAAGGAGGGTGAGGAGGATGCTGAGGAAGAGGAGCGAGAATTGCTTTGCAATACATGTGTCCTTACCGATGCCGATATTTTATAAGTTTAAAAGACCAGCAACTGTGAAAATTGATGAAACGTCCTGAACTCGAACTTGCGTTCAGTAATCAGAGGCAGCATCAGTCATTGCCCCCCCCCCACCCCCCGATGCAAAACGCAATAGTGGCCAGTGGGCCCCTATGAGCCTTGCCAAATCTATCACACTAAAATACGCATTTTGATGTCCGTCCGTCCGTCCGACGTTGATGTATTCGGTCGTTACTTTGGCAATCTCAACCAATTAAACTTGCCAAGGGGACTACGGGTCATAAGGCAAAGGTTTGTAGTGACTTCATTCCTTCCCCTCACCAGCAATTCCGAAGATATGGCGACACAAATTATAATTATCTTTGTAAATGTGTACGTGCAGCGTCACTCCCGGTGGTGGTGGGAGAGGGTGTAACAAATGACTTTCAGAACCCTCAATTATATCACGACTCACGAGTAAGAGGATTCCATAGGAATATATTTGGAAATGAACAGGATAGAACATCATAAATATATGTGAAAAAATTAAGACCCTCTCGAGAGCAGGTCCGAGCTGCTCCTATGGTTGGCAGCGAGTGCCCCGGAAGCAGTGGGGGAAAGAAAGTGCACTTGTATAATGTGGAAGAATTGCGTTGCTCAGCTGGTGGGTCACCCAGATAGCTCAGATGGCAGAGCATGAGTATGTTTTGTCAGAGGACCTTGGTTTGATTCCTGGCCTGGGCTGTAATTTTTTCACAGATATTTATGATATAAATGATATGAACATCACAGTATTGCAAAATAATAAAAACAATAACGTGATCCCCCCTGGCCGCCCTGTAGATAAATTTCAAATTATTTTATGTGATTAGAATAACGGTAACCTCCTAATTCACCACCAGCCGTAAAGACAAACTCACGAAAAAAGCTGATCCATGGCCATGGGAGGTGGTTTCCATAACCAATCAGCCTCTATCACATGCCTCACCAAGCCGTTCCATCAGCGAATCCGGGGAGGAGCGCACCTGGTGCATGCCTCCCTAAACCGCTCCCCTTCATCAAAGGTGACAGTGTTTCACATGTAATGAGGTGTTTATAACTGATGATGTGTTCTCGGAATGTGGAAAAGGAACTGTCTCGTGCAGTGGATTTTCGAAAAATTTAGACGGTAAACCAATGTATAACAAGAAAAAAGAGCAATCTGAGATTGCAAACCCCTCGCCAGGACTTCTTTTGAGTGGTGTATTTTTAATCGGTTTAGGGTAAATCCAATATGGCTGCCAAACCATGTGACCTATGATGTCATATGTGTGAACCTTTTGTTCCTCATGGAGAGGCGGTCATACGTTTAAAAGTTTTTCCTCGATCTGTTCAGCCACTTCAGAGATTTTTGAAGGTTTAAAAAAACTGATGATGTCATAAAAAATTTCTGTGGACCGTTTATCCCTAGATGACCCTCAAAAATTTCATACCGAGTGGATGTGCCATTCTACATTTGTAATTATGACGTCACAACGAGGGCACCTATGATGTCATAAAAATCACTCATTCTCCATGAGGAGTACTTGCTGTGTGCCAAGTTTCAATTTTTTCCTTGGTGGCGGTTTCAGAGATACAGAGGTCAAAGTTTTTTTTCCGTTTTTCCCAATAGGCGGCCACACCACGTGACATAGTATGACGTAATAATTATCATTAAACATTCTACATGAGTAGTCGCACCAATGGCGAAAATTTCGTCTCAATCCGTCAAGCGGTTCAAAAACACGAAAGTTCTGTGCGGACGACAGACAGACAGACAGACAGAGATAGACAGACAGAGAGACAGACAAACAACAAACGGCCCAAAATGCAATACCTCTCTGAATCCTTCGAAAGGGTAACAAGGTCGGTAAGTCTACATAATATTACATTGTGTTACTAATATTACATTCAAAAATTTAAACTCCATACAGCAAAACTCCTTTAACTCCATTCAGCAAAATTATTAAACAGAGGAGTATGACATTTAAAGTCTTTTTCTCCTTGTTCCGCTTACTGTCTCACTAATACTAACCTCACCCCTTAATTTTGAATAGTCCTGTTTAGTTAAAACATCAGGGAAAACTTCTTAAATCCAATTCATTACATCATAGTGCTTCCTTTCCTTGAGATGGAGCATTCCTTTATGCTGTGTTTATCACCCCTCACAAGTTGATACGTTTTGTTGGCAAAGTGAGACCCCACCCTCGGGGGCCCCCGTCTCGAAAGATTTGTGAACCACGATTGGTCGTGTGGGGCCCCTCGTCATCTCGGTCCCCATGCAGTGCATGGGTTGCATGCCACTAAACCCCCTCGTCTGTAACTGATTATAATAAGCCATGTACGAAGTTTCATTTGAATAGGTTATAGGATCTGGGGGAAAAAAAAAACAAGCTCAATGAGCTAAGATCCTCGTCCATCTTAATGATGACTCATTGTGATGTATCAGGTTTGCGATAAATTAATCTTGCTAATGCCGCGCTTGATTCCCGCAAACAATTCAAACAGCTTGCCTAGTTTGCGAGATAATGGTATTGGCGATTTCCATTGAGCGCGATATTAATGACGTCAACTTTTTTTCTAGGAAGAATTTCCAAAATCGGAGATGGTTACTGCCTGCGCGTGGACTTCTGGCATATAACTGGCAAGTTTCACGAAGATCCGATGAAAACTCTGGGTTGTGAAACAAAAATGTCAAAAATAGAATGACGTCATAAAAATTGATATGACTCATAGTATGTATCATATGTGTGGTAATCATCTCTTAAATGCCCTGTCGATTCCCAGCAAACAGAATTCAAAAAAGCTTGCCGAGTTTCGGAAGAATTTTTTTTAGGTGATGTCCATTAAGCAGAATTATTTGACGTCGTAACTTTTTGTCTAAGAGGAATTTCAAAATCGGAGATGGTTACTGTCTGCGCGGGTAGTTTTACATATATATGCCAAGTTTTCAGGAAGTTCTCGATGAAAACTGGAGCGCTGTGAAACAAAAAAAAGTCCACAAGAAGAAGATGAAGAACAACAACGTTCGAAGAAAGACTTCCTGGGTTAAATAACTTCTCTTATTATAAACTTCCATTTTCGATGAGGCGTTTGAAAGGGCCAGCGGGAGGTTTCCCAAGCTCAGCTAATTCGGCAAATACAATACACCCCTGTGCCTCTCAACGCACGATCGAAAGTTTGACGCGAGACGAGATTAGTCCCATCAAAGCCTGCGCCATTGTTACCAATTCATGGTCGTTTGGCCGTGCTCAATCCTTTTTTTTTCATGCAGAGTCAGATTGTGAAGCAAGGAAGCAGCAGCAGGTAGTCACAACTACTTTTTAAGTAGTCTGGTGTGACTTGGCCGGGGTTTGAACCACCGTGCTCCTTTATTTATTTATTTTTAAGCGATGTAGCCGCTTCAATGTTTGGTGCGTCCTTCCATCCAACCATCCGTCCGTCCAACAATGAAGAAGAAGAACCTCTCTGACCTTCCGTGCCGTCATGTCACGTGACTGTCATACACACACATACACGACGTACCACACATTACACACACACACAAAACACACACGCACAACACACACACCAAACACACGCGCACACCACACACACACACACACACACACGCACACGCACACACAAACACACACACAAACACAAACACACACCACAAACACAAACACACCACACACACACACATACACACACACGCACGCACGCACACACACCACACATACGCACACACACACACATACGCACACACACACACACACACAAAACACAAACACACAAACACACGCCACACACACACAAACACAAACATACACGCACACAAACACACGCACACACACACCAAACACATACACACATACACACGCACACAAACCAACACACGCACACACCACACACAAACACACGCACCACAAACATCACACACACACACACACACACACACACACACACACACACACACTCCCGGTGCAAGAATGGTAAATTGGGCACCTGTGGTGCAAGAAGTACAACTTGACCTTCAATACTGATAACTCCATCGATCTCCTTGGTTACTCTATCAACAATGGCTCTATGACACCTGACCCTGAATGGCTTCGGCCCCTTCAATAATTCAGGAGCTGCTGCTACCTCATGATCTGCCATATCTACGTCAGGTAGTAGGTATGTTCTCTTCCTATTCACAATGGAATTTCAAGTTACCTGAGAAGATCCACCAACTTGAACAAAGTAAAAGCTTTCCACTCGTAGCTGCTGCTACTGAAGCCTTTAAAACTCTCAAAAGAGACACATCTGTTGAGTCGGCAGTAGATAATGGCGATAGATGATGATGCTCCTTTCATACGAGAGACTGATGCATCTGATCATGCCATGGAGGCCACACTCAATCAGTCAGGTCGAATCAGTCACCTTTTTTCGAGAAAATCTTTCAAAATCAGAGTAGCACCACTCTTCTGCGAAAAAAGAAGCATACGCCGTTGTCGAAGCTTTGCGAAAATGGAGGCACCACCTTTTGTGGTGTCATTTTCAGCTGATCACAAACCAAAAGTCTGTTGCCTTCATGTTCAATAACTAAGAGGCCAGCAAAATAAAGAATGAAAAGATCACGAGGTGGCGCATTGAACTTTCACGCTGCAGCTACGATATCGTGTATCGACCGGGAAAGGACAATGTTGCTGCAGATACACTCTCAGGTGTCTACTGCTCCGCAGCTAACCGTGTAGTGACCAGTGTGACCACTCCTCATTTTCATAAATGCCAAGGTGAGCCAATGAAAAAAGCCAGAATTCACAAGGTTTCGGAAAAGCGATGATAATAGAAAACCTATACGCCAAGAAAACCTATAGAAAACCAAGACGCCAAGGTGAACAACGAATAGCCAAGATCTTGTGAAAAAAGCCAAGGAGTGGTCACACTGGTAGTGACTCTCTATACGAGCACTCACGGCTCAACTATTGCCAACCCCAGGTATTACGAGAATGGCACATTTTGTGTGATGTCGCAACCTTCCCCACTCACTGGATGACATTAACTAGATGAGCACTTCTTGCCCAGTATGCGCTAAACTCAAGCCAATATTCTTTAAACCCCCACCAGGTAAATTGCTGAAAGCAACGCAGCCTTTTGAGAGGCTCAAGGTTGATTTTAAGGGACCGCTTACCACCAGTCAACCAAAACTAATACCTGCTTACAATCGGCGACGAGTTCTCCAGGTTCCCTTTTGTTTTCCCTTGTGCCGACCTCAGCACCTCCATGCTTATCAAGTACTTTTGCCAACTGTTCTCAATCTTTGGCATGTGTGCATACATGCACTGTGATCGTGGCTCTTCATTCATGTCCAGCGATCTCAGAGGTTTCCTTCATGGACACTGTATCGCCACCAGCCATACTACATCCTATAATCCACAGCGGAATGGCCAGATTATCTGGAAGGCTGTAATCCTTACTCTTAAGTCCAGAGACCTTTCTACTTCCCAGTGGGAATCTGTTCTCCCTCATGTCCTTCACTCTGTGCGATCCCTCCTGTCTACTGTGACCAATGCGACCCCTCACGAGAGGATGTTCGGGTTTCAGCGTCGGTCTACCAATGGTCATGCCATTCCTTCCTGGATCGCATTTTCCCGCAACGTCCTTCTGAAGAGACAGGTGCGCCAAACAAAGTGTGACCCTTTTGTCGAGTTGATCTACTGGAGGCGAACCCCGAGTACGCCCATGTTCGACTTTCCCTCACGGTAGGGAGATCACAGTGTCCATACAGCACCTGGCACATCGAGGCGATTTTCTGGGTCCTGACGAAGCAGGTAACACAACTCCTCCAGAACACATGGACTCTGGACCAACTTCTAGCGAGGGAATACCCACGGATAACTTTTGTTTTGCTGCAGAGGACTGCAGGATTCCTGCTGGGGCTCCAAACATGACTGATAGAAACAACAAGCAATTGTCTCCTGAGGCTGAACCCATGCTACGCCAATGTACTCATGTTATTCGGCCGCCTAATAAACTAAACCTGTGAAATAATTGGTTGAACTCTCAGGATGGGGAGAATGTCATGAATTTGGTGCATCCGCTATACGAACTCTTACTGCACAATCAATGAGTGCTTGTTGCACCATAATCTCGTGTTTGAAGGTTATAAATTATAACTCATCTTGCTCTTATCCTTCATTTTCTAATGTTGTGCTTTTGTTTCCTTTGTTTCAGCACTGATGTGTTCAGTTGAATAAAGCCATGCTTTGAGGCTTTACTTATTTCAGCACCCAAAGTGAACCTTCAGCTCCCAAGGTGAACCTTCAGCACCCAAGGTGAACCTTCAGCTCCCAAGGTGAACCTTCAGCTCCCAAGGTGAACCTTCAGCTCCAAAGGTGAACCTTCAGCTTTGCGCTGCCCCCTCTCCAGGCAGGATTGGGGGGGGGGCACTATTAACTTTCCAAAATGCATCTTGTGTAATAGTATGAATAAAATTTGTCACAGATTTCTTTCACATGAAAAAAGCAAATCCGATGCCGATTGTGTATGTTCTCATTGTTCTACACTTTTCGCAGGATGTGCACATGAAGAAATGAGCTTCATAATGAGTAATATGGATCACGTGATGTCAAACTACGTGTTCCTGTAACAAAGTTGATCATGAGAATTTAGAATTCCACTTTCCAGGCTTTGAGTTTTATCTAAATGTATAAATATTTGGTTCCTTCAGGTTCAGGTGAATGTTCTGTTAACAAGGTGGATAGCCCAACAAGTGTTTGTCGCAACGCTGAGGAACCAATGGATGTTTTGATCAAGTTTAGCTTGGAAAAGCTTCGCTCACCATTGGCCACAGAAACAGAGAAGGAGGGTGAGGAGGATGCTGAGAGGAAGAGGAGCGAGAATTGCTTTGCAATACATGTGTCCCCTACCGATGTGATATTTTTATAAGTTTAAAAAGACCACAACTGTGAAAAATTGATGAAACGTCCTGAAACTCGAACTTGCGTTCAGTAATCAGAGGCAGCATCAGTCATTGCCCCCCCCCCACCCCCGATGCAAAACGCAATAGTGGCCCAGTGGGCCCTATGAGCCTTGCCAATCTATCACACTAAAATACGCATTTTGATGTCCGTCCGTCCGTCCGACGTTGATGTATCGGTCGTTACTTTTGCAATCTCAACCAATTAAACTTGCCAAGGGGACTACGGGTCATAAGGCAAAGGTTGTAGTGACTTCATTTCCTTCCCCTCACCAGCAATTCCGAAGATATGGCGACACAAATTATAATTATCTTTGTAAATGTGTACCGTGCAGCGTCACTCCCGGTGGTGGTGGGAGAGGGTGTAACAAATGACTTTCAGAACCCTCAATTATATCACGACTCACGAGTAAGAGGATTCCATAGGAATATATTTGGAAATGAACAGGATAGAACATCATAAATATATGTGAAAAAATTAAGACCCTCTCGAGAGCAGGTCCGAGCTGCTCCTATGGTTGGCAGCGAGTGCCCCGGAAGCAGTGGGGGGAAAGAAAGTGGCACTTGTATATGTGGAAGAATTGCGTTGCTCAGCTGGTGGGTCACCCAGATAGCTCAGATGGCAGAGCATGAGTATGGTTTGTCAGAGGACCTTGGTTTGATTCCTGGCCTGGGCCTGTAATTTTTTCACAGATATTTATGATATAAATGATATGAACATCACAGTATTGCAAAATAATAAAAACAATAACGTGATCCCCCCTGGCCGCCCCTGTAGATAAATTTCAAATTATTTTATGTGATTAGAATAACGGTAACCTCCTAATCTCACCACCAGCCGTAAAGACAAACTCACGAAAAAAGCTGATCCATGGCCCATGGGAAGTGGTTCCATAACCAATCAGCCTTCTATCACATGCCTCACCAGCCGTTCCCATCAGCGGATCCGGGGGGAGCGCACCTGGTGCATGCCTCCCCTAAACCGCTCCCCTCTCATCAAAGGTGACAGTGTTTCACATGTAATGAGGTGTTTATAACTGATGATGTGTTCTCGGAATGTGGGAAAGGAAACTGTCTCGTGCAGTGGATTTTTCGAAAAATTTAGACGGTAAAGCCAATGTATAACAAGAAAAAGAGCAATCTGAGATTGCAAACCCTCGCCAGGACTTCTTTTGAGTGGTGTATTTTTAATCGGTTTTAGGGTAAATCCAATATGGCTGCCAAACCATGTGACCTATGATGTCATATGTGTGAACCTTTTGTTCCTCATGGAGAGGCGGTCATACGTTTAAAGTTTTTCCTCGATCTGTTCAGCCACTTCAGAGATTTTTGAAGGTTTAAAAAAACTGATGATGTCATAAAAAATTTCTGTGGACCGTTTTATCCCTAGATGACCCTCAAAAATTTTCATACCGAGTGGATGTGCCATTCTACATTTGTAATTATGACGTCACAACGAGGGCACCTATGATGTCATAAAAATCACTCATTCTCCATGAGGAGTACTTGCTGTGTGCCAAGTTTCAATTTTTTCCTTGGTGCGGTTTCAGAGATACAGAGGTCCAAAGTTTTTTCCGTTTTTCCAATATGGCGGCCACACCACGTGACATAATATGACGTAATAATTATCATTAAAACATTCTACATGAGTAGTCGCATCAATGGCGAAAATTTCGTCTCAATCCGTCAAGCGGTTGCAGACAAAAACATGAAAGTTCTGTGCGGACAGACAGACAGACAGACAGACAGAGATAGACAGACAGAGAGACAGACAAACAAACAAACGGCCCAAATGCAATACCCTCTCTGAATCCTTCGGAAAGGGTAACAAGGTCGGTAAGTCTACATAATATTACATTGTGTTACTAATATTACATCAAAAATTTAACTCCATACAGCAAAACTCCCTTAACTCCATTCAGCAAAATTACTAAAACCAGGAGTATGACATTTAAAGTCTTTTTCTCCTTGTTCCGCTTGCTGTCTCCACTAATACTAACCTCACCCCTTAATTTTGTAATAGTCCTGTTTAGTTAAACATCAGGGGAAAACTTCTTAAATCAATTCATTACATCATAGTGCTTCCTTTCCTTGAGATGGAGCATTCCTTTTATGCTGTGTTTATCACCCCTCACAAGTTGATACGTTTTGTTGGCAAAGTGAGACCCCACCCTCGGGGGGCCCCCGTCTCGAAAGATTGTGAACCACGATCGGTCGTGTGGGGGCCCCTCGTCATCTCGGGTCCCCATGCAGTTGCATGGGTTGCATGCCACTAAACCCCCTCTGTCTGTAACTGATTATAATAAAGCCATGTACGAAGTTTCATTTGAATAGGTTATAGGGTCTGGGGGAAAAAAAACAAGCTCAAATGAGCTAAGATCCTCGTCCTCTTAATGATGACGTTCATTGTGATGTATCAGGTTTGCGATAAATTAATCTGTGCTAATGCCCGGCTTGATTCCCGCAAACAAAATTCAAACAGCTTGCCTAGTTTCGGAGATAATGGTATTGGCGATTTCCATTAGCGGCGATATTATGACGTCAACTTTTTTTCTAGGAAGAATTTCCAAAATCGGAGATGGTTACTGCCTGCGCGTGGACTTTCTGCATATACATGGCAAGTTTCACGAAGATCCGATGAAAACTCTGGGTTGTGAAACAAAAAATGTCAAAAAAATAGGAATGACGTCATAAAAATTGATATGACGTCATAGTGATGTATCATATGTGTGGTAATTCATCTCTGCTAATGCCCTGTTCGATTCCCGCAAACAGAATTCAAAAAGCTTGCCGAGTTTCGGAGAATTTTTTTAGGTGATTTCCATTAGCAGAGATATTTTGACGTCGTAACTTTTTTTCTAGGAGGAATTTTCAAAATCGGAATGGTTACTGTCTGCGCGGGTATTTTACATATATATGCCAAGTTTCAGGAAGTTTCGATGAAAACTGGAGGCTGTGAAACAAAAAAGTCCACAAGAAGAAGATGAAGAACAACAACGTGAGTAAGACTTAGAGATCCTCCACGAGGATCTAAAAAGTCTGAAAAACCACAGGTTGGTCAATCGGATCAATCGCTACTTAAAAGTGGGGGAGACATTGCAAATGCAAATCACGGAGCAAGTAAGTGATGACAGGTAGGTCTAGTACTCGAGCATCTGCCCAATTGTTGATTTTAGACACTAATTTGCTGGGGTCAAATCTGAGCATTTAATCTGACTGCCTTTGCCACATTTCTTTGAAATAATTTAACCAATTATAGGGGGTGCTTTTAATTTATACCTGGTGTTGGCTTAATGGTTAGGGTGGTGGGCTTTGGATCCTAGGGTCCTGAGTTGAAATCCTGCTCAGGCTGTTGAATTAATACCAGGTGGGGTTAACTCGGCCTGTCATCCTTCCGAGGTCGGCAAAATGAGTGCCAGCATGCTGTAACTGTGTCGGAGTGGCGACCGTCCAGGATTGTCCCAACAGCCAAGGAGACTGCTTAAGCAGCACCAACGCTTTGCACAGAGTATGGTCCCAATCTCCTCTCCTTTTAATTTCGAGTTTCTTGGTGCCAAAGTCTATTATTGCAATGAAAAACCACATGTAAACATATCTTTCATACTTTTATTGTTACTTCTACAGTTCTACTTTTCATCCTCTCTTCAAAATCTACAAACATGCAAACCTCCACACCCCCAAAAATGCACAAAGGTAGGGTCCAGAGGTAAGCTTGACAGGCGGTTCCACCTTCTGACTCCCCATTTAAAAAATATCTATTTCTTTCCCTCTTTCTCATATTCTGGAGCCATTGCAAACACAATAAATCCGTTCGGGGAAGTTCTCATAAGAGGATCAAGTGAAACTGAAAATGACAACCTGGACAGCATTTGTTCGAGTCGGCCTACCACAATATCATTGTTTACATGGAGTGTTTGCCATCATTTGGGCTCTTGGGGAACCATAAAGAATAACTATTTAACGCAGTGCCTTAGAAGATCGCTCTCGGGGTGAATGGTCCCTGCCATGAGAAATTCTCTTTTACGGGTACTCGGACGCAACAATATCTACGATTCTTCTAACTAAGCGTACATAACAAATTAACTTTCAGCAGGCAAGGCTATAGTCCCTTTTTCTCCATATATACACAAGAAAATGTGAAATTGCCAAAGTATTAAACTTAACTTTTTCTACTGTTTGGAGAATTATATTGAGTGAAGAAAAGATTAAGGAATATGGTGAAATTAACCAGCTTCATTGAGCTGGTCTCATTGAGTGCAACAAAAACAACTTGTTTCAATGGAAGGAAAA
>CM068968.1:41101413-41124540 GCA_035128595.1 Eptatretus atami
TCACACATCAAAGTGGTCTGCGACGATACAGATGTCTTTGTCCTGTTGATTCATTTCTACCTCGAGGAAAGGATGACTGTGGATGTCAGCATGGAGAGTCTGTGTGCTGGGAGGGCGAATGTAGACATTCGCCAAACAACACTGAAACACAAAAGCATCGCCAAATATCTGCCTGCTGTACATGCTCTGCCGGAATGCGATACTGCTGATCGTATTTTGTGCATTGAAAAGGCCACAGCGCTGAAGGTACTAATGGCGGACATCATCCAACTTACTGCTCCAGCTGGAAGCAGATGAGGAAAGATTATATTCTGAGGCAACTACATTCATTGCTGCCTTTTAGTTTCCAAAGTCGAAGGTGATATGTCCACACACCGGTATCAGTTGTGGAAGTCTAAGATGGCCAACTCCAAGATTACCTCTGCTCCGAAATATGAAGTCGTTGCCCCCATCGCATGATGCCTTTGCCTTTGTTCAACATGTACATCGCACTCATCAAGTCATATATACGGAAATCGGCCACTCAGTCAGACCCTCCGAACTTGGATCCCATCAAGTATGGATGGCAAGAAGGTGGAGGACGGTGCGACGTTGTTGTCCAACCACACTTCCCTGATGAGTCTGCTGCACCAGTCACCATTCTGCAGCTGATCAAGTGTGGATGCTCCACCAGCCGGCCATGTTCCACCGGGAGGTGTGGTTGTGTGGCAGCACCGATGTCATGTTCGATGTTTTGCAGTTGTAATGCTGGATCAGACTGTTGTAACGAACAGACAAGGGCAGTAGCTGCTAATCACGACGATGATGACGAAGATTGAACATAATTTAGAACATTGCATCCTTAAAGGGGCTGTACACCTTGACGATTTAGCCAGCGTATGCCGATTTATGAAAAATTTGTCTAAAAGCTCGGCACACGTCGAATACGTTATGGTACGTTTTGTGTACGTTAGGTGCACGCTGAAAAACACTACCATAGGTCGTATTACGCTGGTTTTAAACGTTGTACTTTTTGGTTGTCCAAAAAATTTTGCAGCTTGAAATTTTACGACGTACTCGGCGTTTGGCTCACACGTCCGCTACGCTGGCCATAAGTTGTAGGCACGTTATGCGATCGTTGACACACGTTAATTGTATGTTACTCATAAGTCGAAACCGTAGAGGTAACATTCGCGTACCCGAAACTTATTTCTAACCGATGAGTAGTAACGTTTTGTAAGCACGCTACAAGAACGTGTTCACACTTCGCAACACGCTACTTGAAAGTTCCTCATACGTCGAAACACATCAAAGTAATGTTTAGGGTACCCGTGACTTATTATAACCTATGAATAACGTGCTTGGGAATTATTACGCTATGCATACGCTAGACTATCGTTGGGCATAGGTTGTGGACGCCTAAAACACGATAAACAATCGTTGGTATAACTTATGTTTAAGTTATCGAAGCGTTCTGTGTTCATTACTAGTACATTATGCATTTGTCAAAGTCGTTTTTAATACTTTAAAAAGTAAAACAAAGAAATATTTCATCGTGGGAATGAGGAAAAAAAATTTGCCGAAAAGAACATCGAACAATGTGCAAGTAGTCTCCTATTCTGGACGATAAGAGGATCCATTCACCCACACCCTCCCATCACGCTCACCTACTACTACTGACATGGACCTACTACTACTACCAATACTACTACTACAACTACTACTACTACTGACATAGACATATGTACTACTACTACTACTACTGACATACTACTACTACTACTGACATAGACATACTACTACTACTACTACTACTACGACTACTACTGAACATAGCCATACTACTACTACTACTACTGACATAGAACATACTACTACCAATGCTACTACTACAACTACTACTACTATTACTACTGTCACGCACACCAACTACTGCTAATAGTATTACTACTACTGATACTACTGGCATTGACATCTACTCAACATGGAGTCTGGACAATGACGGGTTCCTCTTGTGAAGCCCATTTGTATATACCAATTCCCCTTAATGCTGCCAATACGCCATAGGTTGCTGCCAATATGCCATAGGAATGCTGCCACGCTACTCATAGGTTAAAAGGACGTTACCCATTGGTTGAAGATTACGTTGCGGGGTATGTTAAATATTACCTTGACGTGTTTCGACTTATGAGTAACCTACAAGTAACGTGTGTCCGTCGTGTGTAAACGATCGCGGAGAGTGCCAGGAACATATGACAACGCATGCGGAACGTTAGCCATAAGCCGAGTACGTCGTAAAATTTTCAGCATGCTTGAAATTTCACGACGTATTACACGTACCACGTAATATTGACAGCGTACTTTCATTGTTTTCCAGCATATTCTTAACGTATACACAACTTACCTATACGTATTGACGTGTGCCAGCGTGTTTAGACACATTTTTCATAGGCCGAACGCTGGCAAAATCGTCAAGGTGTGACTGCGATGTTGACACTTCAAACTCAGGCGGTTATGATTTAAATCAGCGTCCGGCAGGTTCTTAACAGGCTACGCCACGAGTTCGCCGGCGATACGTTTAGCGTGCTATGCATAAGTTAAACTATCGTTGGGCATAGGTTGTGAACGCCGACAACAGGCTAAGCATTCGTTGGTAAAAGTTATCAATAACACAACGAAACGTTCTGTGCCCGTTACTAATATGTTATGCATACGACCAACACGTTATGAATACGCCCAAAACTTAAAAAAAAAAACATCAAAATTTCAGCGTACGCCAACGTTTTACATACATTTTTATACGTTGCCATTGCTGGTTAAAACGTCAAGGTGTGACAGGGCCCTAACAAAGGTAATATTTGTTTGCCGAAAAATAAAAGGTAATTTCAAAATCATATACATTTACATACTTACTTTAAGACATAACCCAAAGTCATAGTCAACTATCCACATGTATCCGGATATATTTGTGTAAAAATTGTATTCCAATATAATCATCAATTCATTGATCATTGCAAGTAAATTACTTCAGCTGTCATTGACTATTATTGTACGTAGTATTAATATTTGAAGGTTCATAAATTAAATTTCTTACTCAAAGTGATCAGTGGAACTGCAAAATAGCCATTTTTCATATTAAAATGGTGGCCATCTTGAAAATATGAGACAGGTCTATTATATATATACACCTTCAATTTTATCATTATCGGATTCCTTGACCATGAAAACATTGTAGTAGACACTAAAATTGTGGTTAAGTGCATTAGAAGTGAAGATATAGCCCAAAACAGAATTTATCGAAAGTCGGTGGTGGCCATTTTGTTTTTCGCCTCTAAAAAAAATCCTCAAGGGTGCGAGTCTGGCACCCGGCTGATTCTGATTCAGGATAGCCCAGAGATGATGAATCAACCCAAAAACTTCATAATGACGCCACAACACGCTTTTTCACATTTCCGCTGGACTAAAATATTTCACCAAGTCTACCATTTTGACACATTTCCGATCATGTGATCGGCATGACCTCCACAATTTAACATCACTACCCTGTCCTAAGTTGTAACCCAAATTTGGTAGCATTGACGGGTGGGTCTGCAGAAGAGATTTTGAAAGTAAATGCGATTTTCCCAAAAGTTGATGAAGTCAGCCATTTTGACATACTTCTGGTCATGTGATCCACAGACTTTCACAATATAATTAACATCCCTACCCTACCATAATGTTGCAACCCAAATTTGTTAGCATTCTGACAGGTGGTGTAGAGAAGAAGATTCTGGAAGGAATTTGCGTGACCGCCATTTTGACACACTTCCGGTCATGTGATCAGCATGGCCTCCACAATTTAATATCACCACCCTGTCCTAATTGTTGTAACGCAAATTTGGTCGCATTGAAGGGTGGGTCTGGAGAAGAAGATTTTGAAAGGAATCGATGCGATTGTCCCAAAAGTTGACCATGTCATATGGTTTTGACATGTCAACCATTTTGACACACTTCCGGTCATACGATTGGAATATTTAAGATCCCTGCCCTTCGCCTAATGTATAACGCAAATTTGGTAGCATCTGACTGGTGGATCAGGAGAAGAAGATTTTGGAAGGAATTTGCGGGACGCCATTTTGACACACTTACGGTCATGTGATCGGCATGGCCTCCGCAATTTAACAACCCTGCCCTGCCTAATTGTTGCAACCAAAATTTGGTAGCATTCTGAATGGTGGGTCTGGAGAAGAAGATTTTTGAAGAAATTTACTAAGTCAGCCATTTTGACAAACTTAAAGTCATTGTACCGGAAGGAGCTTTGCAATTCCTATTGCCAAGTCAGGAGCGGAACGTTGCTGCAAAATTTCAGCCGGATCAGCCCAGCGGTTTGGCCAGAGAAGTCGAAAAAGGAGATGACGGATGATGCATGATGATGATACCTTATCTGGAATGTAAATTCCAGAAAAGCTAAAAAATAAAGATAAGAGCCTGTTTGCTGTAGCTGGCTTTGGATTTCATCATTGAATGTTGAGAAAGTTGTTTGTGCTGTTGAATTTGCTGAGTTCATCCTGACAAGCAGTTCTTATCTGGTCTTGCTCAAATTGTCTCATTGCTTCATTGTTTGCTCGAGTGTATAAAAGAGACACTCTTGAGCACTAAGTCAGAGAGGACTCCATCACTGATGGGATGCCTTCCTCCATACGTATGTTTGAGTGATTCAACGCTGTTAAAATAAATTATTAAAAGAACCTGTGAGTAAATTTTCTTCTACAAGGTGAGGAGAGGAGGACAGAGTTGGGACTTGGATGGAGGGGAAAGGGAGTAAAGATGGAACAGAGTTGGGAGGAGGAGGTTGAGGCTTTTTGGGGGGGGTGTGAGGGTTGTGATAAGGGAGGGGTGGGAGGAGGGATTGAAGGCTTGGAGTGGGGAGGGATTGACACCTCAGGGTGGGGAGGAGGAGGGTGAGGACTTGGGGTTTAGGGGGGGGGGAAGAGGGTTGATGACTCAGGGTTTGTTATGGGAAGCGAGAGCTGAGGCGAAGTCACATTTTACATTCCGCAGGTCCCTGCAAGTAACTTATTAGCCACAGCTTTAATTTTGATATCCGCAATGCCTCCACCTTAGTGGTGTAATGATTCTGTGAGAGGTGTTTCAAACCATGGTCGAATCCAACCAACAAATTAAAAAAGGTATGTGCTACATTTTTGCTTGATGTTCAGAACTTAAAAAGAATAGAGCACAAACAACCAACCAAAAGTTAGTAATAATGGTGCAGGCACCAGCATCCGTGGAAAACTCATCAACATCAAATGTGTCCAGCAGGCAAGTTCTGTCTGCTCAGTACAACACAATGTCAGCTCCTGGTCTATTGTACACAACTCACCAGACACAAACTCATGCCTTACACACACCCTTCGTGTCGTCATCCTTCTCCAATGCTACGTGTCACATTTACACATCAACCCCCACTGTGTTATCATGCCCCATTATGAGCCCGTGGGTCACAAACCCGGCTCCGGTTACGAACGCTCGGTATCCCACCATGTATACTGACCTTAAGTCACCGTCCAGTGGGATTACAACCGACAACCAATCGGGTTATTTCTCACCAAATCCAATGTACACCCGTGCTGTACAACACACATTTGGCAACAACATCACCAGTGTCTAGCCATTCACTACTGGGTCGAGAAATCAAGCCATGTTAGGCATTTGATGCTAAAAGTGATTCCTGCCATGCAGGACTGTGTAAACTATTTGTCTCGTCATGACTTGGTTTCAAATAGGATTTCTGTTTTTGACGATAATCCTGAGAAATTCATGACATGGCATGCGGCCTTCCAGAACATGATCAGAGGAACACCGTTGGCATCTGATGAACAGCTTAACCTCATTGTTCAACATATGGCCAAAGGTTCAGAATCCAAAGCATTCGTAGAACGTCTTAACCGAGTCTACATTTCTAACCCTGATGTCAGTTTTGAGCAGGTCTGGAATCGCCTTCAAGAATGATTAGTCAGCGATGAAGAAGTTACACAGTCATTGCTAAAGAAGCTGCAACTTTTGCCTCAAGTCTCTCCTCATGACCGCAAAATTTTGCAGAAATTTAGCGACACCATCGAGGAAATAGGGGCCGCCAAACACAATGGTTCCCTTCCAGCTTTGGATAAATCTCTGTTACTCAAACCAATTATAGCAAAGCTTCCACTTGACTTCGTGGATCATTGGAGGATGGAAGCCATCAGGTATAAAGAAACCCACAATGTCACCTTTCCACCATTTTTGATGCTCACATCCTTCAAATGACCGCAGTCTGATAGTTTCCTCGGGATATCATGACGGATGAAGTTCTTCAGCTACTAAGGTGAAAGCTCCGCTCACCACGAAAAACAGAATGTCTGCCTTCACTAGTGACACTCGTCCAAGGGTCAGAGTAAGCAAGACCGAGGTCATGGGTGAATTGCTGCCACAGATTGTCGAATAACCAACCGCAGCAGGCAAGTCTCCTTCTGAAAATCAGCACACTCGTCGTTGAATGGAAGATCTGCAATAATTCTGCTCCATTCACAGGACCAAACAGCCTCTTGCACATTGTAGAATATGCAAAGCAAAAACATTGCAATCCAGACTCATCCTTCTTAACCAATGGAAAATATGTACCAGATTTGCTCTGTCAACAAACCATTCAGCCAAGGAGTGTCAAGTACAATTATGTTGTTCTCACTGCGACAGCATCCGTCATTGCTCAGCACTTCATCATGCCAGTTGTGCTACCCTCGACGGACCGGCAGGGAGGCAATGCATCAAGGACTCTTCAAACCCTGAGAGAGTGGCTTCGAAAGCATGGCGAGGAGCAACCTTCAGTGATTAACAGGTGCATGGACATTTGTGGTAGTAGTGGATCCAGAGGTAGGTCTTGTTCCAAATTCTATCTTGTGAAAGTATTCATGTGTTGGATGACCAGCAAAATCGGACTCTGGGCCACGGCAAACTCTGACTACTTCTGTCGAAGCGACACCAAGAAGTCAAATAATCTAGTCCCCTATGAACTCAAAACCTGCTCTGGAGCTACAGCAGCCAGTTGTAGGTGCGTCAGAAATCGAATCAACGAATCTTTTGATACAATCGTCCACCTGCCGCTCCCTCCCTAATTCCTTTGACATTCCAACACCGGAGGTCGCAAGGCTCCACTCACATGAAAATGTTTCTGAATCGCTGAAATGTTTCCTGAATTTGACCCAGAAACGACTATCTTGCTGTTAATTGGATGCGATGCTCATCAGCTGCTTAAGGTCAGAGAATCTCGGAATGGACCACCTAATGCTCCGTGGGCGAAGCATTGGACCTTGGATGGGTAATAATTGGCGATGTATATCTTGACGGTGTACATAGCACTGAATGATGACAAGCCGGGTCACTCCATACAAGACAAGCGTTTTCTCGCGATCATGGAGGACGGATTAATCAAGAATGACAATGGCAATTGAGTGGTTCCATTACCCTTCAGAGACGACATAAAACGTCCAGACAATCGACCCCTTGCAATCCACTACTTAAAGTCCCTTTGCAGGCTTCTGGATTTGAAACCAGCCCTTAAACAGCAGTATGTGGATTTTATGGCTTTGAGCCTCAAACGAGGAACAGAAGCAAAATGAGCACAATGGTATCGTCCTCATTTTGCTGTATTCCATCCACGCAAACCTGACAATATTCATGTGGTGTTCGACAGCATTGCTACCAATCATGATGTCTCGCTAAATAAGGTACTACTTTCTGGTCCAAACCTCATCAATAGTCTCTTTGGGGTATTAGTATGCTTCAGAGAGGAACCCATCGCCATCATGGTCAATGAAGAGCAAAGGATTTACAAGAGTATGTACATCACCTTCTCAATAGAACTACGGGGCAACCGACATTAACCCGACAGACCCGGTCACTCGCTTCCGTAAAAGCCTATGACCTGATGGAGTCATTATGGCTGTTCGGGCTAAGATTTCTCCGAGATTCCGAACTACCATTAAACCCACTTTGCCTGCTGTAGAGTTGGTTAACGATCCGGAGTTTCGTTCCATAGCCGTATTAGCTACCAAGCATGAACGCTCATTGAGGACGCAGCATTTCACACGTTTCTCAAAGTGGAAGGTCAAAACACCCCCCCCCCTCCCATGTCACATATGGTTGGAGAGTGGAATAAATGATCGGTGTCTCTCGTAGAATCCTGGCGCGATTGTCTTGAAGACACAATTTTCTCAAATCCACCAACTCCCGACGACCTTCCGGTGGAGGTATGCACTATTGTCAACACTCGTCCACTCGTACTGGCGTCTACAGATCCAGACGTGCAGAAATCTTGACACAGTGTCACTACTTACCATGAAGACAACGCCTCTTCATGCACCACCAGCAATTTCGGTCGTCCTACATCTTCGGCTATCAGTGGCAACATGTACAACATTTGACCAACACCTTTGTCAGATGGCGCAAAGAATATCTTCCAACCCTGCAGCCCTGTAAGCAGTGGCAAGTCGAGAAACCAACCTTTGTGTCAGTGATATAATTCTGAAGGCGGTGCACACAGGAATGACTGGCCCTATGGACGTGTGATTGAGACATTGCCCAGCGCAGACGGTCGGGTTCGAAAAGTGCGAATCCACACCTGAAGGACGGCAAACCCCATATCTACATGTGACCCTTAACTGAGGTCGTACTGCTTATACCAGGAGAGAAGAGTGAATTCCTCATTTTGTTCTATTGATTGTGAATTTCATATTCTCATGTTATTTTCCACTATGTCCCTATCTGTTATTTATAGTCTGGTCCATGAATTTAGTGACTGCATAGTACATCACACACTTGGAGTGTTTTAAAGTAAAGGAAAAGGGATTTAATCCTCTGTAAGTGTTGGTGAAACTGCCTGGAGCATTCTAATTCAAATAATTGGGACAGGTAGGCCGTTCCAGGACAGGTAAGACATGGCTGCCTCCACATAAATTACTGGAAAATCACCTCAAGTTACCACTGCAATGTAATGGTGGTGCATTTTGTTTTCATATGGATCTATATATTGATATGCATCATTCAAAATGTTCAGCAAGCTGATGTGTTTTTAATAAAAACAAAAAAACAAAGGTTGTTCCACAAATCTGTGAGGTTACACTCACACAATTCATATTTTAAGGAGACAAACAGAAAGAAGAAAGAAAGAAAAAAAACTGATGGCTTTGCAAAACATTTCATTTTGTAAAAAAAATTATTGAACCTGCCCAACAGTTACCACTTCAATGTTGTACTCACCATCTGCAGAGAGTGAAGTGTGACAAGGTTCTCGCTTCACAAGAGTATCATCCAAAGTCCCTTGAGAAGTGGAGGAAGTGGTGTTGGGAAGACACCCTGCCTCCACCGGAGACATTTCACCTAAACAATGGCCAATATTAGGTTGGTCTATTGAACCACCAGGTAAACAGCAAAGAAAGGTCAGACGAAGAGAGGGGAGGTCAGGCTCTGTGGCACCATCGGCCTCTTTTACAAGGCTTGCAATTTATTTTATTCTTTGCTGTTAAGAAATATGCCGTGATATATTTGCTGTCAAGAGATATGATGATTTTGGAATTTCACAATACCATACTCTATACAGAATAATTAATAGGCTTATGCTGTCTATCTGTCTACCCCTAACCCCGTCACGCACCCCTCCCCCTTTCCTGAAACAGGGAAATGCTCCTTGGAGAAAAAAAAAAATTATGTAAAAGTTGCTTCAAATTAATCCAAACCTATGGGGAAATTATAATACTGCCTCAATTATAATACTGCCTCTTTCAACCAGTGCAACAATAAAAGGCTATCTTTTATTATTATTATTATTTTCTCTCGTAATATTCTTACCACGGGCTTCCAGCTCATAATAACATTAATACAGATAGTAAACATTATCTTATAAATAAAAATAACTTTTTTATTATTACAATAACATTTTGATAAGCAAGTATGAACAAAAACATAAAATATGTACAAACATTAAAAAATATAATAATAATAATAATAATAATAATAATAATAATTCTTGTCGTCACTCTGTCTCTGCTCGTACTCCTGCATGGCAACAGTGGAAGACAAGCTCATCCTTGAGGGAGGAAGCTCATCCTACTGTAAAACGAAGGTGGAGTAAATAGTGTTATTTTTTTTTGTGAATACATTGTCGAGGCTCGTATGAGTGGCTCACAGCACAAACAATGGCAGTGAGTGCATCTACCCAGCAAGCTCTGTGTGTTTGTCATGGATTTTCTTCATTTTTTAAAAAAATATATTTTTCGTAAAACCTTTCTCCAGGACAATGTGATGAATCAACATTCTGTGGGGCAGTGTTAAGCAAGGTAGACTTGCACTTCCACAAACACTCAGAATGATTCAGGTAAACTCTCGCAACAAATACAGTCATAATCGACCAATATCTTACTCCTGCACGTAATTTGTGTACAAACCTCCACAACGAGCTCGAGATCGATGCAAATAAAAATAAATAAATAAAACCATTCCACCATAATCACCACACTTACTGTTTTGTTCATTTGAGGTGAATACCGGTGCAACAACCCTGCAACATTGCTGACGCAGGTTGTTTGAATGCATGTGTTGAGGCATCAAGACACGATTTGGTGATAAATACCAGCAGAAGAAATGAGAGTGATGGAAAACAAATTGGAACACACTATCCCATTAGAACTATGAGAACATCAATAATTTTAAGAAATTGCATGTTTTTCTTGTTCGGATAAGCTTGAATGGCTTGATGGCTGAGTGGCTCAAACCTAAACATTACACTTCACTTCACTTCAGCGGTTTGATTCCAGAAACCATATAATGTTGGGTTTCAACACATCTTCCATGGGATTGCCTGGTGGTCTCACAGGAAAAGGCCTCAGCATGAGTAATGTTCACAAATACCACCGATGACACGGATGTTGCAACTTCGAGTAGAGCAACTTTCGATCAACCCCATCCAATGGATGGCTCACATTGTCAGGATGCGTTTTGAGTTCTTGGTCGTTTTCCTCAATTTGACAAAAAAATGTTTTCAAGTATTTACAACATGATCTTTAATGATGGAGTTACCTTGAGAGGAACAATCGTCCACATGCTCACGTTTCACCTCGACATTAAAATCTGTAACAATATTAACCAAGTGTTAAACCAAACTCAACATAACTCATCACATAACTTCAATCATCCAGTATCATCATGTTCAACTTGCACAATTATTTTAGATTCTCACCTTGTGAGGGAAAATCATCTGTAGGATCAGGTTCCACCTTCATCACCACCATAGAACCTGCAGAGAAACAAAGTACAAAGTCAACGTCACTACATCTTCGAGAGGCCGAGCAGGGGACAAGTGAGGGACAGGCAAGGAACAGGCCGGGCGGGGGGTGCTTATTGCCTTAATTAATTATGATTAATGAAGGCAATAACCTTTCAAATTTAATAGTCTCATTAGGAAAACTAGACATACTAGAGGAAAATCAAAGACAGATTTAGAATCAGCGTCCCTATTGCTATCTTGCCCACCCACAATTACATCGAATGAAAATGACTTGTTGGTGACTTAACTTGTGTTAATTAGTGAAATTTCATTGTTGGTGAAATGAAAATGACTTGACTTGTGTTAATACCTAAATTGTGTTAAAATTAACACCAGTCATATTTCGATAACAAGATGTAGCTCGAAGGAAACCGACAACAGATTTGGAATCAGCGTGCAAAACTGGTCTACAAAGGTGTGCTTACATTATTGATGAGAGAAAAAAGTTCGAGTTTGTCAATCGGTGTAATAAAAATTTTAAAAGGTAGATTTTTCCAGATTAAACTCTTATCCAACAATGTCCGTAAAATAATGGCAGGAGCAGGAAACAATTCTCACAAACTCACACTTGGGACTCAATGCAAACACTTTGTTTTACAAATCATGCAGCAAAGGAAAATCCTCCAGTATAACAGTTCAAAGAACTTCCTCAAAGCTATCTTCCATCAGAGATTGTTTAAGGAAGAATAAAAAAAAATAAAACATCACAAAATACATCAGAAAATACTCATTCCTCAACTTTCACTGGAGGGGTGGGGGGGGGGGGGGGGAGACCAACCACGGATTCGTCACTTCATCGAGATTACAGGTAAACCTGAAGTTCCCAAGTAAACTAAATAAAGGAATTAAACTGATTTAGAACCGTCTCAGAAAACCCTGAAATACAATGAACTCAGTGCTGTGGCTCACCACCTAGAGAGTGAAAATCTTCATTCGGCTCCTCCTTCACACGAATGCCCTTTGAAATCTGAGGGACGCCACCGTGGGAAAATCCTGCCAACAGACCCGATTCACCTGCACAGAATTCAATGCGAAGCCACGTTAAGGTGTTCATAATGAAATATGGTCTTGTATTTATATTATAAAGCAGTTGCACAACATCAGTAGGATATTCAAACTATTGAAACAGCATATGGATATAGCAGAAGATTAAAACATCATATAATTCTTTACAAGGAACTGCAAAGCAGGAGGATGCCATTTGGCCCATAAAGGCCGCCACTGGTATTGCCAACTGAGGGTTATTTCTCCATGCTCTACTCTTCTAAATGCTGAGCGTCAAGCAAGGCAGCAGCATGTATATAATTTTAGAAGTCCCAGGGAGAGGATGTGAGGGGGCGGGGTGAGGCGAGGGAGAGGATGTACAGGGGACTGAGCGAGGGATAGGTTGCGAAGGGGGTGGACGAGGGAGAAGCTGGGCGGTGGGGTGAGGGAGAGGGAGAGGATGCGGACGTGGAAATAGGCTCCATCGGTATTGATTTTTCCAATCATCGATATATCGGTGGGCTCATACCGGTATTTAAAAAAAAAAATTTATTTTTATGTCGGGTCCAAAAATACACAATGTTCCAATGGCCATTAAGTATTCATATATGAAGTACACATCATTGACACATGGTAATTTTTAAATGTATTCCCACATGGGGCTTCCCCCCGATGAGGAAAAGCGAGATCAGTATTGGTAATCGGCACGGGCCGGTATCGCGATCGCCGATCGCCATACCAGTAACTGGCACAGGCTTTCCAAAGTACACCCAATTCATATAAATAACCAATTGGCAATTGCTTTAAAAACTGCCACAAGGGCAAAGAAAAACACGATTGCTTATACGGTGCTTGGGTGCTGAGGGTTAAAAGTTAAAACTTACTGTACCTACTTCCATGTAGGTCTTGACATCATACGTTCCAGTGTAGCCTCTCCCTGGTGCTAGGTGTTCTAGTTCTAGGTGTAACCGAGTGCATCAAAGCTTTTTAAAATCATGTACGGTATTTAAAGATTGAAAACACCTTTCTTCGATTTGTTGGTGACATACCGATTATTTTTTTTCATACCGTTACGTGCTGCCTCCGTGCACCGAAGCGAGTGCCCCGGTTACCCGGAGGGGTAGCGCGGTAGAAAAACTTTGCGGACCACAGTGTCTGTTGTTTAACAGGTGAAACCAGCACACGGCACGAAACAGAAGTATATTTAATAAGTAAGGTATTAATCCCTACCGTCTACTTTTCAAACATAAATATCATTTAATAAGATTTCATCACAATGATAAAAAAAAACAATGATAATAAATAAATAAATAAAACACTCAATGATTTTAAAACTCCCCAAAGTTACACATGCAGTTTTGAATTAACTCTCGACTTTCAATTTGGCAACTTATCTCATGCACCCAATTATTTATAGAAAACCACAGCGGAGTACGAATTGGTGTCAAAGTCGGTTGTGTTCACGTTCGAAGCAGGCTCTGTTGCCCCGATAAGTGCAAACGGAGTAACACCTGACTGGCCAGTCGTGTTGCGAATCCCCAGAGGGTGATCTTCGTATCACCGAAGCAAGCGGATGAATCCGAGTCCACTATTCGCCATTAAGGACCACACTGCAGACCAGCAATGCCGAGGGATGAGGAAGAATAATTTGCTTTTTGCTTTGTCGATATGCCCAGAGAGGATTTGGCTGCTTGGATGTCAGCTCTGTGACACCAGCAGGATAAAGTTACTGCGTCAATGTTGGGTCTGTGACAACAGCAAGATGGGAAAGGTTCATCTACCAGAACCCAACCGGCCAGCAGGGAAGATCGACCAGCATCCGCGGAGATGCAGCTCGTTCGAAAGTCGGGCCTGTGGTCAACATGCAACATTCTCAACACCCTCATTGCTGTTTTGAGCCCGCTTTTTAAAATGAACTTCAGCTTGGACATGCCGCACCCCCAGATGTTGCTTCTCTCTGGTTCACATAGTGTTCCCTCTCCTCCTGCTTGGATGGCTCTGGCTGCCTTTTATTGTGTCTTACACAAGGTCACTCCAAGGCCTTGCGTCGAGCTGCGTGCATGCCTTGTCGTTGTCGATGCGCTTATCCGTGGCAAGGATCAGCGATAATTCTTTCCAAAGTCCGTTCGTCTTTCATGTGGGAACGTAATTGGGACACATTAGCAAAAACACCACATTCCTCTGGCTACTTGGACATTAGCTCCCCCCCCCCTACTTTTCCTTTGTGCCCAGTCTGACAGTCTGCACGAGTGTCCTTTCACACAGTAACCACAATACTTATTTAATTGAAGTTGCCTTTTCCACAGTATATACCTTATCAACATTTCCAAACATGTGCTTATATATAACTGATCCGTAATAACACCGATGGTTTTCAGTATACCGGTGTATTCAAAATTCCAATTGCGGTATATCCATATCAAAAATACAAGTATCACCGATATATCGACATTTTGCCGGCCCTACGTGGGAGAGGCTGGCGGTGAGATTTGGAGGGGGGGAGGCGCTGGTCAGGGTGAGAGAGGAGGCACTGGGCGGGGTGTGAGGGGCGGGAGGGAGGCATTGTGCAGGGGGAAAGGGCGGGCAAGGGAGAGGCGCGGCCAGGGAGATGCCGGGCTGGGGAGAGGCCGGGCCGGGGCGAGCAAGGGGGAGGCCGGGCAGGGGGCGGGCAAGGGAGAGGCCGGGCCGGAGGTGGGCAGGGAAGAGGGAGAAGCCGGGCGGGGAAGAGGGAGAGGGAGAGGCCGGGTGGGGAAGGGGAGAGGGGCCGGGCGGGGAAGAGGAAGAAGCCGGGGGGAAGAATGAGAGGGAGAGGCCGGGCGGGAAGAGGAGAGGGAGAGGCCAGGTGGGGAAAGGGAGAGGGAGAGGCCAGGCGGGGAAGAGGGAGAGGGAGACGCCGGGCAGGGAAGGGGAGAGGGGGAGAGCGGGCGGGGAAGGGGGAGAGGGAGAAGCCGGCGGGGAAGGGGAGAGGAAGAGGCCAGGCGGGGGAGAGAGAGAGGGAGAGGGAGATCCGGCGGGGAAGGGGAGAGGGAGGAGCCGGGCGGGGAAGGGGGAGAGGGAGAGGCCGGGCGGGGAGAGAGAGAGGGAGAGGCGGGCGGGAGGGGGAGAGGGAAGGCCGGCGGGGGAGAGAGAGAGGGAGAGGCCGGGCGGGGAGGGGGAGAGGCCGGGCGGGGAGGGGGAGAGGCGGGGAGGGGAAGGGGGAGAGGGAGAGGCGGGCGGGGAGAGGGAAGGCCGGGGCAGGGAAGGGAGAGGCCAGGCAGGGGGCGGGGAGAGGAGAGGGAGAGGCTGGGGGGGAAGAGGAGCAGGGAGAGGGAGAGGCCAGGCAGGGTGGGGAGAGGGAGAGGTGGGTGGGGAGAGGAGAGGCCGGGCGGGGAAGGGGAGAGGGAGAGGCTGGGCAGGGAAGGGGGAGAGGGAGAGGCTGGGCGGGGAAGCGGGAGAGGGAGAGGCCGGGCGGGGAGAGGGAAAGGCCGGGCAGGGGAGAGGGAGAGGCCGGGCAGGGAAGAGGGAGAGGAGAGGGCTGGGTGGGGAAGAGGGAAGGGCGGGCAGGGAGAGGGAGAGGCTGGGTGGGGAAGAGGAGAGGGAGAGGCCGGGCGGGGAAGGGGAGAGGGAGAGGCCGGGCGGTGGGAGGGGAAGGCCAGGCGGGGAAGGGGGAGAGGGAGAGGCAGGGCGGGGAAGGGGAGAGGAGAGGCCGGGCAGGGAGGGGGAGAGGGGAGGCCGGGCGGGGGAGAGGAGAGGCCGGGCGGGGAAGTGGGAGAGGGAGAGGCTGGGCAGGGGAGAGGGAGGGAGAGGAGAGGCCGGCGGGGAAGAGGGAGAAGGCGGGTTGGGGGGAGGGACAGGCCGGGCGAGGGAGAACTTGAGAGTGTTGGTGTGTCAGGGGTGTAGCGAGAGGCTACATGGGTCGGAGTAATGCTGAATTTGGGGACAAAGAGAAGTGGTGGGGGTGGGAGGGCACAGACATGAAGGAGATGAGTGGGAGGGTACCGACTTAGAGGGGTTTGACAGCGCCAATACGAGCCAAGTGACACCAAACGTGTTCATACAACACCAAGGAACACTTTCTTTGTACAAGCTAATAACATGACCTCATGTATCAATACATCACGTGATATCTTGTCACTTGATTACAGGCATCAGTGACAATTTGCGTGTCAATCCAAGGACAAGGAAAATAAATTATTGGTTTCTCATCCCCGCTTTTTTGGTTTTTGATATTTACTCTTTTCTTACTAAAGAGATAATAATTACCAAAAAAATTTTAAATTATAAATCAACAAACCAATTCATTCATCCCTACATGCTTCATTTTTGGAGCCCGTATGCTGGTGGGTGTTTTTTTTTCTTCTCCTTAATCAAATTTACTCAACATCTTGCACGTTCTTTTTATTCTTTCGTGGTAATCTGAAACCAAGACAAATACTTATTTTGCTGTCCCTGTAGGCCTAGCGCTCATGCAAATGAAATCAATTTCGTCTGCAAGTACGCTTGCTCACACCACACCCCGCACGCTCAACGAATACGATTTTAGAGACATGTACATGTACGTACGGAGGTAACATACACGGTTCAGTTAGTTAGCTGGAGCAATAACGCGCATATTATCGATCTCAAGAACGAGTTTTCTCTGTAGTTTTAAATGAGCTACTGGCAAAGGTCAGTAGACCATGGTCTTAAAATGGTTTTCATTTGTGTATGAATCCGGAAGGCTGACAAAGTTTTTGAAGCCATGGTACGCTCGTGGGTTGTTCATTGGAACGAAGACTCTGGGGACTGGGGATATTTTCAACAAATTTGCAAATGGGGAGTTCGACCAGGGACCGCCCATCGACGACAACTACCAGGCAGCTCAGGTCAGTCGTGCAAGTCCACATGCATCTCCTAGTGGTTCAGTACGTATAAGCGCCCAGCACAGCAGACAGTGCCACTGCTGCAGTAGATGTTGACCTGTTGGGTATATGGCCGTCACTTTTATTAATGGTATCTGGGATGTGTGTTGGTGGTCGTGCTAGTCTTTGGTCTGGTAGATATTTACTTATTGGGTGTAAATGACCAACGTCAATTGTTTTGGTGAAATTACATCTAGATCTCGACCTATATTTTTTTTCATTCGAGACATGTGTTTGTGCATGATAGTTGTGCATTGCCATGTTACAGTTTGTAACTTGCTCTTTTGAATGTTTTTTTAGTCATGCTTTGTGATGTTCATGTTCATGTTCAAATCAGACACACACGATTAATCAGGGGTTCCTTTTGAAAGACCTCTAGGGGACCGGTGCTGCTCTCGCTCATGATGTTTTGAACTTGAGCAAACTTTAAGGTCCACAGAATGACAAAAATAAATAAATAATGTTTGGTTTAATGAATAGATATGGCTTTACTCAACACTTAATTGTTCTTTTGTTGAATAAATATCTTGAAATGAACATTTTAAATGTTTTCTTCTGTCCTTTTACGTGAGATTGACCCCACTCCCCCCAAAAAAAACAGCAATCATATATCATGTAATCTCAAGCTCGGGTTCATCTCAACCTCGGGCTCATACGTGTTTGGTCTTCCAACACCTTCTACATAATGATTTTGATTACCGTCGTAATCTGAGGATTCTTGATCAGAAAATTTTGTTAAATTCATTCTGACGAGTCTGAAGCAAGTTGTGCACCCATTATATCAATTGCATGCTGAGAATTTTCCCTTGATTACATCATGGCAGTTCTCTGTAATATTTTTTAGGGACAGCATCTGCTGGGTTTGCTTTTTAAAACTGAAACACCTCAAAGCATTATTGGAATTAAAAACCACATTCAGTTCTTTGTTTATTAAGTAAAAATCTATATAATCACATCAAAAAATTATATATTTATTACCGCCGCCACGGAAGGTGAAGGAGGTTATGTTTTCAGCCCTCTCTGTCTGTCTGTTCGTTTGTGTGCAGGATATCTCAAAAGGTTGTGGACGGATCCGGATGAAATTTGATTGGCCGGTTCGGTATATGACAAGGACTAGCCAATTCAATTTTGGTGAAGATCCGGATGCGGATCTAGATACGAGAATTATTTAATTTTAAAGCGATTTTTCACCATTGAGAGATCGGGCCAAAAACGATACATAGCACGATATCTCAAAAATGTATTGGGCCCGATATGTTCTCATGGATCAGACATTATGGGGTGGAGGTATGCACTCTATCGAGTGCCCTTCCAGTTTTGTCTGATTCTGTGGAACTTTAAATCGAGAAAGGAAATAAGAAAATAATTGGACATGACCTTCAACAGTGTACTATTAACATACATTTACCCCTCTGGTTAATGCACTTGTGAATCCCACAATGCAGCATATGTTGGGATCAGGCATGATGGTCATTTCAGATGTCGGCAATCTTGGAAAAATAATATATATATATATATGGAAAATATCAAATAATGAGATGCTCGCACCTCCTTTTTTTGGAAAAGCATGGACAAGAAGCTAATAATTTATTATACTTGGCAAATTACCGAACACCTCGTACAAAATCATTTAACAGTCAATGTGAACAAACAGAGAAGGAAAGAATATGAAGTTAATTAAATATTTATTATTAATGCCAAACCAAGTTCAAGTTCAAGTTCATCGTGATGGTTTTCCGCCAACGTCGATGGTGATCAAGGACATGGACAACCCCCTCGATCTGCAGACAGCTTGATGTACTCACTCTGCCAACGTGCAACTCGTCCATCGCTTCCCTTCCACCATCTGTCTTACTGCTCCACGTGGAACCAACATGGTCTCCACTCCACGCACATCGGGACTCCCTCCAAGCACGTTGATGGTGATTGGGAGACATCACCGGTGGAAACGAACACAGCAGCAGGAAGTGACCACTCTTACCGCCACACTCCCAGATGAAGACCACTTGGTCGTCGACACGTGATCGGTTCTGAACCTCATTCCATTTAACTTTCAAATATGAAAACAGATCATGAGAATCACGCACGTTACAAAACCACCCCGTACCTGGTTCTTCACCTGCTGCCAGGTCCGTCCCGTACCCCTCCATCATGAAGGTTCTGAACATCTAGGATCCTGAACCCACAGATCCAGAAGCCCCTCCCAGACCCCTCTGTTCCTTCCATCAAACCCCACATTGGAGTCCCGAGGAGCTCGGGTAGGGGCGAAGTTCGGGGGGGGGTCTCGGTTCATGATTCTCAGCACGTTTGGTCGTCATCACAAAATGAGCCTCGTGTTCTACAAACACCTTAGAAGACAGTAATCGAGCTTTACCTGAAAGCAGATTTCGCCCAAAGTTCAAAACCCACCGATTTCGACGGTACATCGATCTTTTTTTCTTCTTCTCCTTCTTCAACTGGCACTATTATCCCACACTAGCAGATACCCGTCTACGACGGGTATGGGTGTACAGGACGGATCACAATACTCGGTTACGGTAGTTTCTTTGGATGTTTTGCGCCGCATTCAACAGCTCCAGTTCTATGGTGGCGTGTCTGGGTGCCCATGGTAGCATTTGTGACCGGTCGCTTTAGATTGTTGGCCTTGACACATAATGCCGGATGAGTAACACAAACGATTTGACATATTCATCATTTCTATATTACCTCCATCAGCAGATTAACAAACTGCGGGATAAAAGTCATAAATGCTGAGTTGAACAAACGTTCTGAACTCATGGACTTAGTTAAGTAAAGCACGTCGTCTGGGACCCGGCCGTCGAGTTTGCCGCCGAACGCTGCTGATTGTGACGTCATCGATTCCCTCTGAAAATTCTATCTATATTCGATTTTCTGAATCCGCTATCACCTGCGTAAATACATGGAACACATAATGTGAAGATTTTGTTGATATGAACAGAATATGTTCGGATAAAAGTGTGTTAGAAGTTCCAGGCTTACGCCCATGATATTATAATGATTATATTTAATCGAATGTTATATTTAATTGAATGCTACATTAAGTCGAATGTTACATATTTAATCGAATGTTATATTTTGTTATATTTAATGGCATGTTATATATTGTTATATTTAATCGAATGTTATATTTTGTTATAATTAATAAAATGTTATATTTTAACAAATGTATTTTGTTATATTTAATTGAATGTGAAATTGTTATATTTAATGGCATGTTATATTTTGTTATATTTAATGGCATGTTATATAAGAGAGAGATTGGAATTAAAAACCACATTCAGTTCTTTGTTTATTAAGTAAAAATCTATATAATCACATCAAAAAATTATATATTTATTACCGCCGCCACGGAAGGTGAAGGAGGTTATGTTTTCAGCCCTCTCTGTCTGTCTGTTCGTTTGTGTGCAGGATATCTCAAAAGGTTGTGGACGGATCCGGATGAAATTTGATTGGCCGGTTCGGAAATAATGACAAGGACTAGCCAATTCAATTTTGGTGAAGATCCGGATGCGGATCTAGATACGAGAATATATTAATTTTAAAGCGATTTTTCACCATTGAGAGATCGGGCCAAAAACGATACATAGCACGATATCTCAAAAATGTATTGGGCCCGATATGTTCTCATGGATCAGACATTAGGGGTGGAGGTATGCACTCTATCGAGTGCCCTTCCAGTTTTGTCTGATTCTGTGGAACTTTAAATCGAGAAAGGAAATAAGAAAATAATTGGACATGACCTTCAACAGTGTACTATTAACATACATTTACCCCTCTGGTTAATGCACTTGTGAACCCACAATGCAGCATATGTTGGATCAGGCATGATGGTCATTTCAGATGTCGGCAATCTTGGAAAAATAAATATATAATATATGGAAAATATCAAATAATGAGATGCTCGACCTCCTTTTTTTGGAAAAGCATGGACAAGAAGCTAATAATTTATTATACTTGGCAAATAACCGAACACCTCGTACAAAATCATTTAACAGTCAATGTGAACAAACAGAGAAGGAAAGAATATGAAGTTAATTAAATATTTATTATTAATGCCAAACCAAGTTCAAGTTCAAGTTCATCGTGATGGTTTCCGCCAACGTCGATGGTGATCAAGGACATGGACAACCCCCTCGATCTCAGACAGCTTGATGTACTCACTCTGCCAACGTGCAACTCGTCCATCGCTTCCCTTCCACCATCTGTCTTACTGCTCCACGTGGAACCAACATGGTCTCCACTCCACGCACATCGGGACTCCCTCCAAGCACGTTGATGGTGATTGGGAGACATCACCGGTGAAAACGAACACAGCAGCAGGAAGTGACCACTCTTACCGCCACACTCCCAGATGAAGACCACTTGGTCGTCGACACGTGATCGGTTCTGAACCTCATTCCATTTAACTTTCAAAAATGAAAACAGATCAATGAGAATCACGCACGTTACAAAACCACCCCGTACCTGGTTCTTCACCTGCTGCCAGGTCCGTCCTCTCCCCTCCATCATGAAGGTTCTGAACATCTAGGATCCTGAACCCACAGATCCCAGAAGCCCTCCCAGACCCCCTCGTTCCTTCCATCAAACCCCACATTGGAGTCCGAGGAGCTCGGGTAAGGGCGAAGTTCGGGGGGGGGGGGGTCTCGGTTCATGATTCTCAGCACGTTTGGTCGTCATCACAAAATGAGCCTCGTGTTCTACAAACACCTAGAAGAAAACAGTAATCGAGCTTTACCTGAAAGCAGATTCGCCGAAGTTCAAAACCCACCGATTTCGACGGTACATCGATCTTTTTTTCTTCTTCTCCTTCTTCAACTGGCACTATTATCCCACACTAGCAGATACCCGTCTACGACGGGTATGGGTGTACAGGACGGATCACAATACTCGGTTACGGTAGTTTCTTTGGATGTTTTGCGCCGCATTCAACAGCTCAGTTCATATTGGTGGCGTGTCTGGGTGCCCATGGTAGCATTTGTGACCGGTCGCTTTAGATTGTTGGCCTTGACACATAATGCCGGATGAGTAACAACAACGATTTGACATATTCATCATTTCTATATTACCTCCATCAGCAGATTAACAACATGGCGGGATAAAAGTCATAAATGCTGAGTTGAACAAACGTTCTGAACTCATGGACTTAGTTAAGTAAAGCACGTCGTCTGGGACCCGGCCGTCGGTTTGCCGCCGAACGCTGCTGATTGTGACGTCATCGATTCCCTCTGAAAATTCTATCTATATTCGATTTCTGAATCCGCTATCACCTGCGTAAATACATGGAACACATAATGTGAAGATTTTGTTGATATGACAAGAATATGTTCGATAAAAGTGTGTTAGAAGTTCCAGGCTTACGCCCATGATATTATAATGATTATATTTAATCGAATGTTATATTTAATTGAATGCTACATTAAGTCGAATGTTACATATTTAATCGAATGTTATATTTTGTTAATATTTAATGGCATGTTATATATTGTTATATTTAATCGAATGTTATATTTTGTTATAATTAATAAAATGTTATATTTTAACAAATGTATTTTGTTAATATTTAATTGAATGTGAAATTGTTATATTAATGGCATGTTATATTTTGTATATTTAATGGCATGTTATATTTTGTTATATTTAATGAATGTTATATTTAATGGCATGTTATATTTTAATTGAAATGTTTATTTAATGGCATGTTATATTTGTTATATTTAATGGCATGTTATATTTAATGGCATGTTATATTTTGTTATATTTAATTGAATGTTATATTTAATGGCAGTTATATTTTGTATATTTAATGATGTTATATTTAATGATGTTATATTTTGTATATTTAATTGAATGTTATATTTAATGGCATGTTATATTTTGTTATATTTAATTGAATGTTATATTTATGGATGTTATATTTTTGTTATATTT
>CM068968.1:41124565-41139588 GCA_035128595.1 Eptatretus atami
TTTATTTTTTATTTTATATTCTACATTATTTTAATTTATATTATGTATCTCTCTCTTTGTTATATTTAATTGAATGTTATATTTAATGGCATGTTATATTTTGTTATATTTAATTGAATGTTATATTTTGTTATAATTAATAAAATGTTATATTTTAACAAATGTTGTATTTTGTTATATTTAATTTAATGTGAAATTGTTATATTTAATGGCATGTTATATTTTGTTATATTTAATTGAATGTTATATTTTGTTATATTTAGTCGAATGGTATATTTTGAACACAAATTAGTGGTACTTTGGCAGTTTATCAATACTTTGGCTCTGAAATTGAATTTGGCCCGATTGCACATGCGCTGAGTGAAATGCCTCTCTGGCAGTCAAACAAAATTGAAAATCATTCCAAATAGGGAACTTAATGTTTTAAGAACATCATATAAAGTACACAATCAAGAGGCACAAATAAATAATGTAAGTATTCAGTTCGGTGGTGTAAAAGATGCTGCATCAACAGCAGTAAACTTCTGAATTTGTTTTTTTTCTACAACCTATAAAATCTTTATTTTATTTCAATTGAATTATACACTTGAACACTCTAGAACACAAATTTCCTTATTGGCACTTTCAAAAAAAGACAAAATATTTTGGCATTTTATGTCACCTTGACCGATCAAATTTGCCACTCGTAGACTCCGCCAATATCCTTGTTTCTCATTACTACAGGGGGTGATGTGTTCTATGAACTAATTACCTCCGCCACTACAGGTGGAAAATGGTTTTTCACCCATCTGCTTGTGAGTGGGATATCTCAAAATGTTGTGCATGGCTTTGGATGAAACTTGTACAGGTTGCGTGTGTGACGAGGCCAAATTGATTAGATTTTGGTGAAGATCCGAACCCGGACACAAGAATTAAAAAACAAAATTTAAAGTGATTTTTCACCATTGGGAGATGGAACTAAAAACAATACAATACGATATTTCAAAAAGTTGTGGACAAGTTATGACAAAACTAGGTGGATGAGTTTGTTCAATGACAAGAACAAGCTGATTAGATTTTCGTTCAGGTCCAAATCCAGATCCAGCCCATCAGTGGGATACAAAACATAAACTAATCAGCTTGGCAGATGTATGTGCTCTACCGAGTTCCGTTCTAATTGAATAAACATTCCCTCCACTACCGAAGACGATGAGGAGACATGATGTAAGTGTTCCAAATATGGCATGGAATTGTTAACCTGGATTCAGAACACCTTTTCACTCCAAGCCACTACTCAACTACAAGGGGGCACTCTCTGAAGTTGTTCCCCAAGGAATGAAATAGCTTGGAAGTTTTTCTGCAATTGAGTGGTCATCGAGTGGAACAGTTGTGGAAGCTATCTCGATTCAATCTTTCAAAGTTAACTTTGACAGGCATTGGTGGGTGGAAAGATCACTGAACCCTCACACAGGCACAGACGTTAAGTTTTTCTGAAGTAGAGGCCAGGAATTACAGGATACTTCTTATCCAATACCATGATGATTATGATGATTAGAAGCCCCCACAGTACAGCTTGTATTCTCCCCCAACAAAGGGCACAATTACAGATGGGCCCAGTTACAAGACGCAAAAATGAAGATAAAACCTTAATCTCATCGAGTGCTGAGGCACAATGCAAAAAACGATTTTCTTTTTAAGAAACTATTTTCTTAATACAAGAAAGTTTTTCTTGAAACAGGAAATTCATGAGAATTTCTTTCGAGCTACAAAAAACATTTTTTCTCATTTCAATAAAACTTTTATTATTTTAAGAAAATATTTTCTGACGATGAAAATTAATTTTGGCAGTGCAGTTTCTGCAAAGAGGGCGAGGCAGGGAAGATGACAGCAGATGAACAACGAAACAAATGAGGGCCAATCATGGTGTACGCTTTGACTCCAGGTGGTAGGCAGTCGATTCCGAGTTCCGACCTGGCCCCGAGTCATACTAAAGACTGCAAATGGTACATGCTGCTCCCTCGCTTGTGTTCACTTTGAATGAGTGTGGGAAAAGATTCCAACTTGGAAAATATTTATACAACACAAAACGGCACAGTCAATAGTCAGCAACAGTGGGGGTTCTTCAGTCCTGTAACTCTGAAAGTTGTCGGAGAAAACTACAAACTGAAAAACTTGGATAAAAAATTTAAATCACACAAATCAGTAAATAAAAAAATTAAATTACGCAAATGTGTCAACACAATATTATATATACTTGAACAAACCTCAAATACCACCACGTCATTTACACTGAAGTTTTTCATTTGAATTTGACTTCGGTACTGTGTCATCATGAGGTATTCAAAGAAGCAGACGATCACCTGTCATGAACCTTGTTAGTTTTCAGTATCGGCTCCAGTGTGCATTAAACGCAACCTAATTTTTATCTCCAGTTGTCTTTATTGGTTTCTCGTCTACAACAAAATATATCAGTAAATGAAAATAAATTGTTTTTCCTTTTATTTTTGTGAATCGACCCACAATGCAATATAAACAAATATGGCGGCCTCCGTGTGGTGACGTAGGTGGGTGACATAGTCGACACAATTTCCAAACACGGTGGGATTGAGAGTTATACACGTGAGACAAAGAACCAAAATCGATGATCTATGTTATCTATCTATCTATTGAACAAACTCTTCGTTCATTAATATGAAATCGACAAAGCCGAGAAACGAACGAAGAACTTGCGAAAACTAAATAACTGAAAAATATGTACGGAAATCCAAACAGTGGAGTTGAGAGTTTGATAATATTTTTCATATTGCTTCAATCATATTGATCACCCCCATCGTGAACCTCGTTAGTTTTTGGAATCACCTCCAGCGTGCGTTAAACACAAACGAATTATTATCTCCGGTTTGTTATCCTTGTTGTCTTTATTGGTTTCTACAACAGATATCAGGAAATGAAAATAAATTATTTTACCTTTTATTTTGGCAAATAGTTCATATTGCATTGTGAGTGTTAGTTTCCACCTCCAGTATTAGTTTCCGTGTGTGTATCGCCTCCAGCGTGCGTTAAACGCAAACTAATGTTTATCTCCGGTTTGTTATGCTCATTTTCTGTATTGGTTTATCGTCTTCAAAAGACATCAGTAAATGAAATTACTTTGTTTTACCTTTTATTTTGGTGAATATATCCACAATGCAATATGAACAAATATGGCAACCTTCATGTGGTGATGTAGTCGACACGATTTCCAAATAATACAGTGGGGTTGAGTCAGATCATTGATTTGTTCTTTGTCTCATGTGTACATGTTATCTAGCAAACAAACTCTTCATTCATTAATCCATACTAAGGAGAGTGAGAGAGTGTGTGTGTGTGTCCATAATTCCACAACCATGAAACCTAGCAGCCTAAAACTTTGCATGCATGCTAAGGGAACTCTAAGGAAGTGCGTGAGTGAAAATTGGATGTTTGGGTTAATTAATGGCCTTATTTAATTATATCCTTTATTAGGTGCATCCTCGGCCATCTTATTTCTCTATGGGGTCTTGAAGTGTATCCTGGGTTTATCGCGCTGGGTCTGAAGACCACCATGTTTTTAGCTTGCTCAACTATGCCTCGAGTTGGAACAGGCCGCAACAATTTTCTTAACGATAAGGCTTCCCACCCCCCCCCCACCTCACTCATATTAATCAACACCTACGAATTGCTGGATACATTGCAATGCTTATAAACACCTGAAGACGCCAGCGTTTGTGGCTTTATTTCATTTCCGCACATACCATAACCTTGAAAACAATCTCTTAAACTCAGCCGAATTACAAAATTTAAGCTCCAGCATTGAACTTAGCAGCAGCTACAACTACTAAATAAATAAATAAAGTGTTCATTTGTCCATAAAGGTTCATTCGGAAATTGCTTGGGCGTTTCTGGGTGCATGGGTTTATCGACGGAAATTGGTAATCACTTGCCAAGACAGCCTTTCTGTGGGAGTGCATGCTTGAGTGCTAAACCACTTGTCAAGTACCCTACAGTCAAAAGTGGTAGAGTTCTTGTCCCGATCAGGATGTACAGTCGGCAGTTGCTATACAAGGTAGAGAGGTACAGATACAGCACACGTGGATGTGGTACATATGGGTAGATTTGGATCTGTAGGGACTCTCTATGGATGTGTGGGCTTGCCATGCCTGTTACGGGTGCCGTGGTGGCAAAGTTTCATCCCATATCTTATGGAGGTTTTATCGCTCCGTTGAATCGTAATCAACGCTCCATTGCATGTCTGCCTTCCCTTCCGACACCCCTCCTCGCTCCCCCTCCCAGGATTCCTGTCAGTGATTTTAATATTCCCGACCTGCCCAGTCACCAGATCTCTCCAACTGAGCATCTGTGGGACAAGATGGAACAAGCTATTTGAAGTAGAGATTCCCTACAAACCAACTTGACAACTGTGGGAAGCATTGGAGTCAACATGGGCAAAATTCCTGTGGAACACTTTCGATACCTTGTAGAGTCCATGCCCGAACAAATTGAGGCTGTTGAGGGCAAAAGAGGGTACAACTCAATATTAGGAAGGTGTTCCTAATGTTTTGTACACCGAGTGTATATAGTGTTTGTGTGTGTGTATTGTGTGCCTTGTTCATAAAGCATAACTTCCCTCTCTCTCTACTGTTCCTTTTGCATCCTGTTATGTCCTGATCCATTCAGTGTACGAGCTTTTCCACGAGCCTCAATGATGTACGGTACAGTATACAAAAAATAACTAGAAGGGTACTCAGTAGAACGCATACCTCCACCACACAATGCCTGATCCAGTGGAACATAGAGCCTATCAACTTTTTGAAGTATCATGCAGAATATATATATCATATATATATATATATATATAATATATATATATATATATATATATATATATATATATATATATATATATATATATATATATATTGTTTTTTGGCCCCATCTCTCAATGGTGAAGAATCACTAAAAAAAACAAATTTGGATCCAGATCTGGATATTCATCAGAATTGAATAAATTCTTCCTAGTCACCACCGTGTCCACCAAGTTTCATCCGAATCCGTCCACAACTTTTTAAGATATCGTGCTATATATCATTTTTGGCTCTCTCTCAATGGTGAAGAATCACTTAAAAAAATTATTGTCGGATCCGGATCCGGATCTCCACCAAAATCTAATTAGTTCGTCCTTGTCACAAACCCAAGCACTCCACCAAATTTCATCTGAATCTGTCCACAAGTTTTTTAGATATCCTGCACACAAACAGATAGGAGTGAAAACATAACCTCCTCCTCCCTTTGGTGGCGGAGGTAATAAACAGGCCAGTAATCGGTCTCAGAGCAACAGAGTCAGTGGGCCGGCACAACTGCTTTGATGCGGTTCATCGGATTTGGACTAGGCAACTGCAACAATACCTTCATTTACTCGTTTAAAGAAAAAAAATTTTTTAAAAGAGCAACCCGACATTTTAAAATGTATCTGTCTGTTTTCTCCTAAAATTGTAAAGTGTTAGTTTCACAGGAATCAAAGAACACTTCAACTCCGTGATCAATCATATCTATATGAACCTTTTAATGAAACTTCAAATATGATCAGGTCCTAAAAACATCTTTACAAATCCAAAATTCCAAGAGTAGTCAAGAAAACATGTGCGGATGATATTTCTTTAGATCAATAACAATGTAAAAAATATTTGCATCAAAAAAACATTTGTGTGGCTTTTTGCCTCATGTTGGTAATCAAATCAGAATAATACAAGCAAAACATCACTGAGTAAAGTGGAGACTCAATGGTGAAGATTGGACTGGCATCCCCAGAGGTTGTAAAATTCAAATGATACTGAAAGTAGACCTATTTTAAAGGATTTGCATTGTAATCTTCAGAAAGTCATCAGTTTGAGGGGAACTGCAACATCACCTTTGGATTGCAGGTTTAAAAAAAAAAAAAAACCCAGCTGGCTCATCAACAATTTCTAACCATGTCACAAATTGTGTGTGTGCCCCACCTAATCTGGTTTTGTGTACATGTGACAAGTCCACTCGCTATGGTTGACTCTTATTCCCCTCCCTTGTTATAGGAAGTCATTATGAATGACTACATTCCCTCTCTTCTCCCATAGTTACAATTTGACAAAAATAACATTTTGTGTGGCTTATTTAATGAAAGTAATTTTCAGATAATAAAACAAAAGAATGATTGACAAATAATTTTTGGTCGCATCTCACATTTGTCAATTATCTTGTTCTTCAAAACGAATGGATGTTCTTTCTTCGTTTATTCATAAAGAGTATTTTTGACAAACAGAGCAATTGAATGTCTTCTCACTGGCGTTGTAATCTATTTCAAATTCTGCGAAGACGAAGACGTGAGAGTATTTTTACCAACAGAACGATCAAACGTCTTCTTGCCCACGTGAATCATTTCGTGCATCTTCGCATGTAATGATGACGTCGTGAAATCATTTTTGCAAACAATGCAATTGAGTTTCTTCTCTCCAGCATTAATAATTTCATTTATATTATGATACGATGAACTCGTCGAGGTCTTTTTACAAATACAGCAATTGAAAGTCTTCACATTGGCGTTGATCATCTCGTGATTCTTCGGGAAAGATGACCTCGAGAAGGTTCTTTTACAAATGGAGCAATCGGAAGTCTTCTCGCCGGTGCGAATCGTATCTTTTTTCAGGTCGGCTGAACTTGAGAAGGGCTTTTTACAAATGAGGCAATCAAGTGTCTTCTCTACAGTGGGAACAGTTTCATCGACATTCAGATGAGACACATTTGAGGCATTTTTATCAAAGGGCCAATTGAAAGTATTCTCATCGGTGTGAACCTCCTCATCTTTCTTCAGGTAAGATGAATTCATGAAGGTCTTTTTAAAAAAGGGGAAATCAAAAATTTGTTTGGTAATGTGAGTAATCTTATGGTTCTGCAGGTAAAATAAACTCGAGAAGACCATTTTACAAACATAGCAACGGAATGTCTTTTCGCCGGTGCAAATTTTCACATGCTTCTGCAGGTAGGATGAACTGGATAAGGCCTTGTTACAAAAAGAACAACTGAACGTTTTTACACCAGTGCAATTGTTCTCATGCTTTTGCAGGTAAAATAAACTCCGGAAGACCTTTTTACAAACACTGCAAGTGTATGTCGTTTCCCCAGTACAAACCATCTCGTGCTTCTGCAGGTAATATGAAGTCGATAATTTTTGGTTACAAGTCGAGCACCGAAAAGAGGTTTCTTCCGAATGAATCTTCTGGTGAATCTTCAAATAATATGCCGTGCAGAAAGTCTTATCACAAACACAACATTTGTTTGACGTTTCTCCAGTGTGGGTCCTCTGATGCATTTTCAAATACCTTGAACTTAAGAAGGCCTTTTGGCAAACTGAGCACTTGTGTGGCTTCTTACGGGCGTGAACAGTCTTATGCATACCCAGTTGTGAGGAATGTGCAAAAGCCTTTTTACAAACTGGACACTTGTAACGTTTCACATCTGGGTGAACCACTTTATGTACTTTTAGCTGAGAATGATGTGGGAACACCTTTTTACAAACATGGCACTTGTACTGACTTTTTTGAGCAGGACAGTGGTTGGATTTGTTCTCTTCACGTGAATTTTGAGAGCTGCCCTTTCTCTTCGTGTTGCATTTCGAAACAACGTTGTTGTCAGAAGACAACCGGTTTTTAACATCCCTCTCTTGTCCTTCTGTAATGATAATGATAATAAGTTTGTGGTGCACACAGCATCGTTCTATTTTTTTCAGATCTAATCAGTAACAGCTCAATATTTCCATTGACAATTACACTTTCATGTGTGCATTAGAAACTGCAAATCACAATGAAATTTAGACAAATTCTCCCACTCACATTTACCAATATCAGAAACTTTTTTTGGATTCTATGATATCAAAATGTGAACTCTTAAAGATGACAAAGAAACCACGTAACACACCAAATTAACAAATATTTTTCCAAATCAAATTCTTGAGTCATCATGTAAAAATAAACCAAACATTTTATAAAACTATTTATCCATATAAATAAGAGATTATGATCGTGAGCAACAAAAGTTGTATTTACTTTATCCGCGTGCAAAGCAAAGCCTCGTTTTCACAAATCAAATGATTTAGCAAGAATAAAACATGCGACGGTCGTTTTTTTTTGTTTCACGCATGAATTAAATAATAATGGAATAAAAATAAATAAATAAATAAATAACTCATTGCAAATCTCCATTCTTCCCACTTAAAGCAAAGTTGATAGATGGCAAAAAGTTCCACTAGGAACTCTCTTCCCACCCCCCCCCCCCATTTTAACTCCTGCGACCATACGCCACCACCTCATGGGGCATGAACCGAGGGTCAATCCCAAAAAGTTACATATTTCATAAGTCCCCCAAATGTTGATTGCATACACAAAAGTTTCATTTAAAAATGTTTCGGTAATTGAAATTTTCAGGATTTGACCTTTTGACCCCACCCTTGGGGTAGGGCAAAAATGGTACTGCTCTTAAACCACTTGCCTTGTGGTGATCATAACTACCAAGTTGTGAATTTCTGCCCAAATGTTTAGGAGGATATAGCGTGATGGATAGATAGACAAATGGAGCCGATTACAATATCCCCCCCCCCGCGTTTTTTTTCAAAAAGCGTGGGGATAATAAGGGAAATAGTAATGTTTATCCTTCCCAAAAGTAAGTTAAAGCAAATGAAGTTTCACCAACCATACTTTTGTGAATAAAGAATAAGTGCAGAAAATGCTTAAATTTGCTCAAAAAGAGTACTGTCGGATCCCAACATTCACGGTCACGCTACTCGTGGACCCTGCGTATTCGCGGGTCAGAAAGTGTGACCTGCTTCTACATTCACGCTTCGTACTTGTGCCAAGTTTGAACAAAATCGGACGTGTTTTTTTTCTACCATCTCCTACCATCTCCGTCTCTTTCTACCGTCTCCTCCACGAAGTGATTCTTCGTGTGTTTTTTTTAGCCACCGTTGGATTTAGTCTGAAATGGGGGCTTATGGATTTGGTCTTGATTTTCGTGTCCGTGCGTGTGTCTGCAACCATATACTCAGACTTGTATGGACGATTTATTTGTACTTGACACAAAGACAACACAAAAAATGCAATACAGAAGCATGTAATTTTTTTTTCAAGATCAGATCCAAGACGGACCGGACTGGCAGCCATTTTGTTACGTAAACGTGTCCCCAACCATGACTCTGACATCAATGGTCGAATTTTATTCAAACTTGGCACAAGCACAGCAGACGATGGCATACATTGCATCTCTTATATTTATTTTGATCTGATCAAATATGGCCCACTGGTAGCCATTTTAATTGTAAAAAAGAAAAACGCGATTTTTATTTTTGTTTGGTTTTGGGGGTTTTTTTGCATACATTGTCAAGGCTCGTATGAGAGCTAACACACAAAGCACAGCAAGGGGGGCATGAGACAAGAGGGCAGGAGAGGGAAGAACAAAACAGTGGGGGAACAGAGACATTAGGAGATCTGTGGAAGGGAGAGGGATGGGGTGGGAACAGGGGGTATATAAGATGGACATTACAGGGACTTTCAGGAAGGAAAGCAGAGAATTTGAAGGAGGTGGGTTTGGGGTGGATTAACGGGGGTAGAAAAGATCGAGGTTTTGGATGGGGAAGCTAAGAGTGTGTGGTGAACAGCTGTTTTGAAGGCCTGGGGGAAGAATGGGATTAAGAGAGAGTGTGGGAGTTTATTCCAAAGGCGGGGAAAAAGAGGAATAAAAGAGTGAAGGTGAGCAGTGATTGTGATTTGGTAGTTTTCCAAGAAGGGGTTGCTGCGGACCTTGACCGCCCTGTGGAAATATGGTGGGGTCAAATCGCAGACAGATTGGGGGGGGGGGGGTGAGACCGGAGAGGAGACGGGAGAAGACAGAAAGACCACCGACCTGCCTGTGGTGAGAAAGTGAGAGGCCCAAAGACTCAGCCTACCGTGGAGATACCAATATCCCAAATGTCTTGGTTCCACAGTGTGAAGCCGAAAAGGTGAGAATCAGGAGTCTACCAGCCAAGAGGGGAGAGCAGTACTCCATCAGCTGCGGTCAAAAACTTTGTATGTGGTCAGGAGCTCAGGTGGGCCGAGGAAGGACTTTGCACGACGGAGGATTCCCGGTCGGCGACTGGCTTTGGAGGCCAGGTTGGTAATGTGACTTTCCCAGGAAAGATCATGGCAGATAGTAAGATCAGACGCTTGAATGAAGGACTTCTTCCAGAGATTGTTGAGAAAGTAGATGGGGGGGGGTGGGGGGTTCCAAAGCGGTCCTTTCGGAGAGACAAGTGAGAGTGTGAGATTTTCCCAATAGAAAGACATATTCCATGTGTTGCCCAGTTTGTGATTTTACCCAAGATCTGCAGAGTGTGGAAGAAGCTGCTGCATGCCGGTCTGAGGATGACCGATGGTACGGTGGAGGGTGGAGTCATCAGCGAAGAGATAAAGAGGATTTTCCAGAGAGTCGGAAAGATATTGATGAAAACAGAAAAAGAACGGCCCAGAAGCTGGCTTGGAGGAATCCACCTGGACAGGAAGAGTGATGACTCCATTTAGGACCACACGTTGACGTGACAGGAGGTGGAGTGTGTGAGCCCTTGGAGATAGCCGATAGGAAGAGAGTTTGGTGAGCAGGGAGCAGTGTGCCAGACCGTATCAAAAAGACACGTGATACGTCTTGGGATATGGCTCTGATTTTATGTCCGGCTCGCGTACTTCCATCCATTGTTGGGAGAGCAGAAGCAGCATGTCAGCGGAGAGTGACCTGGTCCGAAACCAAATTGATGATTGGAAATCAAGCCATTGGAGAAGAGAAAGGATTTAATGTCTGAAGCGATGATGGATTCCATAACCTTCTGATGATTGGGAGAAGGCTGATTGGTCTATAGTTGCAGGGATCTGTTTTGCACTTTTTTATGCAGGGCAGTATGTTTGCTGATTTCCAAGCAAGAACCCATGGGAGGACCAAAAAAAAAAAGGATGTTTGGACCCCCCTTCTAGTTGTTTATAAGCCCATGCAAATGAGAGGGTAAGCAATACAGTGTAAGTCAAAGAGTAATTATGAGTATGGAGCATGAGTCAAGTAACAGTAGAGAGTTCTAGGTTTTTAGGACACATGTGGGAGCTTATTGCCCTCTGGACCGGCTTTCAGATACTCGAGTCAAAGGTTTACAGCAAACTCTCCCAGATGGCTTTTCAGCTTGTGTTGAACAAGAGGGAAAGAAATGATTTTCAGTAGTCCCAGGGACAGTTGGGTGCGACTGGGTCAGGTGGGTACAGAAAGCGATGAGTTTGGGACACAAGATTTTGATGCAAACATTGGGTTTAGGCATTCAGCCTTTTCCCATGCGGTGTCAGCAGTGCGGCCATTTGAGGTAAGGAAGGGGATAGAGGGGGAACATATACCAGAAACAGACTTAACTTGACACCACTAGGATTTGGAGATCTGTCTGTTTTGTCTTTACAATTAGTGGGACAGCTTTCGGACGAGATTTCACCCACCCCCAATGGCATGCCAATCTGTGATGTTTGTCCGTGCTGTATCCTATTAAATGAGCATCAAGCAAGGAAGCAGCATGTAACTTTTTTAAAGTCTTTGGAATGATTTGGCTGGGGTTTGAACCACCGACCTCCCACACTCAGAGCGGATGCTCTCACAATTACACCACCAACTCTGGTATAAGTGCAGGTTTAAGAAATAAAATATAAGAATAACCAAACATTACAGCCAATTACAGATTCCCGTAGGTAAGACATGGCTGCCCCCACATAAAGTACTGGGAAATTCACTCAAGTTGCAACTACAATGTAATGGTGCATTTTCTTTTTGTACGGATATCCAAGGTCATGCCTTATTACCCTCGCCGAAGGAGAGAGTATTGCATTTGGGTCCGGGGGTCCGGTTGTCTGTCTGTCTGTCACCTACAGGTCACAATTCTAAGCTGGTCGTCATGAAACTTTACTAAGTTGCAGAGGTAGTCTCAACTGAGAAGCCTATTGATTTTGAGGTCAAAGGTCATCTTGGTCAGATTTCTAAAAATGTAATTTTTCATCCGATTGACTTGAAAGTTGAACAGGATTTGCATATTGCATTACTGAATTTGGAAACCAACTATATTTGTGGTCAAAAGGTCAATTCAAGGGCAAACATCTAAAATCATCAATTTTCAACTGAAAAAAAATCATCAATTTACACCCGATTAACTTGAAATATGAACAGCGATTGCATAGTTCATCACTCAATTGGGAAAACTATTTGAGGTCAAGATGCCAAAGGTTAAACTTCTAAAATCATCAAATTTCACATGAAAAATCGTCAATTAAAATCCGATTAACCTGAGCTTTAATTAAAATTGTCAATTTTAATCTTCATGAAATGGACAATTTGATGTATCCATAGCAACCTTTGGAGAGGGGGGGGTGGATATTGCAAGTATCGTGCTCTGCATGATGTCTTTTTACTTGCAAAATCTCAAGATTTTTCAAGTATGTTGGTTAGTCGATTTTGTTATTCTGTCTTTCTGTCTATCAATCTATCTATCGCCGACAGGTCACAATTTTAAACCGTTCTTCACGAAACTTCACTGCATGGTAGAGTTTGTCATAAGGAAGAAGCCTTGTTTTTGAGGTCAAAAGGTCAACTTAGGCTAAAGGTCAACAACTTGGGTGAGATTTCTACAATCCTCAATTTTCATCCGATCGACTTGAAATTTGAAGAGGAGTTGCATATTTAGTCATTCAATTCAACCACCTATTAACTTTGAGGTAAACATAGGCCCAAAGGGTCAAAATAGTCCAAAAGGCCAATTTGGGCCAAATTTTCTAAAATCCTCAATTTTCATCCTATTGATTTGAAATTTGAAGAGGATTTTCATGTCAGTTTTTTTTCACATTTTCATATCAGTGTATCTTTTCAAGAATAATGCTCTATCGATTTTGATATTCTGTCTGTTTGTCTCTTTGTCGCCTACAGGTCACAATTTTAAACCGATCTTCACAAAACTTCACCACATGGTAGAGCTTGTCATGCGGAAGAAGACTATTGTTTTTGAGCTCAAAAGTCAAAAAGTTTCAACATAACGGCCAAAAGTCCAACCACCACTCTAGGTGACGATTCTAGATAGTGCCTCAACTGTTTCATTCCACCCGCAAAGTTGACTTACATTTGAAGACGATTGCAACACATAGGTCCGGTATTTCTAATTTCACAACCAAGAGTCAGAATATCTATTTCTTACCGAAGCGTTAATTTGTTTAATGATTCTTGCAAAGTATCATCGTGCTCGCCTCGACCGGATGACGTCTTCTTCTGTCTCTGTCTCTGTTATGTCCACCACAGAAACGTTGCAATGCATTCTTCTCTGCAACCGCTTGACGATTGAGACAATTTCATGAGTGTGACTACTCCGTATGATGTTTTTAATATAATGATGTCATTAGTCACATATGGGTGTGGCAGCCATGTTGGAAAACAGAAAAACTTTCGACCTCTATCTCTGAAACTTCACCAAGGAAAAAAATTGAAACTTGGCATATGGAATAACTCCTTCGCGGGAATAACTGTGATGTTTGATGACATCACAAGTTCCTTCATGATGCATTTTATAATTGCATATGTAGAATGCTACATCTGATCAGTATGAAAATTAAGGGTTATCTAGGGATAAAATGGTCCACAGGAAAAAAAAACATTGAGTGATGTCATCAGTCACGTGATTCGGCAGCCACATTGTTTTAAATAAAAAAATTTTAAAATAAAAACAAAATAAACCTTCAATATTCTTCTCAAAGTGTCTGAACAGATTGAGGTGAACTTTACACATATAACCACCTACTCATGAGGAAAAAGTTACACATATGTATCATAGATCACATGGTTTGGCAGCCAATTGGATTTACTCTAAAACCTATAAAATCTCCTCCAGAATGGCTGGACAGATCGAGGGGAAATTTCACACAAATGTTTCCCCAGGCCATGGTGTATAAATTCTAAGAATATATGAAAAGGTCACATGTTTGTTAGCCAATTGGATTGAAGAAAAAGATTAAACAATGTTTTCTCTGGAACTGCTTAATCAACGATGTGAAACTTCAAATTTGTGATCTAGTCGTTGATGGGAATATGTTTTAAATTGAGCTTCATCGATGCATGGTTTGGCACCAGAATTATTTAATTTTTTAATGACTCTTTTTTATTTATTTATTTTTTGAATAAGGCTCACTTGGCTGTGCCTGGATGGTTTTGAGGGTAGCGGAGTAGCAGCTGAAATGCAAATCCGATCCAGGTTCCTCCTGATGACTTAATCTTTGCTTTTTGCTGTTCGAGTTCCTTCTGATTACTCCAATGCAGGACTGTACCCATTTAGTCTCCCAATTGATTTGAATTGAATTTATTTTAATCATATTCCAAATTAAATTGAATAATGAATAATAACACAAAAAAACATCATGGGTCAGGGTCAGATGTCTGATCATAGTGGAGTGCATCAATGCGGGACGTGTTGGTGCCCGGTCATCACTGCTGGCAGTTATAAAGTGGCAGTTCTAATTATGTCTCATTAATGACGTAACACACCAGTACACAAAATACTCCACACAAAAGAAGCCCTGGCAAGGGTGTGCAACCTCTGATTGCTCTTTTTCTTGTTCTAAATGTTCAGTGCGCTGAAGTGGTTAAAAAATAAATAAATAAATAAAGGTTCTTACACAAATCTGTGCAGTTACCCACACAATTAATCTTAAGGACACAAACAAGTAAAACAAATTGATGGTTTTGCAAAACATTTCATTTTGTAAAAAATTTATTGAACCTACCCAACAGTAAATACTTCAATGCTGTACTCACCATCTTTAGAGAGAGAAGTCTGACAAGGTTCTCGCTTCACAAGAGTATCATCCAAAGTCCCTTGAGAAGTGGAGGAAGTGGTGTCGGGAAGACACCCTGCTTCCACCGGAGGAATTTCACCTAAACAATGGCCAATATTAGGTTGGTCTATTGAACTA
>CM068968.1:41150020-41161253 GCA_035128595.1 Eptatretus atami
AGGGAGGTGTGGTTTGGTGCACGTAGTGTAGGCGATCCTAATTCCGTATGGCGTGAATATTTCCCGCCTGCAGAAGCTGTAGTCGCCGACAGATTATAAGCCGCCGATGATGAGGAAGGTAAGTGAGCGCCGTCAGATTTTTCGTTTTTGACAAATGACGGAAAAACTTGAACAACGCTACTGCAATCAAATTTTGTGTAAAGCTGACGATTCCCCAAATGGAAAACGATCTGCAAGAATTCAACAGGCCTTCGGTGAACGCAGCAATGGGCACCACACAGATAAAAGAGTGGTACAACCTCCAAAGATGGTCCACATCAATGGAAAGTGAAGCACGTCTGGTAGGCCCTCAACTATCCCGAAATGAGATCGTCATTGACCAAGTGAGACCTGCGATGCAGAAGTCGTCAAATCACGATCAATGGAGAACTTGCAGACGAGGCGGCGCGTCTAGCATTGATCCGTTCATTCCATTGTGAACTGAATGGATTGGGCTTAAGGAGAATTCTCAGCGAAGTTTGTGGCCAAACTGCTAACGATCGGCAGAAGCAACTCGTTGGAGATCGCACAGGAACATGCTGCAGACTGTGAACAGCGATACGCAACTTCTTCACCACAGTGATCACTGGCGATGAGACAAGTGACCGTCATTTTGTCAAAAACGAAAATCCACGGCGCGCACTGACACTTCCTCCTCATATGGCGGGTCTGTCGGCGATTGACAGCTTCTGCAGGCGGGAAAATATTACGCCATATGGATTTAGGATCCTACAATACGTGCACGCGAACCACTCCTCCTAGCTTCATTTGTTTACATAACACGAAAATTAAGGTTGATACTTTTTGAACACACCTCGAATAATAAGTATATAGTATATATAATTATATATATATATATATATATATATATATATATATAGGGTGTCCAAATAAAAATACAACTTTTCATCTGCTCATAAGAGGATATGTCATAACATATATTTTAAAAAAAAAAGATATATTGGCTGGATAGATAAGCTGAAAGGTTGAAGTTTATGTACCAATGTCAAATAAGTTCCACAAAATTAAATTTTGGTATAGAAACGTCGTTTTCTTTAGACCACATGTTCGACGTAGGCTCCAGTGTTTTGTCCGATCACTGCTGCAAACTGCATTGTCAATGTTCTCCATCACTTTGGGAACGTTCCTGAGGAATGTTCTGGATTTCGTCGTGGATGTTTTCCTTCAGCTGATCAAGAGTCTGAGGCCTAGGGTTTCCATAGATCCTGTTCCTTCGAGATACCCCACAAAGAAGAAGTCTGCAAGGAGTAAGGTCAGGGGAATACGGGTGGCCACTGCAACGTTCTTCGTAGAGGGAGATAAAACGGCCCTCAGAATGTTGGTTGAGAAAACGCTTGTTTCCTGGCTGTAATGGGGCGGTGACATCTGCGGAACCACTGGGTTCCATCTGGATCCAGGTTATTTCTCACTACGGGCCTGAAGTACGTCGCTCAGGCAGATAGAATCCTGAATTACATTTCGTGATAGATCCTCTGGTTTACCGTGAAGTGCGTCCCTGGTCATGCTTCAAGAGAAGTATGGACAATTATCCCATACCACAACCCGCCCCAAACCCCCACATGGTGACTTTGAGATACAGAATCGAGGCACCAGTTCAGTTGATTGCAATTACTAGGATTTCAGTTCCCCCAGTACCGAAAGTTTTGCTTGTTACCTCCGGACAAGTGAGCATTGGCATTCGCCGTCATGTTAAGTTTTTTGAGGAAAGTCTGCATCTTCCTCCAACTTTCCTGAGAAAACAATTTGCAGAAGTCTAGTCGTTGCATTTCTGTTTGATCAGTAAGGCACCGTTTCCATTTGAATTTGGTTGAAAGGCATGAATGTCTTGGCGAAGGATCCCTCTGCAACGGTTGCTCTTATGAATGTTTGTCTTAGGCGAGAAAGTGTCGAATCTATTTTTTTGGACTCTGAACGATCCGCCTGTCTCACATTCCACAATTTTCTTCAGCAACGACCTGTCCTCTCCGACCACTGTGACCCTTTGTAAAGGTTCACAGATGGTTCCCACATTGGTAAACTTTGCGATGGTGCAACTTTATTGTCCGAGAAGTTTGGTGGCATGGCGCAAGTGGATACCGGAAATGTCTCGAGTAAAGACGTTGCAACCTGTTGACACTTTCGTCTGGTGGCCAAAGTTCAACAATTTTCGTCCATGTTGTACGTAATCTGGCATTTTTCTGGCGCTTGCTTGGTATCAAAATTAAACTTCAGGGTCTCCTGCAACAAGAAATGAAGCATTAGGTGACAAAATTGACTGTTTTTTCGGATCAGAACGAAGCATTTTCAAGAGTTGTAATTTTTTGGGACACCATATATTTATATATATATCTCCCTAGCTTCATTTGTTTACGCACGAAAAATTAAGGTTGGATACTTTTTGAACACACCTCGTATTTATTTGTTTCAGTGAGATAGAGCACATAAGATTTAGGAAGATACAACTTTATCTTGCTTGTATATTCACCTATATCACTAAGGAGATCAAAAGACTGTAAAAGGAGATTTTACTGAGTCAATTTGATTCCAGTACAAAAGTAACACCTTATTTTGTCCTGTTAAAAGCAGTAGTAGCAAGTTAAAACAACTAAAAGCAGCAAGTGAATATAATTGAGAATACATGAATATAATTAATTTTATTTCTTCCACCCCCCCCCCCCCCCCCACCTTTTGTCATATTAGGACAAATTTACATAATTATATTACACGTGATCACCATACCCCATTCCTAAAGGAGAAAAGATATCCCTTACACAAGTTCACCCACAACAATGGCAGCGAGCGCTCATAGAAGAATGCTGGACAACGGCCATCTTGATCGTGACCCAGATGGGTTAATGAGTGTGTTTCTGCCTAGTTTATGGCCTGTTGGTCAGCAGCTGTCACGAGTTGTGAAGGCGTGCTACCCGAGGCCAGAAGATGAGCGGTTCAGGGTGTAGATGGAGCAGCACACAATGGGAAACAACGTTTTGACGCTCCTTGAGCTGCAAATGAAGGTAAATCTTGGCAGGTATGAGCTTGGGCCCGACATTTAGTTGCAGATGACACTGGGTTGAAGGAGGTGAAGAGGACTCGAGATGTAACTCAGAGATCCAGCCCCAGCAGAATTTGGGGCCTCGCAGGAGCAGTTCGTGCCACCAAAGTGAGCCATCCACGTTGGAGGCAGCCATGATGGCTCCATGCACCATTTGACGCACATTGCAGATGACCCGCCGTATGGACCTTCAGGGCCTTTGTTGAGCGTTGTGCGACCATGGTAAGTTCACAATGTACTGTATCTGCAGAGCAAGGGTTCTGCGAGTGTGGTCGGGATCGTTCCCCCAGGCAGGCACCATGCAATGGTGACGTTAAGTCTTTGCCTTCTCAGGGTTTGACTTGTCCAACCTTATCTTCAGTGGGTTTTTTTTATTTTTTTTGCATGCTCATCATCTCCTCGGGAAGGGGGTAGTGTCATGATCACGTGTTGAATGCCCAATAACCCAAATATGAGTTCTCCCCATTGTCCAACCTTTCAGTGGAAGTTCTTCTAAAGCTTCATTAGACGAAATCGTATACTGCATAACTCAACTGCTCTCAACACTCCGAAACAAACAAAATCAAGGTTAAACAATGACTAAAATTCAATCAAATGAAGTGGGCTCATGTATTTCAATAAGATTGACAAAGGTTCTCATCGAAGCAATCAACTTGCATTACATGTTATATCAAAATTTGACCTTTCTTTTCTTGTTTTTTTTTTCTTCTTTTCACCTAAACGAAATGCCAAAATCTAAAGAAATCTCAGTTGTATGTATACTCAAAAACAATCATCTCATTTGCTATTTGCATGTAGAAAGAGCAGCAGTATTTATTAGGGTTCCAATCTGCACAATTCTAGAAAGGTCTCCAGTTTGTACCATTAAAGAGGAATGTTTTGAGAGGAAAATTGCCCCCTCTTTAAGCATGAGGCAATCAGTAAAGGTGCCTTTAGTGAGGGCAATGTTGTGGTTGCACAATTGAAAAGTACTATGATAACAAATAACATGTCCAACAAAAATCAATAGTTTTGTCCATCATCCTCCAAAGATCCCTTTTAGTCAAAAAATATTCCATCACCTGTTTAATAATTATGAAAGTTATCTTCTTCTTCTTCGTCTCCTTCAATTTTCAATGTATTTTAATTTGTCTGAGCTATAAGTACAACATTCAAACCCAACAAAAGGACAGGCTCCCCCCTTTTGGAGCAAGTACCAAATCCAAAGCGATTCGATTTTGCACAGTTACCATTTTAACATTTGCAATCATTTTAACATTCATATCTGCAAAACAATCCACAGTTACATTCACAAGCATTTCCAAAGCAACTGCCATATTTATTTATTTATTTATTTTTCAGCGAACCTAGCACTTCCATACTGAGGAAAGATGGTCATTAAAGGCCAAGTCAGTGTTAGAAATACCCTGCTTACTTCGTTGCAAATTTTGAAATGGGAAAGGGGTATGTAAATGTACAAGAAGTACCATTTCATGAAAATCACGCACCTGTCAAATTCATCCGAAAACAAATATAATAGGTATTATTTATTGCTGCTTGTTGCGTCATTCTTTCTATTTCTGCATTGTGGTTAATATAAATACCATGCTGATTTTCCTCATGTATTGATTTTTCCCTTACAGTTAACTTATGATTCCTTAGTATTGTTGCCGCACAAGACAAATCACACCCGCAAAACACACCCACACCACAACAAACAAACACCCCCAATCACACCAGCCACCAACCAGAAAGAAAGCTCACCCGCCCAACCCAAGAGAACAGCATCAAAAGGCCCGCCAATAAACCCACAAAAATAACAACCACACCCCAGAGCACGACCACCAGATGGAAACAACCCCCAAACAAACAGCCACAGTAGAGTCGGCCTCAACCGATCAAGCACAAATAATCATATTTCAGATCCAAAACGACTCACTTCCTACTCCGGCACAACCACCTCCGATGAACTAACAAACGCTCACGACACATGGTAACCTTTATCTCGGACACCCCAGAAACTCCAACCCACAACACTGACACATGAACCCCTCCACATGTGAAAAGAAGGAGATAATAAAAGTACAGACGCCACTGCCATTTACAATTTACCCTAAACCAAACTCAACCAACCCCAGTCGATCCAAACCCATAACCAAGCGCAAAAATTCACACCCCTCCTGCAACACAGGCCACCTCGTACGAACGATCGTCTGCTTAGCATTAATTTCATTCCCTGTGCCCGATCACAACAAAATACAACACAAAACCACCACCACAATCCACCCACAAACACAACCCCCCAACACGAAGCGAGATATTTCGATCGTCCGGATTCCCGTCACACAAAAAACCACAAAACGGGATCCAAAATACCAAACAACACACGGCAAAACCTCCGAAACTCAACCACTGATCCAACAAGACACAACACTGGTCCAAACCCACGGAGGCTAAGTTTCCACACGCAGCACGCTCACGGTCAAATAGACAGGAAAAATGGACACAAACGAGCATGAAAAAATTGAAAACATCGAGGAGATAATATTATTACAAAACTGGGGAGGGGGGAGGGGAGGGGGAGATGATGAGGATCAGGAAAAGATGAAATAAGGGGAGAGCAAAAAACACCAGGAAATATAATAAACGAAAACTCGCACGTATAACCGACGCAAAAAGCACATTAAACAATAACTCACACTCAATAAAAAAGCAAGAAAAACAGGACCAACGAGCAACGCAACCCAACCACACAAAACTCACACTAACACAACCCCAAACCACACCGACCATACCGAGCACACCAAGTCGAAACAAATGGAAACTTTAACAATTCGAAGAAACCCTCAGCCACCCAAAGAACGCGACCAGATCGGCGTACATAGAAAAGATCCAAGGGTCATTGTACATTGGACCCGCAAAAAAAACATCCATCCTACGATAGTGAAGTACTCAATCGCACCGACATCACGAAAACCCCCAAGCCTCGCACGATCCAAAACACATCACCAAAGCAGCAAAAGATAGGACGCCGCAGACCAAAAAACACCACAAGGCACCGCACGAAACAGCGACCGATTGCCACAAATCTTAGCAAGGAAAAAGCAGAGCAAAAAATGGTGTACATATCCGAAAGCCAATCGATCGTGAGGGCTGAGAGGCAACCACAGGAGGTGAAAGACCAAGATGACCGAACGAATACCCAAACCAACGGCACGACCAGACCAAACACGAAGCTCATCCCAGACATAAGACAGTAGAGAATCCAACCTAAAACCTCACCGAAAAACTAACCCATACTTACATATAATAATCAATACTACATAAAACAGCGCGACAAATCCGCACACGAAGCCTCAACTACACAAAAACTATTGATCCCGAAATACACTTACGCAGCGCGCACTAAACCACCCATGCCAGCTAGATACGGAATACAAATAATCAACCAAAAATCCACAAAAACAAACAACACAAAAAAAATCAAAACAGGCAAAAAAACAAGAAAAAAACACGCACACCCAAAGAACCCCCAAGAAGAACCCCCATCCAACACACCAACACAAACATCAACAACCAACAAACCGACCTCGAGAAAACATCAACTCTCATATGCGGACCAAAAAAGAACGAACGACACAAAAAAAAAACAAAAAACAACCACTTACACAAAACCCCAAAAACCCCACCAAACATCCAAACCCCTCTATCACCACAACACTCGACCAACTCCAAAAACTCACCAAAAACAACGCATTGTGCCCAACAAAAAAGCGAACAATCAAGCAGTGAAGAAAACAGATAAGAGGGAGCAACCACACTACCACTAAATACCTCTCTCAACACAACCCCCACAAAACATATCAGCATTGCCTAACCACAAAACGACAGAACACCAAAAATAACCACCAAACAACACACCCACCACCCACCCAGACCAACCCCCAACAAATTGCCCACAAGCAAAAAATCACAAAAGAGGAATACAAAAACAAACACACAAAAAAAAAAAATCAATAAAAGACACCCAAGCAGCAGCTCTACTCCAACTTGAATCCGCATCATAGATAACCTCTCCTAGACAGCGCAGATCACCACAACGCATAATAACCAACCAAAAAACTATCAGTTCCCCCAATCATCAGCACATCGATACCTCCGGACTCCGAGGCCGACGAGCCGTCGTCCGGCGCATACGCCTCTAGTATCCCTACACTGCCCCCATGACCACGTCATCATTACCGCACGCCATGATTCAGACGAACGTACCCGGCCTGTCGTGCAACTCCGCCCACCACCATTCGTGACTGCAACAAAAAAAAAACGACAACCACCCACACACCCCCAAAATGACAAGCCCCACAAACAAGAAACTACACCAAGATTTGGCGTCCAAACGAATCAAAAACAAGGGTGGAAGGACAGCCGAACACGAAAAAAAAAACCAAGGCACAACTGAAAAAGGTTGAAACGTACCAAGGCATAACCATACCCTCACCAGAGAACTAGAGCGTCTCATGTGTCATAGTCTTGAATTGCTACTCCAATCAGGTGGTAAAGTCACAAAACCAAAATAGGTAACACAACAACAAGAGACACGCCCAACAGAATAACCTAACGTACTCACAACCACATAATCTACAACACAAATCACCCAGAGCACACAAAAGTAAGCCAGCAACCAATCATTACCATAATAAATCCACCCACCACAAATTAACAAACTAAGGACATAAGGCGACAGCCACCCAAACAACACAAACCCAAAAACACCGCAAACCACAAATCAACTGCAAGCACACACCAAACGAATTACACCTTACACCCGATACTAATAAACCTTTGCTACCTCTTATAAAGGACCTGTATCGATATAGTAGCCTAAGGCACAGAAAAAACCATTAGCGTTATCAACCCAAATCCAACACCTACAAACCACAATAAATCAACAACATAATAAATAAATTGACCAATCTAGTGCAAACCATAGCTAAGCAGCCACGCAGAACGACCACAACCCATATGGAAACCCAAACCATCCAAAACATCCACCTACAACCAAAATACACACCCCATGTCACACGTGCATCCACAACAGCTCCCAACAAGTAAATTAGCAACATTAACATAACATCCCAATCAAAATTCCATACCACCATACCAGCATCACAACCGAACAACAAACAATCCGACTGCGCACGTACCCCACAAAACCCCTAGTGACTCACTAAACACATCCCATCAACACTCGATCGTTCCCAGATATACTGGTTTCCCAACCTAGAAGATGAAGAAGCACTCTATCTAATACTCCTTGCCAAATTTCCGAATATCCCAAACACAAACAAGACATCGGTAGAAAAGAACAAACAACCCAAAAACACACCATTGCGCCCGACACATCCTCTCCAGTACCAGAAAAAAAAAAGCACAAACAACCCAATAACTAATACCTAAAAACAAAAAAAACCACTACTCGCGCACTTACCGCACGACAAAACATAACAATAACCATGCCACTACAAGCCCGTTTACCCCACTCGCACATCTCCAACAATCCCATTAATTCCAAAAAAAAATACAAACAAGATAAAGATCAATTTAAACCCAAACCCTAGAACACAGCAAGACCGACCAAAAACCCAACACAAGACCCACAAACCAACCACCTTCCCACCCACCACCCCACACCACCAACACCCCAACTCGCCCTAAAAACCCCCCCCCCCACCCCACACACTCCAACCACCCACACCAAAAAAACAAACAACACGAAAACACACAGCTCCAACACCAAAAAACCTAAACAACAATGACCCAACGGCCATCAACCACCCAACCAAACAACACACACAACAACAACAAACAACAAAAACAAAACCAACACCCACATAAACAACAAACAAACACAAAAACCAACCCAAACCCAAAAAAAAACCAGAACCCAACAACCCCCAGCCCGCCAACACACACACACAACTACCTAAAACGGCACCTACCAAAAACATCAACACAACATAAAACACAACCAACGCACTCACCCCCAAACACGAAAAAGACAGATGCAAACAACTAACAAAAATTGAGATCCAAGCAACAAGACTCGAAAGCAGATAAGAAACTTTCATTTTACACACAACCTTACACCCAATACCAAAACATAATAAACCAAAAGCAAACCAACAAACCCAAAACACAAAACAAACTCCACTAAACACACTCTCAAAACACCACCTAGATCAAACAACAAGAACTCCACCAAATAATCAACCACATATCTCAAAACAAACAACCATACTAATATACGCTCGAACAAGATCAGACCCCAAGTTACAAAAAAACAAATCATAACAAATAGACATAAAACCACACTACTAACAAAAATGAATAAAAAACAAACATAACCAAGAGAAAAATCCTATAGTCTCTAATTCAAAACCCACCCCCCTATAATTATAAACTACCCAAACAAACATACATTACATTGAACAGACAGTCCAGAACTCCAGCCCAAAAACACACCCATACATATATCAATTTCTAAGTGCAAGCTGAGCTCACTCCGCCAAAAATAAAATTACAAACTACCACGTTAATCATGTGTACACCATCCCAACCATCAATCCCCAAACAATAAAAACTTACATATACACACACCATTAACCAATCCGCCACACATGAGTCTTAAACTTCTTATGAACATGACAACAAAACCAGTAAAACACACCACAGGTCGACTAGAACCACCAAAATAAAGTGAAAAAAAACACTTTCTAATGACAAATCTCACATGCAAAATACAACATATTTCCCATCCACAACAGAGCCATCAAACCATCTTAACAATTCACTCCCAAACACCGCCATAACAAACAACCCACCGCTCCAACCCCCCACCCCACCCCAAATGAGAACCATAAGCTGATTCTCGACTAAGAGAAATTAGCCAACCACTGATCATACTATATTACAAGCAATTAAATAAGGGTAATTAAACACGAAACAATGTCTATCGATGTAGTCAACACGAAGCCAATAAACAAAAACGACAACAAACAAGCCGCAAGACGCCTCCAACCCAGGAGCTCATAATTCCAGGGACTTCCCTCAAGAACTCTTGCGAAGCCACCATCTCTACAAAAAGTTGATAAGCGGGTACAGACAAACATGCACACCATAATGCAACACACAACACCAAAAACAGCATGTGATTTGTCGGACGCTGCCAAACTCTTGACATGCTACCAACAAGCACCAAGAGACAACACCTTGGCTGCAGAGCGTTTCATTTGGGAACACATAACTTAGACAACCTCTCGTTACAAAACAGACATCTAGAAACAGTTCTCACACAACAGTTCAAAGATCATCAGACAAAATACACACAACACATGCTAATGCGCGGACACTTTATATTAAAATTCATTATAAAAACAATCAGCTTTCTCACTTATAACATAACCCATTCTCTGCGACCAGATTTATGCGACATCATCCATCAATGTTACTATCAACTCATAGACAAACATACTCCCAACAACACACAGAACTGACAACATCTAAACACAACATATTACGACTTCACATGAACTCCAAAGGCCCACATACCAAAATACATAAAATAAGATGTTTTTGCTTTCTGTATTGAGTGACAGTTGCCTTGGCTTCTGGCGCAAAAGCACAGCAGACCAGAATACACGAACAAGGCGTTGGCTTCCAAGCCCCTAGAATATTGTTATGATAACAATTCGGAGGCTACACAACAGACACCAAAACATACACACCACAACCAACAAACAACGACACATACGACACAAAACAACCCCACAACACAAATACAAACACGTGATGCAAGCATCAGTCACGAGACACAGCCACCCAGGCCCCCGCCACATGTCAACAACAGCCAGACAACATTAATTATCTCTGACTAAGACGTACGTAGATTACTACTAGTTTTGACCGAGTTCTCTCGGATACTCTAACATTTATTGAAAGACTAGACGACCCTAGAACCCTTTGGCGTTCCCGTTGTGACAGCGGTTGATAAAAAAAATTATTTAAAAAAAAGATAGCTCCAGCGAAACACATAGCTAGAGTTGTTTGCATTGATCAAATACTCCCGAAGAGTACTTCACTGAATCGGGAATTGATTTTTTTAAT
>CM068968.1:41165121-41184777 GCA_035128595.1 Eptatretus atami
TTTGGGCAGGAATTTGTCTTCAACATCCATCAACTAATGTCATCAATCAACTTTAATATCCATCAACTTTAAAAACAGCATGCCTAGTTTAACGTCCATCCGAGGGATCACGCATACATTAATGAATCGCCCGACCTGCGAAACACCATGATGACAGTTTATAATGGGTTTCATAAAATGTTTAAAGCAGCTATGTGGAATTCTTGTGGAGGACAGACTACTGAAGGAGAAATAGCACTGGGGGGGGGGATTCTCCCCGCCCCTTGGAGCCATGCAGTAGCACTTGGAACAAAGGGCGAGCACGCGTTCACCCACAAATTCTGACTTGATGATCCTGGGAGTACGTTCACTCCATTTGACGCAGGCAAGCCAGTTATTGTGGTCCTGGATGAACTTATGCTGAAGCTGGGGGTGCACAACGTCATCCAGTGAGCAGGTGGACAACCCAAGGTATACTGCAGACTATCAGTGCCCACTTTGATGAGCTCATAGTCCTTGCGATCAATGTACTTATCAAGGAAGTCATAATGTAACTCCAGGATGCACAACTTGACCAGTTGGTAAACAGTAATACCCACCTGGTATGACCTCCGAATGATGATGTGGGGTTTGCGATATGGATTTCGTATGCAGCCCCAATCTCTTCAAGATCTTCGAACCACACTGCGTAGAGCTCGATCAACTGATTTTTCATCCTCAGTGTGAGTGGCCCTGGTTTGCTGCTCAAGGACCTCAATCATTTTGCCATATTATGCACTATTTCCAAGGAGTTTGAAAACATCGGCAAACATAGCTTTGGATTTTTCTATATCACCAGTGTGCCTCACAGTGGTAACCTGATCAACAAACCAGCCAAAGATGCGATGGAGGGTATAGCCAATGGTGCAGTGGCAGGCAGTGATCTGGAGCCCATGTGCGATCGGGGCATTCTACCACTGCAGAATCGGGGCATGTAGGAGCAAACTTTTCTGCAGATAACATTGACATATTCATCCTTCTGTTGCATTACTGCAACCAATGTCAAATCTCCTGCAATGTTCTCATGGTTTCACCAATACAAGGTCAAGATGTTTTGGACATCAATGCTACAGTCGAGAATCACCAGGTGATCCTCCCAGATCTGCTTGCTGCTCATGTTCTTACCGGGTAAGACGCAGTTGCTTCATACTTTGGCATTGGTAAAGGTGTTGGATTCAAAATTATGTGGATTGGAAAATACAAACTTGAGCTCTTTGGTATGATTGATGGAGATGTATCTTTCTCAGATAAAGCTCGAAAATTCATGTTAGCCTGTTATGGGCACGTCAACTGCACATCATTCACAGAGGCCCGACAGAGAGCATGGTCATTCAAAGTTGGCAGAAGCAAGGCTGGTATACCAAAGCTTTGTTCACTGCCACCCACGAGTGAAGCATTCAAGGAGAATGTGGCTCGCACCCACCTACAAGTTTCTATTTGGCTTCATTCAGGTTAGGTCAGGTATGGAAGCATGCGCCGGAACAGCACGTCGCTGTTTCCGCTTCCCCCCGGTACTCCAGGGGTCTCCGTCTGGCTATCCCCAAGGCAGATGCCCGGTGCATCCCCATTTCCAGATCCAAGATGGCCGACTGGTGGCCATTTTGTTACTTAAATGTGTACCCAACCATTTCTCAGAGATGCATGGTCCGATTTTGTTCAAATGTGGCACAAGCACAGCGTATGATGGCGTACACGTGCACCTCACTTTATTTTGCGATCTGATCAAAGACGGCTGACTAGTAGACTGGCTCCAATAAGAATGCTCCAGGCAGTTGAACCATCACTTGCAGAGGTTTAAATCACTTTTACTTTATTAAAAATACTTCAAATGCGTCGGTAAAAACCGTGCCTTGTCCATAAAACCACACCGGGGAATAATCCCTCTCGCCCACTTGCAGCTGAGATGACTCGACACATAGGTGGAGCATAAATACGCATGAGGCAAAACATGCGTGGAACATAATACACATTTTACATTCAAACACGGTTACATCACACTCCTCGCCTGGTTTTTATATAAACCATTACAGCAATTGATTGTGCAAAGAGAATTACTTGAACTTGAGAACCAGGGTAGCCACCTTGGTTCGAAACAGTCAAATTGTTATTGAACATTATCGAAAATTAAATAAACTGACTACACTGTTTATGATGTACTGTCACGAAATTCATGGACCAAACTATGGCTAATGGATAGGGGAAATAACATGAGAATATGAAATTCACAATGAATAGAACACAATGAAGGAATTCACTCTTCCACCGCTGGTATAAGCAGTATGACCTCAGTTACAGGTCGCAGGTAGACAGATATGGAATTTGCTGTCTTTCATGGTGTGGATTCGCACCTTTTAAACCCGACTGTCTGTGCTGGGCAATGTCTCAATCACAGTCCATAGGGCCAGTTGTTCCTGTGCGCATCTGCCTTCAGCAGAAAGTTGTCACTGACACAAAGGTTGCGTTTCTTGACTTGCCACCGTGGATGGGGCTGCAGGGGTGTTTTTGCACCATCATGACCAGAAGATATTCGACAGTGAGAATAATTTTAATTGACAGTGCGAACAATGTAACTCCTTGGCTGAATGGTCGATGACAGAGCACATCTGGTACATATTTTCCATTGGTTAAGAAGGATGAGTCTGGATTGAAATGTTTTTGCTTTGAATGTTCTGCAATGTGCAAGAGGGTGTTTGGTTCTGTGAATGGGGCAGAATTGGTGCGGATACTCCATTTGATGATGAGTGTGCTCATTTCCAGAAGAAGACGCGACTGCTGCGGTTGCTCGACAATCTGAAGCAGCAATTCACCTGTGACTTGAGTCTTGCTTACTCTGACCCTTGGACGAGTGTCATTCGTGAAGGCAGACATTCTGCTCTTCGTGGTGAGTGGAGCTATTACCATCACAGCTGAATAACGTGATCTGTCATCATATTCTGAGGAAATCATCATATTGAGGTCATTTTGATTCTTTACATTGCGCCGGATGAAGGATGCGAGCATCAAAAATGGCGGAAGGTGACATTGAGGGTTTCTTTGTCCTTGAAGGCCTCCCTCCATCAATGATCTACATTCTGCAAGGTCAGGTGGTCGCTTCGCTATGATTGGTTTTAGGAACAGAGATATATCCAAAGCTTCAAGTCCTGGATGGGAACCATCATTTTTGGCGGCCTCTATTTCCTCGATGGTATCACGAAACTTCAAAATTTTGCAGTCATGAGGATAGATTTAAGGAAAAGTTCCAGCTTATTCCGCAATGATTGTGTAACTGCTTCAATGCTGTCGAATCTTTCTTGATGGCAATTCCAGACCTGCTCTAAACCGACATCAAGGTTAGAAATGTAAACTCAGTTAAGACGCTCGACGAGTGCTTTGGATTCTGAACCATCAGTCATATGTTGAACTATGAGGTTAAGCTGTTCATCGGATGCTGGTATTACTCCTCTGATCATGTCCTGGAAGGCCTCTGATCATGTCCGCACACCGTGTCCTGAATTTCTCAGACTTATCGTCAAAAACAGAAATCCTTTTTGAAACTAAGTCTCGACGAGACAAATAATTTACACAGTCCTGCAAGGCAGGCATCACTGTTGGCATGATTGATGGCTCGACTTCTCGACTCAACAGTGAATGGCTAGACACTGGTAATGTCGTTGCCGGATGTGTGTTGTGGGTCCTCACAACATATGCGGGTACAGCCCGGGTGTACATTGGATTTTGTGAGAAATAACCCAATTGGTTGTCGGTTGTATTCCCACTGGACGGCGATGTAAGGTCAGTATACATGGTGGGATACCGAGCATTCATAATCGGAGCTGGGTTTATGACCCACGAGCTCATAACAGGGCATGTTAACACAGTGGGGGTTGATGTGCAGCCATGACACGTAGCACTGGAGAAGGATGACTACATGAAGGTTGTGTGGAAGGCATTAGTTGGTGTCTGGTGAGTTGCGTACAATAAACCAGGAGCTGGCATCGTGTTATATTAAGCAGAGAGAACTTCCCTGTTGTATAAGTTTGATGTCGATGAGTTCTCCATGGATGCTCGTGCTGCAACGTTGACAGCTGGTGAAAGGGGGTCTGTCTGAAATAACAGTTGTACGAGCGACGTCGCTGGGTCACCACTTACCCAGGTATCTGGTGGAATAACTTCAGTATCGTCTTCAGATAGAATGGATGGCAGCGAAGACATAGCATAATCCCTGGACAAGAGCATTCCCACCTTCTCCGCAGGTATAGGTAATCTAGATGTCGAAATGTTGTCGAATCCGCCCCAACACAGAGCATCAGACATCGCTTCCAAACGGGCCTTAGCCACGGCAGCATCTTACTCTCGCTTCAGCAGTTTGAAATATATCTGATGCTGCGTAGTTTTCAATTGTTGCTGCATCTGTTGATGTTCTTCAGGTAGCAACACAGCTTCATCCGATTTGCATCCCATGCCAGCTCTGACAGAGGCGTCGGCTGCTTCTGCTTTGGCCTTCAAAAAGAGCGAAGACCTAGAAGATTTGATGAACCAGCGACAGACCATGTATGAAGCGAGCTCGACATGGCAGCTCTTGACGAACCCCTGGAGCCAGAGACAGACCGCATTTGAAGTGAGCTCAACATCGCAGGCTCTTCTTCCTCCCTGTGGCGAGACGAGTGTGAAGTCAGGTTTCTGCTATCCGAGAACAGCCTACGTGTCCCAATTCTTGAATAAGAATGCTCCTGGAAGTTCAACCAACACTTGCAGAGGTTTAACACTTTTTCTTTATTTAAAACACTCCAACCACGACGGTAAAAAATTGGCAATCAGTGGAGCAGCACAGTAGTTGTTATCAAGTAGGAAGGCTAACTTAAGCATGTTGTTCTTTTCAGTAAAAGTGGAGACTAATGCCACAGCATCCTGTCATTTTAAAAAGAATGATGAGCTATCGTGTGCTCATTCAATGAATGACAAAAAGATACAAAATGGTACCCATGACCCACGTGACCAGAAATTTCCAAGAAGCGCCATGTCACTACTCCTAGTATATTGGGGTTCTACTCCTTACTGCCCAGCCCTTGCCCCAACCATGTCATGCACGTTCTTACAAAACCACCTACATCGCTTTCCTCTCCAAGTCTGAACTCAACACTCCTCCATTCATTCATCCCCCTCTTCTTTCACAGGTGGATCATCTTCCCAACTATGTTATCCCATGTTCTTCCCTCCAGGCCTTCAAAATGTTTGCTGTCCATCACCATTTCATGGTCTCTCCTGTTTATACAGCTGAGCTTCACTACAACCACCGAGACACCTGCACTGCATCCGTACATTTTTGTGCTTCTGTTTCCCCCTTTGGCCCACTCCTGGTTTGTTGACCCTTTGCAAGCCTGTTCTTCCACTCTTCCATGAATCTGTGTAGAAATAAAATTTATACTTCCTTATAAATCTCCATTTGCGAAAAATATTGTTGTGGGAATGCCTTCCAGGGAATAACTTTGCATAGTACAGTGATAGCTATTTACCATATTGTATGTATTAGCATCAACATGGGGTAATTTAAATGTGATGTAGGATATACATCATTACACGGACAGAAAGAAGCCATCTTCCTTACCCCCCCCCCACGCCACCCCTTCAACGTATGTCAAAAACACCATCCCTTGACACCCTTTTTAATGTTCTTCTCCAAATAATCTGTCCTTTATGTTCTCTAAAGTCATCTGACAGGCCATCAGGCACCAAGTTCAGGCGGGAAAGCCGCCATCACGTAAAGCGTGCAGACCAATGGCAGCCAATGTGCCAATTATGTGCCAATGGCAGCCAAGAGGGGAAGGGTTAGTTGCGTCACAGCTGAAGGTGGGGGCCAATTCTATAAAAGGATGTGATATAAACGACTTGCGGGCAGAGGGACATGAAGCTTACAGTGGATCCCACACACGAGATGCATTGGAGTTTCTCCCATAACGGACCCTTTGCTATGCCCCCACATAGAGAGCCACAAGCACTCACCCCTTCATGCCAGCTCATGTCTGTGGCCAAGAACTGTTTATTGCTTGCAAATGTTAACAGTTGGGACTCTGTGTCCTGCCAGAAGCAGCCCGGGTACTTATGTCCTGTCTGGCGCTATATTGTAACGGATCTGGAAGCCATATGCATTCAAACATACAGATGTCCCAAGAGTCAGTTATTCCGTTAAGTACATGTGAGACAGGTCCCTTCCTTTTGTCTAGTGGGAGAATCAAAGGTGTGCGTTGCGATGTCCTTTTAGGTAGGTTATTAAATCTTTACATCCAACAAACCATCGAAGACCACCCAACGAACATCCAACAACCATCCCATCCCCCATCACGATCCACTGTCCACCTGCGTCTCTGGAGCCTCGTGTTTCGAGGCAAAATCTTTGTGAAGTACCTTCTTTTTGACGAGTATGGGCACGCGTGGAGTGGGGGCGGGGTTTTCCCCGGCATGGCCGAAATCCCACCCAGAAAGGGCGGACCCATAGAAGCCCCGTCCAATCGGGGCGAACAGTGATGTCAGTTTCACCAAGGCCCCTCCCCGCTGAGGGAGGTCCATAAAATTACCGACGCCATCCTCAGCGGAGAGTTCTGTGAAGAGGAGTCTCGAGAGTTCAGTGGAGAGGAGTTCTGTGGACGAGAGTTCTTGGGGGGGTCGTTCGTCATGGTTGTTGGGTTGTTTTTGGGGGGGTCGCTTTGGAGGTTTTTTTTGTTTTTTTCGAGGGTTGCGAGGAGTGCTGGTTGCGAGGAGCGTTGACGTGAGAGGGTCGTGGAGTTCGTACAGTGCTTGCAGTGAAAGGCTTGGAGCTCGTGAAGCAACCCTGAGAGCAGAGAGCGTTGGACCCTGATCCCGCCTCGGACTCTGCTCTACTCGACCCGGGCTCCTTCGAGACACGGTCTCCACGCGTGCGGCCGTATGACCATTAACAGGTGCCGCACCACGGAGCACCCATCCCTCCAACGTACAGGTACCCCGCCGAACCACAACCCCAGCTCGTCTCTCTCCCTGGCTGTGGGGGTCCAATAAAAATCTGGGTTTCTTATCATCTGAGTGTGCGTCTGAGTGTGTGGGCCCTTCTTGTAAGTAGAAACTGTTTAAGTGTTTATTCATCATTGTAAATTCTTGCCTGTTTATTCCCGTGTAAGTTTGCTCTGTGTCTTCTTTATTGTAAATAAATTATTATGAGAATGTTCCCAGTTCGTTTTCGTCTTTTCCTTCATTGGTCCAGCATGGTTCGGATCTGAGTTTTAGCCGAGTTTTATACCCGATAATCGGTTCATCCTAACCGGCATGGCTTTGGCAGTTCCGCTCGACTGCACCGAACCGGAAGTTGTAGTCAGTAGTTGGAACTCTACCGCAGTCAGTAGAGTGACCCGCTTCGAGCAAGACGTGTCGAGGGCGTGGTTCCTCGGTAGTCAAAATCGCGTAGTTAATTAGGTAAATTGGTTCTAGACAAAAAGACCCTACACTACGCGGTTGAGATATTGGCAACCTCGGTCGGTTCAGTGATCCGCCGGCTCACGGGGTTATCCAGAGCGACGGCCTACAATTGCAGGAGTCCGGTGGGAGGCGACGTAATTTCCCCCACTTCTCGCCATTGACCCCCGGCCCGCAACAATATATTGCTTATTTACTGAGGAGTGTCTGAGGCCTCAAGGCTTCAAGTAATGAAATAATCTCCTTTTGTTTGTTGGCTCAGGGCAGGTATTTAGGTTGGATTGGTAATCATTGCTTTGCTTCTTTTTGTATTCAGACACCATGGTCTCTCAATACACTTTATGAATACACTTGGTCTCCGGGTACATCTCTGATCGCTACTTTGAGTTGTACACATCCGTTAAAAGACAGATTGGATTGGGTGATTAGCGCCCAGGACAAGAACGTGCCTGCGTCCAGCGATTTTGCGTGGTCGCTATTAGAACAAAACAGATGAAGGGTACCGATCAGCATGGCCCATGATTGGCTTAATTATTCCATCGGAGCGAGGCATCAGAGGAAGGCCGAATGCCTCAATTCTGTGTTTGCTGCCAAATCTTGCGTCCCCAACGCCTCGCTCGCGGTACCCGTCCTTCCCTATCATACCTTGTACTCTGTGTCTTTTGCACTCGAGAAGGTGACGAAGGCTCTTTCAATCCTTGACTCGACACTGGAATGGATGGCATCAGCTCACGTGTCCTAAAAACATGCTCTGCTGCTCTTGCACACCCTCTCTTTGTCCTTTTCACCCAAGCATTTGTCAGAGGTTATCTTCCATCTGTTTGGAAAGCAGACATCACCACTGCATTACCGAAAAGGTGCAAAAACTAATTCTCAACTACAGACCCATCAGCTTACTTCCAAACATCAGGAAGGTCATGGAATCCATCATTACAGATAATATGAAATCCTTACTTTTCTCCAACAACCTCATCTCAGATCACCAATTTGATTTCAGACATGATCACTCCACCTTGGAAATGCTGCCCAACAATGGATGGAGGCCCTCAATATTTGATACGAGATCAGGGCCGTCTCTCTGGACATATCTCGTGCTTTTGATAGTCTGGCATCCTGCCTTACTCTCCAAACTCTCTGACTTTGGCATCCATGGACAACTCCCACAACTGGTATCCAAGGCTTACCAACTTCTTCGAATCTCGTAGCCAACATGTGGCACTCAACCCAATCCTTTCATCTCCTTTCAATGTCGAGGCTGGAATGCCCAAGGCAGTGTTCTGGGCCCAGTGCTATTCCTGATCTTTATCGATGAATTCTCTGACTCTCCACAAAATCCTCTTTATCTATTTGCTGATGACTACACCCTCTACCATGACATCTCTCATCCTTCTCCTTGTAACAGACAGGCAGCAGCCTCTTCCCTCTCCTCAGACCTTGACAAAATCACAAACTGATCAAGCACAATTTTGCTTATGTATCCATCTTGTCCATCCTTCGCGTTCTCCCTTTCCCTTCAACATTACCTGCAGCCCTTGTTTGTCCATCTCTGTCGACTTTCTCCTTCTGCCCTGCTGTTCCCTTTGTTATGTTGTGTCTTGATCTGTTCTGCATCATTGCTTTCCACGAGCCTCGACCATGTATAAAAACAAGCAAACAATGCCCCGACATTCGCGGCATTTTTCAGGCACGTATCCTCCGCGAATGTCGGGTTCCGACAGTACTTCAACTCGGTGATCAATCGTATCCATATGAACCTTATAATGCAACTTCAAATATGATCAGGTCCTGAAGACATCTTTACAAAACCCAAATTCCAAGAGCAGTCAAGAAAACCTGTGTCGATCATATTTCTTTAGATCAATAACAATGTAAAAAATATTTGCATCAAACAAAACAACATTTGTATGGCCTTTTGCCCGACGTTGTTAATCATCACATCTTCAGATTATACGAGCAGAACATCATTGAGTAATGTGGAGACTCATTGGTGAAGACTGGACTGGCATCCCAGAGGTTGCAAAGTTCACATCCTGCTACTCAGGATTTGAATTGTAATCTTCAGGAAGTCATCAGTTTCAGAACAGCAATGTCCCAAATGGATCAATTGTCAGTTAACAAAAAGAAAAGAAAAGAAAAAGAAAAAGGAAGCTGGCTCATAAGCGATCTCCAGGGATGTCACGAGTGTTGCCTCGAGTTTATTGTACATGTGACACAAGTCCACTCACCATGATCAACTCTTATTCCCCTCCCTCGTTACAGGTGGTCATTATGAATGTCTGTTGGTCCTCCTCTTCTCCTGAAGTTACGATTTGGCAAAAAATAAAATTCATGTGACTTATTTAATGCAAGTAATTTTCACAAAAATAAAAAAAATAATGATTTTTGACAAATAATTTTGGTCACATCTCATACTCATTAATTATATTGTTCTTTAAAATGAATGGATGTTCCTTTTTGTTTTATTTCAAACGAGTCTTTTGACAAACTGAGCGTTTGAATGCCTTCTCACTGGTATTATAATCTACTCCATCTTATTCATGTGAAGACGAAGAAGTGAAAGTATTATTACAAACAGAACAATCGAATGTCTTTTTAATGCATAAATCATTTTGTGCATCTTCGCATTAAATTATGAAGTCGTGAAATCATTTTTACAAACAATGCAAGGGAGTTTCTTCTCACCAGCGTTAATAATTTAATTTATATTTTGATATAATGAACTCGTTGAGGTCTTTTTACAAATACAGAAATTGAAAGTCTTCACACCGGCGTTGATTATCTCATGATTCTTGGGGAAACATGACCTTGAGAAGGTCTTTTTACAAATGGAGCAATCGGAAGTCTTTTAGTCAGTGGGAAACGTTTCATCTGAATGTCAATGAGACACATTTGAGTCAATTATATCAAAGGAGCAATCGAGTCTTCTCACCAGAGTGAACCACCTCATTTTCCTTCAGGTACAGGGTGTATCAAAAAAAGGTTAACCACTTCAAAATTTTATTAACCAAAACATTGAGTAACTAGAATGGAACTCGGTAGAGCACGTATCTCTGCCACGTTATGCCTGATCCACGAGAACATATCGGGCCAGATACATTTTTGAAATATCATGCTATGTATATCGTTTTTGAGCCCTATCTCTCAATGATGAAGAATCACTTTAAAAATTCTAGTCGTCGGATCTGAATTCGGATCTTCACCAAAATCTAATCAGTTCATCCTTGTCACACACCCAATGCGTCCACCAAGTTTCATCCGAATCCATCCACAACTTTTTGAGACATCGTGCTATATATTAGTTTAGCCCTATGAATGGTGAAGCATCACTTAAAAAAATTCCAGTAGTCGGATCTGGATCCAGATCTTCACCAAAATCTAATGAGTTCGTCCTTGTCACACACCGAACCTGTCCACAAAATTTCATCCAGATCCGTCCACAACTTTTTGAGATATCCCGTACACAGACAATCAGACAGAAAGGGGTGAAAAACACCGCCACCTTCAGTGGCGGCGGTAATAAAACAAAAAATTAACTTGAAAAATGAAAACCAAATCACGGAGAAATGAAACTCATTATGCGTTAATGCGTTTATAGTTAAGGTGTTCGATGTGAGCACCCCCATGCACACAACATGCATTCACATGAATTGCGAAGTTTTCAATGACGTTTCTGCACGTTTTAATGGTTACTCTCGATCCATAAACCTCAACTGCTGCCTTCAGATCAGGTTCAGATCTGGGGTGTTCCTTGTAGACATTATCCTTACAAGCTCCCCAGCAGAAAAAAAAATCCAATGGATTGAGGTCGGAGCTGTGTGGAGACAATTCATTTTCCATACGCAAACTGAGAACTCGTCCGAATTTTTGATGCAGAAAAAGGCAATTGTTTTGTTGGCTGTATGCGGGGTAGCACCGTCTTGCATGAACCACTGTCGCCGGAGGGCTGCAGTGCTCATCGATTGCTTCAAGTCTTCGTAAAATGCGTTGACAATCGACCGGTATCATTCTTGATTGATGATAACCGTTCTTCAGGTTTTGTCTTCAAACCAATACGGCCTAAACACACATCTGTAATCGACAGCCACAAAAGCAGTGACTTTCCGACCCTTAAGCGACTTCTCTTCAACCTCATCTGGGCGTTGACTTCCCCAGAAAATGCTGTTGTGTGAATTGACAGCACCATTGACGTGAAAGTGTGCCTCGTCACTCTCGAAACCACACATTGTGAATCCATTTTGGGTTTTCCTCCATCTTCTGCTGCAGCATCTCACACATAGCGACTCGTGCTGCTTTATCCCCGTCGGCCAATTCATGGGCTGTTGTGATGTGGTAACAAAAGAGGTTTAAATCTTGTTTCATTATTCTTCTGATACTGCTGGGAGTGAGACCCAGATCAAGGATTTTTGTCGATGCAATTTCTTCAGACTTTGCATGACTGACTCACAAACTCGTTCCATGTTTCCTTCATTCCGTACACTTCTTGGATGGCCAGACCTTCCCTTGTTAATGTTGAGAATCGTCCCTTCATTTATGAAGTTTTTCACAAGTTTCCAAATGGCTGGCTTGCTTGGCTTGTTTCTGGGATGCACTCCATATTCAGTACAGAACCTTGTCTGGAAGGAAGCAATTGATTTGGTCTCAAAGTACCACTTGACAATGTTTACTCTTTGCTCCATAGAAAACGTCATTTTTCCCGTAGAATACTTTGGTTATGCTTGAATGACTTCTCCAAAGATCATTGATCACTCCTGCAAAACCCCCCAAAAAATTAAGGTAATGACAAAGTACAAAGGTCATTTGAAGCGGTTAACCTTTTATTGACACACCCTGTAAGATTAACACGAGACCTTTTTACAAAAGGGGGAATCCAAAGTCTTCTCGTCAGTGGGAATTGTTTCATCCACATTCAGATGAGACACATTCGAGGCCTTTTTATCAAAGGAGCAAGTGAAAGTGTTCTCACTGGTGTGAACCACCTCATCTTCCTTCAGGTAAGATGAACTTGAGGACATCTCTTTACAAAGAGGGGAATCAAAAATATTTTTGCTAATGTGAATAATCTTATGGTTCTGCAGGTAAAATAAACTCGAGAAGACCATTTTACAAACATGGCAACGGAATGTCTTTTCGCCGGTGCAAATTTTCATATGCTTCTGCAGGTAAGATAAACAGGAGAACACCTTGTTACAAAAAGAACAACTCAACGTCTTTCTACCAGTGCAAATGAGCTCATGCTTTTGTACGTAATATGAAGTCGATAATTTTTGGTTACAAATCGAGCAACGAAAAGAGTTTTCTTCTGAATGAATTTTCTGGTGAGTCTTCAAATAATATTCCGTGCAGAAAGTCTTCTCACAAACACAGCATTTGTTTGACGTTTCTCCAGTATGAATCTTCAGGTGCATTTTCAAATACGTTGAACTTAAGAAGGCCTTTTGGCAAACCGAGCAGTTGTATGGCTTCTTACCTGCATGTACAATCTTATGCATATCCAGTTGTGATGAATGTACAAAAGCCTTTTCACAAACTGGACACTTGTAACGTTTCACATCTGGGTGAACCACCTTATGTGCTGTTAACTGAGAATGATGTGGGAACACCATTTTACAAACACGGCACTTGAACTGACTCTTCCGAACAGGACAGTGGTTGGATTTACTGTCTTCACATGAATTTTGAGAGCTGCCCTTGCTCCTCGTGTTGTATTTCGAAAAAAAGTTATTGTAAGAAGACAACCGGTTTTCAACATGCTTCTCTTGTTCTTCTGCAATGACAATAAAAAATTTTTAGTGCACACAGTCTTTTTTCCAGATTTACTCACTAACCCTCAATATTTCCATTGACAACTAGAAGGGCACATGGGAGAGCGCATACCTCCTCCAGGCTGATTAGTTTACATTTCATATCTCACTGATCTGATGGGCCAGATCTGGATTCGGTCATGAACTGAAATTAAATCTGCTTGTTCTTGTCACCTAACCAACTCATCCACCAAGTTTCGTCTGAATCCATCCATAATTAGTTGAAATATTGTGCTGTATAACGTTTTCATCTTTTCACTCAATGGTGAAAAATCACGTTAAAAATTCTCGGATCCAGATCTGGATTCAGATCTTCACCAAAATATAATCATTTCATCCTCGTCACATACCCAAACTCTCCACCAAATTTCGTCCGAATCTGTCCACAACTTTTTTAGATATTTTGTTCACAAACAAAGGAAAAAAAAAATCACTCATAGAGCGACAATTGGCAAAACAGAACAAAGTAGAACAGCACTCGGTGGAGCGCATACCTCCACCAGGCTAAACAGTTTACGTTTTGTATCCCATTGATTGGCTGGATCTGAACCAAAACCTAATCTGCTTGTTCTTGTCACCAAACCACTCATCCACCTAGTTTTGTCACAACTCATCTACAACTTTTTGAGATATCATATATATATATATATATATATTATTATATATACATAATTTTTGTTCTATTTTCAAATTTAGAAATTAGGCCTATGTTGACCTTTTGACCTTAAAAATAAATGGTGGTTGAACTCATTAACCTGATATGCAAATCTTGTTCAAATTTCAAGTGGATCAGATGAAAATTAAGGATTTTACAAATCCCATCCAAGTTGTTGACCTTTGGCTTATGATGACCTAAAAAATAATTGCCGGTTAAGTTCAGTGAGCCGATATGAAAATCCTGTTCAAATTTCAAGTCAATCAGATGAAAATTGAAATTTTACAAATGTTGTCCTTTGTTGACCTCAAAAATAATTGGTGGTTGGTTGAAGTCAGTGAGCTGATATGCAAATCCAGTTCAAATTTGCACGATTTTTTTTTTTTTACAGATGTCATGCAGAGCACGATACTTGCGAAATCCATAAAACAAATTTGACCTTAAAAAAAAATAATTGGTGGTTGAATTAAATGACAAAATACGCAAATCCTCTTCAATATCAAATCAATCGGATGAAAATTGACAATTTTCGAAACTCGGCCTATGTTGACCTTTTGGCCTAAAATTTTTTTTTATGATTGAAGTCAGTGACCTGATATGCAAATCCTGTTCAAATTTCTCGTCAATCGGATGAAAATTGAGGATTTTAGAAAGTTGACAAATTTGTTAACGTTTGGCCTATGTTGACATTTTGACCTCAAAAACAATAGGCTTCTTGCTTATGATGAACTCTACCATGTGGTGAAGAGTAGCTTCATGTCTTGTTTGGGGCAATTTCCACAAATAAATAAATAAATAAACATTACACCACCAACTCTGGTATGGGTGCAGGTTTAACAAATAAAATATTAAAATAACCATACATCACAGCCAATTATGGATTCCCAATCGGCAAGTCCACTGAAGTGGACATGAATTACTGGAAAATCCACTGAAGTTACCACTGCAATGTAATGGTGCATTTTGTTTTAATACGGATCTCCACAGTCATGCATCATTATAAATGTTCAGTCTGCTAATGTGGTTAACAAAAAAAAAAAAAAAAATTAAAAGGTTCTTCCACAAATCTGTGCAGTTACTCACACAATTCGTCTGAAGGACACAAACAAGAAGATGGTTTTGCAAAACATTTCATTTTGTCAAATTTTACCACTTCAATGCTGTACTCACCACCTGCAAAGAGTGAAGTGTGACAAGGCTCTGGCTTCACAAGAGTACCATCCAAAGTCCCTTGAGAGGTGAAGGAAGTGGTGACGGGAAGACACCCTGCCTCCACCGAGGGCATTTCACCTAAACAATGGCCAATATTAGGTTGGTCTGTTGAACCACCAGGCAAACAGCAAAGAAAGGTCAGACTAAGAGGGGAGGTCGGGTTACTGGAAAGGGAGGGGAGGTCAGGTTACACACAAATGCCAATCAAACACAATGATGTTCCCTGTGGGAAGGTCAAGTTCTGTGAAACCAGTACTTTGCCATAACATGATGGAGTTGAACAGCATGGTAAAGGGAACAAAAGTGAAATGGCCTGGATGAGAAAACTTCCACTGTGAGACAAAAGCTACACAAACTATGCAATAATAGCTCACCCAGCACTCAGGATGCATTCCTGGAAAAGAGTACCAATCCAAAACGCATTAAAGAGGGTTGGTCATTATACCATTGTTTATATGGAAATGCATTCCCAACAACAATATTTCTTATGGCCTGGTGATGGCTTAATGGTTAGGGTGGTGGGCTTGGGATCTCTAGGATCCTGAGTTCAAATCCCACTCGGCTGTTGAAATAATATCAGGTGGGGTTGACTCTGCCCGTCATCCGTCCGAGGTCAGCAAAATGAGTGTCTGATTGCTGGTATCCTGTGTCGGAGTGGTCACCCATCCAGGATTGTGTCCAATAGCCAAGGAGACTGCTTAGGCAGCACCAATGCTCTGCACAGAGTATGGTCCCAATGGATGGATGGATATTTATTTTGCACGAACTGTATATGAGGGCTTCATTGGGTTATCCATCATAATAATAATAATAATAATAATAATAGATGGTAAACATACTGTATTATTTTATAAATAAAAAGATTTTTTATTATAATAACATTTTGATCAGTAAGCATGAACAAAAACATAAAATATTGTTACGCATTTCAGAATCCGATCTGATGAATGCATACAAACATCCAGGTCCTCAGACAGTTATTTCCCTAAATGCATGTCCAGGATAGACCCATCCCCATGTCTGGTGGGATTCGAAATGTGATGCATTGAGAAGGGTAAAGAATAGATTCCCTCTGTTATGAAAGCTTTTTCTCTTTACGCTCTCCCTACCTCCCCCCTTCCTCACCCTCCCTCCCTGTCTCCTCTATTCCTTCCCCACCCGACCCCATTTAAAAACCCCATCAGCGAAGTGACGAGTGGTATTTGCTCATGTTAAAATAAATTAAGAGTTGGAAAGAAATATCCACTTCACCTATGGCTCATCTCCACTTCAATGCAGCTATCTTTTATTCCTTCTTGGTTCTTTCTAAATCTCTTCTTTGCTGTTCCATTTGATCACAAAGAAAAACTTTCCCTGTCCATATCTTTTCTAGGATCGGACTAGAGGTACACACACTGACGTGAACTCAGTGTGAACAAAGTAACGGGACTGACTTCACAGAAATTTTATTCCCAAAAATATATTGAAATCACAGCTTGTCCCCTTCAAAATAGTTTCCCTCCAGTCTCACACACTTGTCCATCCTCTTCTTCCACGCTTCGATGCACCCCCGGAAGGCTTCTTCTGAATCCTCCGGAGCTCCGTCGTCACGGCCCTTTTGAGGGCCTCCACATCAGGAAATCGGGTCCCCTTGAGCTTGGGGATAGGAAAAAATCACAAGGGGCCAAGTCTGGCGAATACGGGGTTGCTCCAGAGTTGGCACGTTCCTCTCTGTCAGAAACTGTCGGATGCTCAGGGCACTGTGAGCAGGGGCGTTGTCATGGTGGAGCACCCAGCGTTGTTCTCCCACAGATCCCTCTTCTTCCGGACTGATCTCATGAGGCGCCGGAGGATCTCCTTGTACACGTATTGATTCACTGTTTGACCCTGTGGTTTGACTGTTTGAACCTCGAAGTGGACGATCCCTTAATGTCAAAAAACGCGATGAGCATCACCTTCACCTTCGACTTCGACATCTTTACTTCCTTTGGTCTTGAAGATGCCGGATTTTTCCTTAGGCTGACGACTCTGCCGTTTGGTCTCAGGATCGTATTTGAATATCCACGATTCATCGCCAGTAATGACTCTCCCGAGCAGGTATGGATCGTCCTCGAGGCGCTCGATAATGTCTTGATAGACAGTGACTCTTTGCTGTTTCTGGTCCTCAGCCAACAGCTTGGGGACCATCTTTGCGCACACCTTGCGCATTTCGAGATATTCAGTGATGATGCTCCAAACAGTGTCCTTGTTGATGGAAAGTTCCTCAGCAATCATCCGCACCATGAGTCGATGATCTGCACGCACCAGTCTGCTTCAAATGCTCAATGTTGTCTTCCGTTCTGCTCGTTGAAGGTCTTGCAGACCGTGGATCGTCTTCAACCTCCTCCCGTCCCTCTTTGAACCTCTTGTGCCATTTAAATGCACGTGTACGTGACATCGTTTCTTCCCCGTAGACTTGCTGCAGCATTGCGAAGGATTCGGAAGGTGTTTTGCCAAGCTTGGCAAGAAACTTCAGATTGGCTCTTGCTCACGACTCATAGCGCGACGACTCAGACTAGATAACGTGTAAAGCACGACCTGCAAAAAATCACACAATGAGCGCAGTCAACCTCACCAATCATATATATTGCTGGAATGTTGCGAAAGACTGTGACGCAACCCGTTCATTCAAGTTGTGCAAGTGGAGCACACAGCAGTCTCAGTCCCGTTACTTTTTAGACGGACCTCGTATCTCTCAACTGTCTAGCCTGGATTCAAATCTTGACCAAGTTATAAACTGTCATCCCGGTGTTTCACAGGAAGGGTGATTCATCAATGTGCGTACTGTCCCTCGAATGGACGTAAATCTGGATGTCCCGTCTATCATTAGTTGGTGAACGTTAAATATCCCATGGTGTCCTTCACCAAGAGAGGCGAGTTATCACCAGCATCCTCGTCAAATTACAAATTTCTGCCCTGACTAACTGCTGGGAAGTCAATGGCAAACCACCCAGTATCACCCTTACCAAGTAGCCAAGGACCTGCCTTCAAGCAGAGCACACAATCAGTCAATCAATATTCCCAAGCTCTTCCTCTTTTTATTTTATTACGCTCCCTCTTTTATTACGCTTCACGAGCAATGGACACAGGTTCGGTGTGCCGCACTTGATGGAAACCAAATGGTTTCAAATCGGAAGTTGTCGCTACTCTTAGTATTTAGGGACTCAATGCCAACTCTTCCTCCATGACAGCAGTGGGAGGAGGCTCATCCTGCTGTAAAACTAGGGCAAAGTAAACAGTGCTGATTGGCTCACAGCAAAAACAATGGTGGTGAGTGTGTTTACCCAGCGAGTACTGTACATGATGGATTTTCTTTATTTTTAAAATACATTTCTAGTAAAATCTTTCTCCAGGACAAAGAGCTCGATAACGAATCGGCATTCTACGGAGCAGTGTTAAGCGTACTGTACTTCCATAAATGCTCAGAATGGTTCAGGTGAACTCCTGCAAACAAATACAGTACAGTCATATCTACCAATATCTTACTCCTGCATGTAATTTGTGTACAACCCCCACAACTAACTTGAGATTAATGCAAGTAAATAAATAAATAAACAAATAAATAAATAAAACCATTCCACACACATCACCACATTTACTGTTTTGTGCATTTGAGGTGAATCGTAGTGGAACAACCCTGCAACATTGCCGACGCAGGTTGTTTCAATGCATGTGTTGAAGCATCAAGACAAGACTTTGTTATAGATACTAGCAGAAGAAATGAGAGCTGCAGAAAACAAATTGGAACATACTATCCGATAAAAATTTTGAGAACATTAATAATTTTAACAAATTGCATGTTTTTTTCATTAGGATGAGCTTGAATGGCTTGATGGCCAAGTGGTTCAAACCTCAACATTACACTTCACTTCAGCGGTTTGATTCCAGAAACCATATAATGTTGGGTTTCAACACATCTTCCATGGGATTGCCTGGTGATTTCACAGGAAAAGGCCTCAGCACATGAGTAATGTTCACCAAACCACCGTTGGACATGAATGTTGCAACTCCAAATGGAGCAATTCTTTCAGTAAACCTCATCTTAACATGAATGGCTCACATTGCCAGGATGCGTTTCGAGCTCTTGATTGTTTGCCTCAATTTGTAAATGTGTTTTTTTTTACAACATGATGTTTAATGATGGAGTTACCTTGAAAGGAACAGTCATCCGCATGCTCACGTTTCACCTTCACCTCGACATTAAAATCTGTAACAATATAAACAGTCTCAAACCAAACTCAACACAACGAATCACATAACTTCAATCATCCAGCATCATCATGTTCAACTTGCACAATTATTAGCTCACCTGGACTTTTGTCATCTGAGGTTATGCGATCGAACAGTGTCTGTCGGTGAGTGAGTGAGTGAGTGAGTTAGTTAGTCCGTAAACACTTCAGTCATTATCACTTGAACCAAAACACACAATTTTGATGAAACTTGGCCACAAGCTCTATATCTGATGCCCAATGAAGATGTATTGACTACATTAAAATCTGTGCTCGTTAAGGGGGCCTACCGGGGGGGGGG
>CM068968.1:41209457-41222419 GCA_035128595.1 Eptatretus atami
TCCGTCCGGCAGTTTCGGAGGAGATACGTCCACAAAATAGGGTTTTGCGTATTAATATAATAATGAAGATTAGGCATTCATTGATGTGTGAAGAAAGTGATAGAATTTTTTTTCGTGCTTTATCGTTAACAAACCGTTGCGGCCTGTTCCAAATCAAAGCATTGTTGAACAAGCCAAAAAATGGCTAATTAAGACACCTGTGAGGGAGAGCGAGGTGACTGAGGATGCGCTTTGATAAAGGATAATTAAATAAGGTGTGTTAAAATATCTTAAAAAGATAATTGAAGATAATTCAAATATCTTCAAAAGGTGTGTTTAAATTAACAAAAACACCAGATTTTCATTCATGCACTCCCTTGGAGGTCCCTGCAAAGTTTGGGGCCAATAGGTTTCATGGTTTTCGAGTTATGGAGGAGACACACTGAGACATAACACACTGAGACCACACACACACACACACACACACACACACACACACACACACACACACTTATTCATCTTCTTTTACATTGCAGACGCTGTTTTCACAAACATCCAGCCCAGCATCAAGGTCAGAAATGTGCTGGGCTGGATGTTTGTGACTTCTGCAAAGGGCAGATGAGCTCCTTGTGAGCCAACGGCCATCCATATCTAGTGCCCAACTGTGTCTGCGGACGTCGTCCTGCAGTTGGGTTACTTCTTATTAGGGAGGTTGGTGGCAGGATTTGCACTCCGGCCACCGTAAAATCCTTCATTCCGCAAAACACAAAAACGCAAAGAAATCTGAAAACCCACTCCGTGGGAGTACCTCCTGTGCAGCTTCCTTCGAAGGGCAGCTCACCGATGACGGGATTGGGGCAAAGCCTTCGGGACTCCCAATCTTTGATGATAGGAGGGAAACCACGGGGTAACATTCCAGGGTCAGATTGCGGAGAGTGTGTCAGAGTGGTGCTGAGGTGTCGTCCACCAGACGGCGGTCTCCTTGGGTTAACCTGAGGTGGTCCTTGGGTGGGTGCCTGGAATGTCCTATCCCTAAGACAGGATGATCACCTGTCTCTCTTATCATCTGAGCTCAAGCGTTTGGACATCGGTATTGCAGCACTCTCTGAGGTTGAGACCGGATTGCGGCGAGATCATGGTGGGTGGTTACACCTACTATTGGTCTGGTCGCTCTGATGGTTACCATGCCCAAGGGTTGCTGTAGCTGTGTCCAATAAGGCCAACAAAACAAAAACTTTGTTTCCTATTGCATGGCCAAAAAAAATTGGGTAGGTAGGTAGGGAATTTTTTTTTTTGACAATTTTTTTGCCATGAATACATTCAAATAACTCGATTAAAAATGTTTATTTTCCTTGTGGTAGTGTAGTGGGGTGGTGGGTGGTGGTAGTGGTGTGGTAGTGGTGTGGTGGTGGTGTGGATGGGGGTGGTGGTGGTGGTGCACTCGACTTGCTAAAATGCACTTTATTTGTTCTTAAATTTCTCTACACATTTTAAAGTGCATGCATGCTGAAAATATGCATTGTTTATTAATATATTGTTGCGAATTCGCGCCCGCCGGCGTGCGATCGGCCACGTGACTCGAATCGCGACCGCCTCGCCCACCGGACGGACAATTCTGTCGTGACCCTCTCGGACTAACGCCGGGATCCAGTCACGGGTGGGCCTTTCGGCCTCACCACGATCGTGCCAATCGGCCCACCCGCGTGGGATAGGGTTGTTCGCCAAACTCGACCTACCTAAGTACCCACGCGGATGGTAAACCGGGCGCCGCACCTCGCCGCAGGTCGACTTCGGATACGGCCGCTTAAGCGACCCGTTCCGTGCTATCGGGATAACCGAGCGGTGTTATCGTCGGCCTCGACGGTTCCTGATTATTATCGGTCGCCCCCGCGCCCACTACTACCCTTTACGTAAAACAAGATGGAGACCAACAAAGGAAGGACGAAGCGAAACGGGGAAACAATTCAACAAAAGCACGTTTAATTCACAACACAACAATAGCACACATAAGACGCAAGTATTTATAGCAACATAATAATTAGAGAAATGCACATATAAAAGAAGGAGTTAAAACCGAATACGCGACACACGGACACTTACACAATTCTACTTATTAAACACGGCGCCACACACACACGTTCACACAGAACCAAAAAGAAAATGAGGAAGTCGCGACTTCCCTGCGTTCAAGTCCTTGGCGACCGTCCTCTGCCGTGGTCCGCGAGCTTCTCCGCTCCACTCGACGCGAGATCCTCCGGCGTGCTTCGTGCCTGCCCGTGCTGCCCCTCGATGCCACGGACCGAGCACGCGACGAACAGAGAGAGAGAGCACACGCCGAACCCAGAGAGAACCAGAGAACCTGAACCAGAGAGAACCAGAGAACCTCACGCGCTCTGCCTCTTATACTCCGGCGCCCCGCCCGTTCTTGGCTCCACCCTCCTTCGAGGCGCTTCGAGAAGGGGGGCGTTCCCTCTCATTCCCCCCTCCCGCGCCATGCGGGGGGCGAGGAGAATCCGTCTTGGCGCCGGGCCAAGGAAGAAAACAAGCGGGAAAACCGCGCGCCCTCGCTGTGGGGATTTCCTCCTTCCCTTCTCGCGTTCGACGGCTCCCAACGCGGAAACCGTCGTACGTGGACCGCGGAGTATGGCGTTCGTTGGTGTCGGCAGTGGTTGGCGTTGTTGTAGTGGTGGCGTAGTTGGCGTTGTTGGGTGGTGGCGTAGTTGGCGTTGTTGGGTGGTTGGTTCTAAATAAAGCAAGAACAGAAAAACGCCTAACTCAAAGTATCGCAGCCCGAATGAATCATATAACTACACATGTACTTCAGAATATATCTCACCTACGGGACCTGAATGGTGTAATGCGAATTTCCACAGCCGTAACACTACCCCCTCCCCTTTTTACAGACTCGTCCCGAGTCGTCAAATTATCGTGTGCCATCATGTGTAGTTCTCCCTAGTACGTTTTACCTTCGGATCCCTGAGTGCGACATTCATGGTATTCGTGTCCCCAAAATAAATAACCTGAGGGCTGGTAACTAACTAAAAACTCACTCATACGGACGACTTAAATAAATTGCCGGCGCTAAGACATACATGCCGGGGCGCACTCATATTTACAATACAACTTAACAACTTAACCTTATAATTTTACACTACTCCATGGCCCAGGATCAATGGACTCTGCAGGAAAAAAGGTAAGAGTCAACAGAGGACGGTGCACGGGCCGCCACTGAGGCCCGTTGTGCAGCTGCCAACAGGACAGTTCCTGCAGCTTGCAAACTGTGCTTGATCCTGGCGCACATGGCAATGAACAAGGGGGGCAAAGCAAAACTGGACAGAACGGGCTGGTGAACAGGGGCAGTGGGCATGGCATGGCAAAGGTGAGCAGGCGAACATAGCCTGCAGAACAAGGCCGCTGCAGGCGAACACAGCCGGCAGACGAACTGGCCGGCACAGGCCTTGCAGTAAAAACAGCCAGCAGTGGAGCTGACCGGCACAGGCCTTGAAGCAAAAACAACAGCTGCCGATTAAGTGGGCCGGCCTCTCGCCGTGCCGTGGAGGTTGGTGGAGGGAGTGCGGTGGTGCTGGCCACTCGCAAAGGGCGGGCTCGGTCCTACTACCTGTCTCCCTCCCACCTATAGCCTTTGCCTGTCACTGTTCATACCCACTTCCTTAATTTGTAAAAACCAATTTAGCCTCAACTTATTTTTTTGTTTGTTTTTATTTTCATCCTTCCCAACTATAAATCGTCCCTAACCCCTTTATCGTCCTTGTTCGGCTAACCTATCCTGTCACCTAGCCTACTCACAACCTACGTTCCCTTCCCGGAGGGGAATGAGGAGAGCTAGCGTCTGTGTTGAGGCCCAATCTAAGCCTCAAGATGGCCTCCCCAGATCTCAGCGATCTAACCCAAAGTGGTCCAGCGGCCACAACGAGAGCGAAGGGATGGATGGTGCGGAGGGGTACACTTCCTAATCTACCTATCCATTAACTGTTAAACTACCCGGGGCTTTCAACAAGCGCCTCTCGCTTATCTATTGGTTCTAACAACCCAGATTCCCGTCGCCTGTGTTGGTGTCCACGCAAATTTCGGGCCTCGCCCTCCAATTTTCCCTCGTGCCCTTGCACGGTTTCGTGGCTGGGACGCGTGGCTCCCTTTGGCAGGCACGACCCTCTGCGAATCCCTACGATGGCACCCCGGGCACTACACTGCCTCCGAGCCTCCAGCTCCCTAACACCGGGGAGTGCCCCCATGGCAACCCTCCTGAAACGCACACGTGGCAGGCTGGGCCCGGGCCCTTTCCGAGGGTCACCCGTGCCACAGACACTGCCCACGCGGCTAACGGCGCTCCGGGCCCCGCACCAAGCGGGCGCACCCGTGCCCACTACGCTAACCCGGCCCCCATGGGCCCTTGGCCTACCCCGGCCGACTAGCCCGGTGCCCGGGGTACCCACTCAGCGATACTCACCGTTCGCAGCCACGCTCCCAGCCCGTCAACAGGGCTCCTGCACCCTCCAAATGGGTATCGAGCCTACTTTCCCACCAACAACAAAGACCCTCCATTTTTCAATTTGTCTAACCCACTAACTCACTCTACACTGACCCCGGGGTCCCTTGGGCGGGAGTCACTCCTCCCCCAATCACTCATCGCACCATGCATCCCCCATTCGCTCCACTCACACAGACCCGCTGGCCTCACTCACTCATCATGTACTCACCTCTCAACTTTCCAACTCTTCAACACACACCGCTGAACTCTGCCATCCTTCTAACTACCTCCCCTAACTAACTCGTGCCTCCCGTCATCCCTTACACTATAGCACGTTCATTTAACACTACGTAGCTAAGCTACGTCCCCTCTACACATCCAAAGTCTGTCACTGTCTTCTAAATCCCAAAATTCCATCTCCATCCTAAATCTGACTACAATCCCTCTACCTAACCATTCCACGGACTCCATGAGACATTACCCCTGCCCCATGAAGTCGGTCTAGCTAAGCTAACCCTTCCCCCTGACTAGTTTCATCCTGTGCCCTGGTAAGGGGGTCTTTCACCCCTTGCCCAGGGAATCCTGTTCACCCGAAAGCGAGGCTTGCTATTGTTAATTTTGTTTTTCCAATTATGCGCAGCACCAGCGCGGCAACTCACAGCTCGCGCACCATGCACCTGCCCGTGACGTCATGCAGTGCACGTGTACCTCGTCCCTCTTGGACGGTACCATCCGGCAGGGATTCACCCTCCTGCCGGATTCCAACCCTACGTGCAGCCATGACGTCACCCTGCGCACCCCAAAAGCAAACCTCGCACTCCGAGGGCTCCCCACGCGACACACGTGCTCTGCCCGTTGGAGCTTAACACAAGCTCGCGTGGAGAACCCGTCCGGTCCAAATCCGTTTACCTGCCTAAACTTTGTCCGTCCGCGGATCGGCAACATCCACCGCGTGCGTTTCCGGACGCGGCTTCACTCCCGCAAGCGAGCACGTGGGGGCCTCGTGCGTTGCACAGCACGGACCTCGCGCTCTCTGCTGGGCGAACCCGGCACGGTCCCCAAAACATCTACGGCCGCTACCCGGCTTTGGTCTCTGTCGCCGTCGTCGTCGCCATTCAACACACGCACACCTGCGTGTTACGACGCACAGACTCCACTCCAAACACTCACATTCACACCGGGAGACGCGGCTGCATGCTCAGCATGCCGACCGACATCTCCCTCACATACAGAGACCTCACACACACGGTCTCTCTCACACGGACCCTCTCACTCACACCAACCTTTCACTTGCCCAGGGGGTCCCACTCATCCATGCGTGCCGGAAAGCACGCATCTCCGCACACTCGCCAACACACACCCTGCACAACCACACTGGGGATTTGTGTCCCCACAAGGGTTCCCGGGCCTCTATACCCCCAAGCTGCACGTGCACTATCCACAGCACTCGTCTTCAACTCCGCAAGCACGACCGGACCCACCTGGTCGTGATCCCCTCAAGGGGCATACTCCCTCCCCTCGTTCCTGGAGGCGGCCATCCCGCTGCTCGCACCGGGTCCCCACACGCTCCGGAGCTCACCCCCATTATCCTCCACTACCTCTGTGTGTGTTGGTTCTGTTCCTTTAACCCGTCTTATCGTGCAGTCTCTCCTCTACTTTTCCTGTCTCCCGCGTCTCTATACATTATTAGTTTCTGTTTCTTTCCGGAGTTTCCTCCATCTCTCTGGACTTCAATTTTACTCTCTCCTTCAGTTCATTAATTTCAAACTCGTATAGTTTTGTTTCTCTCCACTTCTTCCTCATGCTTCTCATTTTCAATCTCATCTCGTTTCTTTCAATTGCTCATTTCCTTCCTGTGTATCATTCGCTGTTCTCTCATTACCTTCCTCGTTCCTCTCCTGTCCTTCCCTCTCCAGTTTCATCGTTTGCTTCATTTGGTTAATCTCCTTCTGTGTTTCAGTTGCTGCTGTCTCATTACTCTTCTGGTTCTTCTCCTGTCTTTCCTTCTGCAGTTTCATGGTTTCTTCATGTGGTTCATCTCCATTTTGTGTTTCATTCGCTGTTCTTTGTCTATCTCTCGCACTCCAGCCTTGCCTTTTCTTTCAATTGGTCAACCTCGGCTTCATGTTCCTTTTGTTTTCTATCCATTGTTCCTCTCGCTCTTCCTCTCCAATCTCGTTGTGTCCTTCAATCTCCTGATTTCTCCTTCTGCTTCATTCTTGCTCTTCAACTTCTCCTCGTATTCCAACCTATTTTTTTCCTTTTGTCGTTCAGTTTCAAATTCATACTCTTTCAGTTTTCTATTCCACTGTTTTCTTGTTCCTCGTTCTGCAATCTCGTCATTTCCTTCAGTTGACAGATTTCTTTCTCCTGTCGTATCTTGTTCTTTCAGGACTCTTTCTTTGTTCCTCATTCTGCAATCTGGTGGTTTCTTCCATTGATCGATTTCTCTTCTGTCTCATTCGTTCTTCCATCATTACTCTTCTTGCATCTCATTCTTTAATCTGGCCTTGCTTCCAACTGTTTGATCTGTACAGCGTGGTTCCTTAACGTTCATTCTCCGTTCTCGTTCTTTCCTCTCTCAACATCCTCAGCTGTTTTTGTAATCCGTCTCTTTGTTTTGGTGTTCTGTAATCAGTTTTCTTTTCCAATTCTTTTCTCATCTCCGCACACTCCGACCTTGCTTTGGCTTCTAACTGTTCTTCGGCTTCCCCTTGTGTTTGTCTATCCGTCTTCCAGTTCCTCTGTCTCCGTTTTTACCTCCAGTCCAGCTTATCAACTCTCTTCGTCATGTCTTGAAGTCTTTCTCACACTCCACCATTTTATTTCCTTCGGGCACGTCTCCGTCACCCAACTAATTTTTCCCTCTCGGTCACCGTCACTTTTTCCGTCACCTCCACGCTTCTCGCCAACACGTCTCCCGAATTATTTTTTCCTCACCCGCCTCACCGGGCCTGACAACCGTTGCCCCCTCCCAGCTCGTTCGCTCCCACACGTGGCGTCGCCATTACGCCTCGCCTGTTGTCGCCTTCATGCCCGCCTGCAGGTCCGGCCCATTTGCTGCGTTTCACCCGCATTTCTTTTATTTCTTCCTTCATTCCTTGCGCATTTGTTTCCATATTCGTTTCCATTCGTTTGTGTTTGTTTTCCATTCTGAGTGCGTTTCCATCCATTTTTTCGTTCATACCTTTTATTTCGTTTTTCATTTCGAGTGAGTTTCCATCCATTTGTGTTCATTTGTTGCATATTCGATTTCATTTCTGCCAGCATGGCGAATAGCTGGCCATGGCGGGTGCACTCGGCTGAGCCGATTCGGCAGGATCGGGGGGTTTTGGTGGAGAGGGGAGGGGAGGTGTTTACACCGCGGCCGCCCGCCACACCTATTTCGGGCTCTGGTTGGTTGGGGGAGTAATTGTTCCTGCTCACCAATGTCCTGCTCGGGGTTTAATATATTATATATATATATAATATATATTATATATAATATATATATATTATATAATATATAGGAGGGTTGACTCAGCCTGTCATCCTTCCGATGTCAGCGAAGTGAGTACCTAGTGTACTGGGCCCGGTGTATGCCCCGGGTAAAATTGTGTACCATATCCCTGTGTCTGTAAGAGCGACCAGGGTTGCGTAGGAAGGGCATCCGGCATAAACCTGTGCAAATCATATGGCGGATCATGCGGATGATCCGCTGTGGCGACCCCTAACGGGAGAGCGAAAGAAGAGAAGAAGAAGATATATGTATATGTTATAACAGGGGCTGCAAAAGTAGGTATGCAGTAAGTTATACCAGTATTCAGTATTATAATAGTGGTGCTAGGATTATTTAATACTAGAATTCATTTAATTCATTAAAATCATTATTTCGCATTTTTAATATTTTATTTTCTGTAATTTTTTCTTATAATACATCTTTATTTGCAGGTAAGTGGAAATTTGATGATGGCTAGTAATTAACGGACGAGGAGCGTATTACTGTTCTGTATACATTACTGTATACCTACTTTTGGCAGCCCCTTAATATATATATATATATATATATATTATATTATTATATATATATAGTAAAACTCACATACCTCAGGATGCATTCCTGAAAAAGCGAGTGTATCGCGAACCAGCTTGTGGCAAACAAGTTTCCATAAGAATAATGTTTATAATAGGAGATACGTTCCTGAAGGTCAAAAACCAGCATTTTTCTCAAATAGAGTTCTAAGATATAGTGGTGGTTATAATGCATAAATAGAGTTGTAATGATTATATAGTGCAGTAACTGTTCAGTAGAAATCAACATCCTCCTTCTCAAGTTCCTCGAATCCCAACTGCTGACCCATTTCAAGAACGTTTTTCAATAGCATCTTGAATCACCTCCTCTTTCAATCCTTGGGAGGGTAGGAAAACAACACAAGGCCAGAGGTTTCCTCCACACACTGTTGAGGTTGCAGACCGTACCTCCTTTCCAAGACTCGTCGATGTTCTTGATTGCATTAAAATATGTTGTTGTGCCCATTCAGAGGTCTTAACGTTTCAAAAATGTCCAATTTCATTTGAAGGAAATGTTTAATTTTTGTTCTGGGTTGTGACATTCAAACCTAAGGCATCGATGAATGGTAATAAAAATTAATATCAACTCATTGAGCAAACTGTACGACAAGACTGGACGTGTCAGAACAAGTTTCGGCAGGAAGAACAGAAACGGTATATGTGAGTGCCAGTGGTGTCAGTTTTATAACCTTTACATTTACTTTCTTTATCACATTCCTCATTCTGTTAGTTTACCCTAAATCGTTATTTGTTAAATTAAAAAAACGATCCAAAAGCCCTTTTTTTCAGGGTTCATGTCGGACTACTGCACTGGTATGTATGCACAAATATCGCTGTGCTGCAGATTATCGGTTAATGGAATCCTGGACAGAGCTGCTGGAGTGGACTGTAAATTTAGGTGAACTGTCGTGCTGGGGTGATGTTGGGATGTTGTGAAATCGGCATTAGCGTCACATTACATTCATTTAATATAACGAGTGATTTTTTTTAACCTTCTTAAAGTTGATACAATTGAGAGGCTCTTAGAGCTGTCAGGAAGCATCAGTGACCTGGGCATGTCTGGACCAGTTGTTGTGCAACACCGGGTTGAACACCTGGTGTATGTCTGAGCTAGTGAGGGATTACGCAGGTCGAGTCATCTATCGTATAATTCAGCATTCCTTGTGTGGCGTGTCATGTGTGTGTGTGTGTGTCTGTGACCGCCGTTTCTCGAAACCGCTGGTCGATCTATTGAACTTGCAGGTATCTTGCTGGGGACCTGAGGATGTGCCTTTTCAAGGTTTGATATTAATCGGACAAGTGCTTCCAAGTTATGGCATTTTTTCAAACCAATGACTAACACGTTGTGTGCGTGGCGTGGCCGATGGAAGGAAGCTCAGCCGCGTTCACCATTACGGGGTACAACTAGGCGTTTTCGGAGATGATACTTCATGTATTCTAAATATTTCTCGATTTATTATGTTGCATTTATAGATAAACAAATGGCCCGTTATTGTTTTCATATAGACGGTGTATAAATTTCGGGAACATCAGAGTGCTGGTATGGGCTCCGAACGCAGGAAGTAAATTCTTTTTCTCTCTCTTCTTTCTCTTTTTGTTTTCTTGACGACATTGGCGAAAAGGTAAATCCTGGCGCTAATTGAAGTATTGGGTAATTAAAAATAAATTGCGATATATCGTAACTGCGAAATTAATATCGAACTTCACGGTACGCACGTACTGGGCAGTGAGAGGAAGAAACGGCTGTGTGGTTTATTTATTTATTTATTATTTTTTGGTATTATTAATAAATTTTTTATTTTTTTACGACGTACTAGTAATGTTATGAGCGTAAGGAAAAAGGTGTTGAGAAACGTGTATGGCAAGGTTTCTACTATATATATATATATTATTTATATGTATGGTGAGGAAAGTGAAAAAATTACTTTGTCAATGAAGAAATATTGGGTATTCCAGTAGGCATCGTTGGGCAGGCCAACAAAAATGGGAATTAAAGACCCAGCGAGGTACCCCGAGATGCACTTTGCCCTTCAAGGCGAAGGATATGTTGATTGAGGAAATAAATTAATAAACTTATATATTTAAAAGGCTGTTTTAGATTACCAACCCCAATTTTCATTATGGAGTTTTGTTCACGTCATGAATTACCTCGAATTTTTCCTCCTTGAGTTTTGTAAGTGTCATGCAAGTTTCAGGCTGCCGGCTTATGGTTTAGCGTTATGGAGGACAACACACACACACACACACACACACAACACACACACACACAACCACACTATTACCCTACAGTCACGAAGTGAAAGAGGGTGAAGAGATCGGTAGTATAATATGTATGGGCGTACGTACATTTTGGCGGTATTTGTCTGCATTTTGTGAAGAGCGTACATCGACTGTTCCACAGGAAATTGAAACTTTACCACATTACATAATCATGTGACATAGTGGTAACTTTGGAGATCACACGACAAAGTCAACTTGGGCCATATTTCTAAAATCCTGAATTTTCATCCATTGATTTTATAATTTGAACAGGATGTTCGCATATCCGGTCATTTAAAATTCAACACCAATGATTTTTTTGAGGTCAGCATGAGCCAAAAGATCATCAGGGCCAAATTTCTGAAATCTTAATTTTCATCTGATCATAATGCATCATGTTGTCAACGTAGTTCTGGCAGCCATGTTGGATCGAAGGGAAAATCTTTGTTGGAGAAACGCGCTTAAAACCACACCAAATGCAAAATTTAACAAAGTTGATCAATTACGCCATGTGGAAATATCGTTGATAAAGAATGACAACATCGGTCATGTGTTGTCAGCCATATTGATCAAAGAGAAAACTAAAAAAAACAAGAGTTTGGGCTTCCACCAAGTCCTTCTCCAAGACTGTACAGCATGATCTATCATGAATACCATCCAGTTAATCACAGAATTATCTCTGCTGTTTAAAAAAAAACCTTTGTGTAGTGTACACACGAGCAGTGCGGTGACGCTTTCTTCCATCTTTGAGATAAGAAGGCAAAAAAGTGGGAAACCCTGAATGGCCAGACTTCCTCGACCACATTGGAATGCAATGGGCTGCACGGTGGGCGGAGCTTCCAGAACTCGGCGCACTGAGACCTGCCACATCCCAGCACAAAGGTGAAGTTCGTGATAATATCATTTCCCAATGGTATTATTTGCGGTGGGTTAGCGCATACACGACGACCTCTTTATTCTCGTCAAGGTATCGTTGGATCTTTTACGTACTCGTGCGAAATGCAGACGATGACAGCGGGTTGGCTTTCTGTCCCCATCTGTGATAAGAGCTACAATGTACAGAGATTCTGGCGGTTGTACCCAGGTGCTAGCCTTAAACATACATTACCTGCACGGAGGAACAAACGGCATGCAGTGCGGTGCAGATTTCAACATAGGGAGGAAGAAGAAGAAGTTTTTTGCACATGCGCAGTGTATATATACGCAGGATACTGGTCAACATGAACAATCCCAACGCTTCATATTGCTAGTTTCATTATTTAATTGGAGCACACACATATTGTTATATGTCAACACCATCCCTACAGGAGAGCTCGGAGATGCAGGTCCGTCTGTTTCGCGACCCCTTTCAACGGGTACCGAAACGAAGTGACAGACAATAATGTACACACCAACGACTATCCTGCGACCCGCACTGCACCGTAAACGTTCTTCAGAAACGATGTGAGGCAGGTGTAATAGGTTGGAATGCGGTGGTTGATTCGTTGCTGAGATTTCATCAGGAGAAGAACGATGTGCCGTCAAAATCGTGTTTTGACTTCGGCGAATCTGTCTTCAGGTAAAGCACGATTATTGTTTTCTTAGCAGGTGTTTGTGTACGCACAAAGGCTCAGTTTGTGACGGAGCCGAACACGTGCTGAGGTATCATGACCAAGACCGGTACCTGAGCTTCTTGGACCCCAATGTGGGGTTTGATGGAGCGTACAGAGGGTGTCCGGAAAGGGACTGCTGGGATGACTGGTTCAGGCGTCCTGGGGGTTCAGAACACTGATGATGGATGCGGACTGGGTGAACGGCAGTATGTGAAGCAATAGTACGTGGTGGTTTGTAACGTGTGTGGATGCTCATAATCTGTTTTCATATTTGAAAAAGTTAAAGCAACGCGAATGGCTGAGGTACAGAACCGATCACGTGTCGACGACCAAGTCGTCTTCATACTGGCGGATTATGGTGCAAAAGTGGTCACTTCCTGGCTTCCTGTACTGTCTTCGTTTTCACTCAGGATGGCTCTCAATAGAGCGGAGTTAAGTTTAACAACGTCCCTAGGGACATTCGGCGAAGGTGGAGGCCGCCCACCCCTCACTGCACCCAACCTATCACATCTCCTTCACCCACCTCACGCCTCCTGCACCCACTCTACCCACTCCTCACGCCTCTCACCCCCACCCACCACCCCTCACACATA
>CM068968.1:41277324-41288385 GCA_035128595.1 Eptatretus atami
ACTATAACTGTACCAAATCTCATTAGTTTTATAGCAATCCTTCATATCCTACCAACCCCATCAATAAAGCTAAACAACACCAGTGCTTTAAATCTATTTATAGCACACAGTACAAAACACCTTACAAAAAACGCAGCACAACGCAATGCAATGTCAGGGCCAGGCCATTAGTCAAAATAACTGTTAATTTCCACTTGAAGCTTCAAAGTGGATCCCTTCAAATGACCGATACATCACATATTACTGAAGTTATCAGGCACTGATAATATTGTGCAAGTTTTGTTTAGAATCCAATGACATCAAAGTAATGCACACATTAGCTCAACTACTGATTCCTAAAATAAAGACAGTATAATTTAGAAAGAATCAAACATGCATTTGAAAATTGCCCTTTGTATGCATTTATTGTATTAGTAATAACTTTATTACGAATAACTGTTAGTAATAACTAGACACCTGGTAATTCATATTTTTGTAGACATTTTAGTATATTTTCCACAAAAAATTACATGAGTGACACAATAAATGAAAGGTACTTTAACATGGGTCAAAGTTGCCCGTTTCAGTCGTGCTATTTTGATTTTTACCATTTTTGAGGGTGGCTGCAGGCCTCATTTTTTTCTGCAATGTATCCGGCTTTATTTTTTCTTTAAAATACCATAAAAGTTGCATTAGGAAAAAAAATTTCATTGCTTTATCTCAAACAGATGCCAAAAAATGGGTTGCTGAAATTGAAGGATAATTTGGGGGTCGTTTTTCTTCAACCAACCTTGACACGCTGTAGGGGTGATATCTCAAAAACTCTTTGGAATACAGAACTAATATTTGACATTTTATCTGTTCAATATTTGTCCAACCCACACAAAAAAAATCATGAAAATCTGGGATGGTCGACCTGGAGGCATTTGTTGATTTGACACTGAATGACCCACAGAGAAAAGCCTCATGTATTCCACGAAGCTCTTTTTCTCAAGGTGAACGGCTGTGTTTGAATAAAGTTGAGTCCTGTTCTGTCTCAGTCGTATGTGGGTGTGCCCGACAACTCTCCGCAGAGCCTTAGAAAATGAACAAAAAGCAAAACAAGACGCAGCTGTCTCAATGTGTATTAATGGGAGATTCATAAAAGGCAATTCCTGCTTTACAATGAAAAAGCATTTTTAAACCATTCTGATTTGAAAAGACTCAAGATGATCCACACAGGCAAGAGTGATAGTTCCAGTGATAGATCCACTTAAAGTTACTAACTCGGATCAAATAGCACCTTTACAAACAGAACAAATAAGAGCAACAAGGATAGATCACAATGAGTAGGAGAATAATGGACAACAGAATGAAGAGGTGGAGGTTGACAATTTACAGCATCGGCTAGAAGATGAGCTGGCTAATAAAATGGAGGAAATCAAATGAATATCACTCAAGCTAAGACCACATCTCTACCGAATATACACCAACAAACAGTTTGGAATATAACTGAGAATAAACCAAGCAGTCACCCAAAATCACCTAATCTGAGAAATTAACGATGTGAGTTTTGCAGCAGCACTGCATGTCCAAGAGAAAATAACAGGTAAACAACAACACAAAAAATATATATATCTGATAATGTGATCAGAAATACAACACCGCCATGGAAACTGACACTTGAGAAGCTGAGGGTGCAAGCGGAACAAATCGAACAATTGAAGAGGGGAAACAGAAATCCAAAGCTCAAGAAGAGAATTGGACAAATAAAAAATAAATACAACTTGGAAAATGATGGACTAGAACCTTTAGCTGCCCATAATAAACTCTAAATACAACAGATAGCACGAAAAATATGAAAAACTATAATGAGGCCAACAACAGAAGAAATCAAAATCAACAGTTTGAAAACAACCTGAAAACGTTCTTCCGAGGGTGAGGAAAACAGAAACAAAATGTGACAACTCTCCCCCAAAAAAGAGGACTGAGAAGAATTCTGGAAAGGTATTTTTGAAGATGAAAAAGAAAACAACAAGGAAGCAGATTGGATACTACACTTGGAAAAGAAAAAGCAATATATCTACAGGAAATGCACCCAATGATAATTATTATTGCTCTAGCAACTACATGCTCTCTCCACCCTCACGATGCTCGAGCATTTAACAAACTCATCCAAGGGGAACAGCCATTAGATGAATGGTTCACAGAAGGCACCACTCTTCTGATTCCTAAATCTGAAGAAACCCATCTACCCCACAAATATAGACCAATAACATGCCTAGCAACAACATAAAAAACTTTTAACAGGTATAATCACCAATGCAATTTACGACCACCTCACTCAACAAGAAGCTTTAGAGGCAGAGCAAAAAGGATGTAAGAAAGGATGCAATGGAACAATAGACCATTTCTTTATTCATCCTATATCAACCACATAGTGTCATGTTTTAGGGCAAATGATGTTGTAAATTTATCTGAGGAAGTACAAGGGTTATGGATGAAATCTCACCTGAGACGACGTCGACTCAATCCTAGCTGTTGTTGAATTGTTGAAGTCCTGCACTTGGTGTTGATCTTGGCTTGCCATGTTTTTTTTTTTTGGTTTTTTTTTCTTCTTCTTTGAATTATGGATCCCAACAGCCCAAACCTAATATCAAAAATAAAATAAAAAATTTTCTTCCAATACGTTTTAACATCATGGGATTTTGTAAAATCTTGAATGACAACGATAACTGATGTTTCGGTTTCATGAACTGTGGCCTGTATCTTGGACATGGACCTTTATTGCTCAACCCCCCCCCCCCCAGGTGCAGGTGTGTGTGTGTGTGGTGTGTGTGGTGGTGTGTGTGGTGTGTGTTGTGTGTGTGTGTTGTGTGTGTGTTGTCTGTCTGTCTCCATGCCATACCATTTTTAATATTTGACCCTTACTCACTCAACATTGCCAACAAACCTTTATTATGAGACTTTGAAGAGAACAATAAAAACTTGAGTCAAAATGTGAAAGGGCAAAGTCATAGTGACTCTCCATAGCCCCCATAAGCCTCGCCACAGCTGTAAAGTGTGAGACGCCCTGTATTTTTCTTTTAAATCACTTCCGTGTTTCTTTATTTAGTCACCATTGAGCTTCACTGTGTTTGTCTAGGGCTCTAGGCCATAACATTATTACTAAATCTATTGTTTTTTTTTGTCCTTAATCAAATCTTTAACAAACCTTTATTTTGATTATATTGAGAACACAAATGAATAACATATATATATATATATATATATTTTTTTTAAACTCGTTTCCATCAAGTTTAGTTTGAGTACATGGCGGACGTGAACGGGCTTTGTACTTTGCAATGCTTTCTCGTTTATCGATAATGATGTAATCTTTGGTGGATTTCTTGAGGTGAAAGAGCTCCCTTAAACATGACTGGAGCTGTGAAGGTTTTATTTATTTAATTTTTTGCAAAATCGAGGTCATGGAAGAGTGCCATTCAGCGACGAGTTATCTAGTTCCTCTGTTTTCCTAGTTATCTCATTCCATTATTTTTGTTGCGCCACTGAGGGGCAGATGAGGGTTATGTGTAGTCACCATGACTTTGCCCTTTTGAATTTCCAATAAACTTTGATCTCCACCACCACAATTTAAAACTGTCAATCTTCTTATTTTCTGTCTTGTTCACTGTACATGACTCATATCCACACATTGCAACTGGAAATACCTGAGTATTCCCGAGCCTCCTCTTGGTTTGCTTTGTCAGATTTTTGTCTTTCCAAAGATTGAAAGCTCTTCAAATCAAAAGGCATGTCTGTTGGTATGAGAGGTTTTCTGGGAATGAAAACATCTTCTCCTTTGGCACTTCCAGTAATGATGGATGTTGGCGTAATCACGGAAGTTGCTGATTTTGGAGGTTCTGGGCCAGAAAATGCAAAAAAGTATTGGTCATTGCAAAGAATACTTTGGGAAATGTAGTTCTGCAACAATCACACAAACATTACGTTAATATATGCCTGGTGTTGGCTTAATAGTTAGGGTGGTAGGCTTGGGATCCCAGGATCCTGAGTTGAAATCCCACTCAGACGTTGAATTAATACCAGGTAGGGTTGACTCTGCATGTCATCCTTCTGAGGTCGGCAAAATGAGTGCCAGCATGCTGGTATCCTATGTCGGAGTGGCGACCCATCCAGGATAGTGCCCAATAGCCAAGGAGACTGCTTAGGCAGCACCAATGCTCTGCACAGAGTATGGTCTCAATGGATGGATGGATGGATTAAGTTGATCATTAAAATTCGACATATTTATGTAAACTAGCTCTTCCCAGGTTTAGGAGTTGAGAAATTACATAAAAGGAAATATCACAAAAATTAAAAGTCCTATACATCGCAAAAATGTGACGACTGGTGGTAAAGGTTGATTTTTATTTTTATATTATTTTATTTCTATTTTTGTCATGGCCTTAATACTTCCCTCCACCCACTAAGGAATGGGGTCGGGGATCATTTAATATTACTTTTCACATAGCTGCAAAGGCTTGGGCACGATAGGGCGATTTGAAACAAACAAACAAAAAATTTCAAAATATAAATATAAATTCCCTTAAAACACTCTATGGCACTCATTGATGAACCTTAAAGTTTGATGAAGATCTGTTTGGCCACCTGAGAAAAATGGTCACACACCGACACACACAAACATCTCTCTTATAGTTATAGATTGTCTAGAAACATTTTCATGGTCATATCAAGTCATCTTTTTTTGTTGTTTGTAGTGCCGAGCATCTTTTTAGTTGTTTTTTCACCTTTCTCAGTTTGACTCGTCGCTTTGCCACAAGGAGTTTATGATCTGTCCCACAGTCTATGCCTGGCAGAGAACCTCTCCATCTTCTATTGATTAGGATCAATCTGATTTTGATGTCATAATGTAGTCGATCTGATTTCGATATTTCCCATCAGTTAGAGTCCATGTTTGCAGTCGTTTGGGTGGTTTGAACCAGGTGTTTGCAATTACGCGATCATTCTCTGCACAGAACTGCAGCGTTCCCTTTCCTTAGCTCATTTTGAATCCCAAATTCTCATTCGTTCCTCTTTTTCCCACCTGTGGACCAAACTTCCACATTTTCTTCAATGTCATTCTTCCCTCAATGTCTTTAAGACAGCTGTTCACCACCATCTTGGATCATCCCCAATCCAAAACCATGATCTTTTCTACCCTTGTTCACCACCCCCACCCAAAGCCATTCTCTTTCCAAATTTCCAGTTTTTCCCTCATAAGAGTTTCCTTCTGTATTAATCTTGTCCTTTACTGCCCCTCCTCCCACCTTCCTCTCCACATCCATTGTTTGTCCACGTATCCCTCTATATTAGCCCTCAATGTCCCCCTCTCTCTGTTGGTTTCCACCCCCCCCCCTGCTGTTCCTTTTGTCCTGTTGCGTCCTGACCCATTCAGTGCACTACCTCTTCCATGAGCCTTGACTATGTAGACCAAAAAAAATTCATGCTTTCCTGCAATCCCTGGTGCTCCTGCTTCTCTAATTTTTTGCATTCCAGCCTCCCATAATAATTAAAACATCTCCTTTAGGGACCTCTTCTCCAAGTTCGTAAAAATTTCCATAAAACTTCACATTTTCTTCGTCTGCTGTAGAAGTTTGGGCATATATCTGAATATTGTCATAATGGTGGTGTTTTCTGGATATCCTTTCAACCTCACTGATATTAACCTATCATTGATTAGGTTGTGTCCCAGTACTGTGGAATCCTGACATTTGCTGATTCAACATTTGCGGACCCTGCGTATTCGAGGTTTCTAAAATGTTGACCTGCTTCTACATTCAAGGCTCTGTGATTCTGCTATTCCTGTTTTTTTGCGGTTGCATAAACCATCTCCCACGAGCCACACACATAAAACAGCTCTAAAACCATCTCCCACCAGCTGTGCATAAAGCAGCTCTCCCTCTTCTAGCCATAACTGCTACACAGAAACCTGCAGCACTCAGCAAGGAGCTGTCTAGTTCCCATTTTTTCGCTCCGGCCCCTCCATCTTAACACATCAGCACCCTCACCAGCGTCCTCTTCAGAGGAGTTCACTAGATTCTTACTCACCATCACTATCGAAATCACCACAAGTTGCATGTTTTGTTTTTTTTTCAAGCTGTTTTCGAGATCAGATCCAAGAAGGCCGACTGGCGGCCATTTTATTAAAAAAAAAAAACAGAAACCCAATGTTGAACACGTCCTCAACCATTTCTCAGACATACATTTACCGATATTGTTCAAACTTGGCACACAGATAATGAATGACAGAATGACAGATATGCACGTCATTTTTTTTCGAGATAAGGTCCAAGATGGCCGATTGGCAGCCGCTTTATTACTTAAACGTGTCCCCAGTCATTTCTCCGAAATGCATGATCCGATTTTGTTCGAACTTGGCACAAGCACAGTACACAATGGCAGACACTTGCATCTAAATTTATTTTGCGATCTGATCAAAGATGGTTTACTGGTTGACTGGCGGCAATTTTAGTTGTAAAAAACCGATGTTGAACACATTCTCACCCATTTCTCGGACATGCATTTACTGATGTTGTTCAAACGTGGCACCCAGATAATGTTTGTTGCTCACAATCATAATCTCTTAATTATATGGATAAATAGATTTTATGAAATGTTTGAGTAGTTTATTTTTACATGATTATTCAAAAATTTGATTTGGAAAAAATATTTGTTTGCTGTGTCGCGTAGTTTCTTTCTCATCCTTAAGAGTTCACATTTTGATATCATGGAAGGCCAAAATGTTTGATTGGTAAATGTAAGTGGGAGAATTTGTCTAAATTTTATTGCGATCTGCAGTTTCTAATGCACACACAAATGTGTAGTTGTCATTGGAAATATTGATTGTTACTGATTAAATATGTTCAAAAGAATGATGCTGTGTGCACGAAAAACTCATTATTTATTATTATCTTTGCAGAAGGACAAGAGAAGCATGTTGAAAACTGGTTGTCTTCTTACAACAATTCTATTTCGAAATACGACACGAGGAGCAAGGACAGCTCTCAAAATTCATGTGAAGAGCACAAATTCAACTACTGTCCGGCTCAAAAGAGTCGGTACAAGTGCCATGTTGGTAAAAACTTGTTTCCACATTTATCACAACCGGATACACATAAGGTTGTTCACACCAATACAAAGCCACATAAGTGCTTAGTTTGCGAAAAGGCCTTCTTAAGTTCAACGTATTTGAAATTGCACCAGAAGATTCACACTGGAGAAACGTCAAACAAATGCTGTGTTTGTGATAAGGCCTTCTGCACGGAATATTATATGAAGACTCACCAGAGGATTCATTCGGAAGAAAATTGTTTTCGTTGCTCGATTTGTAACAAAAAATTCTCGACTTCATCTTACGTGCAGAAGCATAAGATCACTTGCAGTGGTCGAAAGACATTGAGTTGTTCTTTTTGTAACAAGGCCTTCTTAAGTTCATATTACCTGCAGAAGCATAAGAAAATTTGCACTGGTGAAAAGCCGTGCAGTAGTTTTTTGTAACCAGGCCTTCTCCAGTTCATCTTAAATGCTGCAGCACGAGATAATCTGCAGTGGTGAAAAGACATTCACTTGCTCTTTTTGTAATAATAGTGGGGCAACTTAGCTAAATATAGCATAACAATTGTGCATTTTGTGAGGAAAGCACCAAATTTGGCACACTAGTAGCCTATCATATTATGAACAGATTTGGATATTGGGCCATCTCAAATTTTTTGATGGCAGTGGAAAATGGCTGCCACAGCCATCAGCGGCTGAATTTGAGATGGCCCAATATCCAAATCTGTTCATAATATGTTAGGCTACTAGTGTGCCAAATTTGGTGCTTTCCTCACAAAATGCACAATTGTTATGCTAAGTTGCCCCACTATAAGAGCTTCTCAAGTTTATCTTACCTGCAGAAGCATGAGCTAATTTGCTGTGTCAAAAATACATTCAGTTGCTGTTTTTGTGAAAAAAGATTCTCGAGTTTTTCTTACCTGCAGAAGCATAAAGCGACTCACACTCGCGGGAACATTTTCGACGTCTCCACTTGTAAAAATGCCTTTTCAAGTTCATCTTACCCGAAATAAGATGAAGTGATTCATACTGTTGAGAAGAATTTAAATTGCTCCTTTTGTAAAACGGCCTCAACTGTGTCTTGGCTGAATGGTGATGATGCTTTTCCGACTGAAGAGAAGACTTCAAATTGATCGGGTTTTACAGTCCCCTTTTCGTGATGTTTATCTTCTCTGTAGAAGCACAGAATGGATTACATTGGCGAAAAGACATTCTGTTGCTATGTTTGTAAAATTGTCGTCTTGAGTTTATTTTACCTGCAGAACCATAAGGTTATTCATTTTCGTAAAAAATATTTTTGATTCCTCCTTTTGTAAAATCTTCTCAAGTTCATCTTACCTAAAGAAAGATGAGGTGGTTTACACCGGTGTGAAGACTTTTAATTGTTGTATGTGTAAAAAGATCTCAACGAGTTCATCGTATCATAATATAAATGACATTATTAATGCTGGTGAGAAGAAACTCAATTGCATTGTTTGTGAAAATGATTTCACGACTTCATCATTAAATGTGAAGTTGCACAAAATGATTCACGCGGACAAGAATACATTTGATTGTTCTGTTTGGAAAAAAAAACTTTTACTTCTTTGTCTTCTCAGAAGTTGGAATAGATTATAACACCAGTGAGAAGACATTCAATCACTCTGTTTGTCAATCACCATGTAAATGTTGTTTTGTTTGATGCAAATGTTTTTTTACATTGTTATTGATCGAAATAAATGTGATATGCACAGATATCTTCAAGATCTGATCATATTTGAAGTTGCATTAAAAGGTTCACATGGATATGATTGACCTTTCTGAGGTGAAGTGCTCTTTGATTCCTGTGAAACGAACCCTTCACAATTTTAGGAGAAAACAGACATACATTTAAAAGTGGAGGGTTACTCTTTTTTTATTTTTTTATTCTTAAAACAGGTAAATCAAGATATTGTTACAGCCGGCGGGTCGTCCCAGTTGCCTGGTCCGAAGGACGACCCTCCTTCACCTGTAATTGCTTGTGTCATAAATATCGATGTCTTGTATCATATCCTCATAAACATCTCCCGTATTGATTTCGAATATAAATATGTCTATTCATGTAAAGTAGATTAACTCTATCATATTTCTTCTTTAGGTTGTTGTACAAGTTCATTAAAAACTTTGATAAGTTAAGAATTGATGTTCCTATATAAATGGGTTTATCCATTATAATGCTCTCTTTATTCATATGAACAGCACAAAACTTCTCATGAAAGACCTCCACTCTTTTAAAGCTGGGTTTATTACTTAATGTAGATGCCTGCTCACAAGATGTCATGAGTCTTATGTTTTACTGATTTCTTCCATTTTCCATGGTCTTTCCAAACACAGCGTTGTTCATTAATTTATAAAAAATCTGATTGCTTCAGTTCTGTATCATCAAAAGGATATCTATATCACCGATTTAATTACGACTGTTTAATCATCTTTAACATAGCACTCTAAGCTTATCCAGAATCTGTGTAATAATGAACAGGGTCAAATCCATATTCATTCTTATTATCAAGAAATAAATAAACCAATGTCACCCGTAGGGTGATCCGTATCTTGCCAAAAGGTGACCACGTGTGACTTCTTTAAGGTCACACTGAGGTGAACAGAGCTGCTATCCACCAGGAGCGACTCCTTGAGGAATATCTGCCTACGAGAGATTCCGATGAGAATCGTTCTACAGAGTAACCATGAAAAATATGTGTTTGCCTCATAACGTCACCAAATCACGTCATAATGTCTCAAGCTTGATATATCTAGAAAGCACTCATCGAGGTGTTCAATTTGAGGTACTACACGATATGGTTCCTAAAACTTGAAAATTTGACCTTGGGGTCAAATATGTTTGACCTTAGGCGTTAACCATGAAGGTCAAGGCCAATCGCCACCAATAATTAATCAGCTGAATGCCAGACCATGAACTATATTCCCATGAAGTTTGAAGACGATCCGATCAAAATTACTCAAAAAATAAGGGTTTCGTCGACTCCCCTGATTTGCGACAAAGTGACCTTGACCTTTGACCTTGACCTTCAAAATGTTATGGCCTGAAAGGGACCTCCATAGGCCTCTGATATGCGAAGTTACAAAAATTTCCAATGAAAACTGGTCTGCAGAATTTTTTTTTCGTGATTACAGACAAACAAAAAAATAAATAAATAAAATAAAATAAAATAAAAACATACAGACTGACTAACATATCTTGCAAAAACTTCGTTTTGGCAAGATAATAAACCTCTCTGGTCAAATAAACCTCTCTGAAAGCCTCAAACACATCAGCCAATAAGAGCACATCGGTCTTGAGATTGTTTTTGTAAATGAGATGTATTTCTGGTCCATGTTAGGAATGGCTGAAATGTTCCCAAGGGTCTTGCTCAACTCTAATATAAATTGATGTGTGTGTCATGATGAGTGTTGTTGTGTAGGAACACAGGGATGAAGTTGGGATGTTTAAAATTGAGATTATAACTTTCATGAGGAAACCCTCTGTGCTGGCCAGTAAGATGACAATGATCTCTAACTTTTGGTTCTCCATGGATTTTATTTTGAGAAATATGACAAATATTGGAGTTTCTAAAAATCATCTTTCTCATTCTGTGTTAATGATGTTGTTTTATAAGTTTTCAGCATTATCTTAGATAATTGAATGTCTTTTTCCAGTCATTTTATAAACTCTTGTGAAGAATCTGTCCTTTATAGTGTTGTGGGCCGGGTATCGGCTGCGAGTACGACCGCTAGTTGGAGCAGCAGAGTCGACTCCACCGAACACCGGAATTCAGATCGTTACCCTTGGATAACTCCGAAGGTACGGGTCCCTTACAGGACCGTGAATCGTCAATTCAACCGCGTGGGCACAGGGTTATTGCCAAACTTCAAAATACCTAGAGGCCCACGTGGCGAGCTACCGAGGGATTCACACCCTCGACGGGGCTCAAACGGGATGAGTCGTTACTGTGCTCGACCCGTGCGTAACCCGAGCGGATGGTTACCGAGGTCCCG
>CM068968.1:41288563-41300386 GCA_035128595.1 Eptatretus atami
CAAATAATGTACAGCAAAAGCACTTAACCAGTTGCTACTTAAATAAGACAGGCCCGCACACAGACACACACCCAACGATAAGAAATGTACCTCAAGGGTCTTTATTATTCCTTCAGCTCGGAGGGAAGTCGAGCTGAGGGGCGAGAACATGGCTGGCTACCTGGCCGCGAGCGCGCGGCTGGACGTCCACAACTTCCCAGAGCTCCAGTCGCCAGAAGACGGACCAGGGCAGCCAGACGCAGACCAGCGACGAGATGAGGCCAGACCACGTCGAGCAGACAAGACCAGCGTCAGCGAGATGGGATCAGACCACGTCGAGCAGACCAGAGAGCCAGACACGCGCTCGAGCAGACGGGGCGCAATTATTTGTTCTTCTTTCTTTCCTTTCCTCCTCGGCACGGTCCGCTCATGCGTGGCCTGCTCTCATTGGGTGGACCTCTTGTCGCTGATCCGCCTTCTTCCAAAGGACCACCCCGGCTCTGATCCGCTCGTCGCCCATTGGCCGCAAAATGACGCAAAGTCGCTGATTGGACCGGGGGGGGGGGGGGGGGCGTGACGGCGTCACGGCTGACCGCCCCTCAAACAAGGAGAGGAATATGGTCCTGCGTGGGCTGCGCCTATTGGTCGACCGTCGGCAACCTGCGGCTCGCATCCCAAGATTGGGCGAGAGAGACGTCAGGTCCTTGTGAACTCCGCCCACGTACGTGCTGACACGTACGTGTGCAATGGAGGATGGTGGAAGGAAGCGAAAGCAGATGTCGTTGTTGTTGTTGTTATAAAAATCCTAACTATCAAAATAACTTTGCAGCGCATGAACATCCAATTCCCACTACACTAGGGACGGGACCCTAACTAGAAACACACATTTACCGATATAACTGAGCTATAGGGGACGGCTGTCTGTCTGTGTGCACAAGGCTTCCAAATTCGTAACAATAGTTTTAACTTGTATTCATCACCAAGAGATAACAGAAATCACAAGGAGTACGTTTTTCGTATTACTTCTTTGTGTATGATTGATCTTGATTTGGAAAACGGCATCGATCTTTTCGAGGATACTTTCAAAATCGGTGTATCTCACAAACGGATGCTTCAAAGACTTATTTACATCTTTGAATTTTACATTTGAACCTGCTTTTGATATATTAATTACCACTGATAAATGCTCACTACAGTATTCTGAATGTTGGTTTAATCTTTCCTTTGTATAGAATATGATAATACACTGTTTACAAGGGTTAATTTTTTTTACCATTTCTATTTGATGCTTGAGATGATGTCAATCTTAAAAAGTTTTTGATGTAAGCATAATGTGATTTTTCTCCAGATTTCTAGTAAAGAAGGCTGATTATTTGCTTTTCATCACTTGTCTAGGTATCTGAAATTTTTAATATTTCAACTTTGTATCCGTTAATCCATATACGTTAACAGGCGCACAATAAATTTTCTCAAATTTTGGGATATCTGTCAATGACATTGGGAACTTTAAACCTTTAACATTTAGGGTATTCTCATTTATTTTATTTTTTTAATTATAATGAGATGCTCTTTCAGGATTACAATGTGGGGGATTATAGATGAGCAACAACAGACCATAGGAAACCCATTATCTTTATTTTGATTATTAACAACTGCTCTTTAAAGCTTTATCTCTGCTAAATTAATATACGACAAAGCATTAAGAGGGTCTGATTTCAAGATGTATATACCAAAAAGATTCTTCCATTATCAAATTCACTTCCTGTCATTTTATCATTAATATTTATTTAATATCTCTGAGGTTTATCAAAAACAACACAAACCAAGAAATCTTTGAATGATGTAATAAAGTGTGGAGGATTTGTTCTCATATCAACTGTTTTTTTTTTCAGCATCTTGTCTTCCCATATTAAATTTTATTCCCATATAAAACTTTAAAGGATTGATTTTTTTTCCCCTCAGGGTGTTGTTACTTTGAGTTTCAACAAATTGTTTGAACATATCAATTGCCTCATATTTTGATGTTGGGTTGGTTTTGGTTGTTGCAACCAAAAAGTTTTAATTTTTATATGACGTCGAATGCTTCATCAGTGTTTGTAACCACAAACTCAGGTGAGTTTTGTTCGTTTGCATGATTGAAGGTGTTTCTAAAATTTGTAATCTTTATTACAAACATCACAATACATTGTATTTACCATATTTATAGGACTAGTACATGCGCTCACGATATAAGCGACAGGAGTCGTCATGTTAATATCCTCTCTGGGGTATATAGATTATAATAGTAGATCTTGGGTCATGCCTCAAGAACGTCGGGGGGTGTTTTCAGTTACTAAGTTTCTTGTAGAGTGGCTTCAGCATTCAAGCAAGCACTCCATTCAAAACCGTTAATAATGAACAGCTGGCTTGGCAAGTGCAAGCTAGCTGCTTGGTAACTGAAAAACCCGGGTTTCCTCCCTTTCAGTTTAGTGTTAAACAGCAGTATTGACTTTTAAAAAGGTAAAGCATATGCGTTTGTGGTGTATAATATTTTTACTTCCAGTAAGGGTTTTCCATGAAATGTCTCGATAAGCTATTTGTACACATTAACGTAACGTTCGTTGAAGGAGGGAAAACCCTGTGGAGAGGGGGGATGTTATTAATATTAATTTTTTTGTTCATAACATTAATGCCGTTATCATTGGTGGTGGTGTTACTTTTGGTATGAGAATCGGCCTTGTAAGAACGCCACCATTAGCTATCTTAACACGGACTTCCCCAAACATGGAATACCCCCTTGGAGAGAGGGGCCAATTAAGTCGTGACAACCTCTCCATCATGTGACCTTTAGTCCTTCTGTAAAGTTTGGTTGAGATTGGTTAAGTTGCGACTGAATGTATCGTGGTTAAAAAAAACAAAAAACAGACGGACACCAACTGGCATATTTTAGTATGATAGAAAAATGTGATTTTCCAGTGCGTTTTAATCGATACTTTTTTGCTTAAAATAAAATTCTCAACTTTAAAAAAAAAAAATTTTTTGTCCTTAATAAATGATTCTTATATGACTGAAGATTTTGGGGATTATGATGGTATCTCCATATTTTACCATTATTTCATAATGGTATTATGAAACTTAAAATACATTAGTGCAGAAGATAGCTATGATACTCAAAGCTTATATTCAAATGATAGTTGTGAAAGTAGTTTCATAGATTATGAAAATAATGAAAATTATGATTTTGAAAAATATGATGGTGATGAAGAGGGTGAAGGAAATGTATAAAGGAGCTGATGGTTGTTAAGTGTGTTTATCATACTTCTGTTAGTTATTTGTGTTTATTGTGTGAAAAGATGGGTTTAAAAAAAAAAAATTATTGCATAAACAATTACATGTAGAAATTGTCAAAATGTTGCTGTTAAACCTAAATGTTATCTCTGATGTGGAGACTTGAATTTTCTGATAATTCCTTCGATAAATTAACAAATTGCCCAGCAGACTACAATCCCATGCTTGAGAGGGACTTGGTGTGAGTCAACTCTTCGGTTGGAAAATTCGTAATTAAAATAAATAACATTCAAGTCAAATGGAAGACCAAATAAAATAGGTACTGCAATGGAGTCATCAGAAGGCACCCAAACAAGCAAAAACCAAAGATGAAGTTATCAGGAGGAATCTCTGCTACTCTTCTACCCTCAAACCCATCCAGGTGCAGCCAAGTGAACCTTATTCAAAAAGTATAGGACTCGGGTTTCAACTGCTACTTCTCTACCCTCAAACCCATCCAGGTGCAGCCAAGTGAGCCTTATTCAAAAAATAAAATGAACGCAGATTCAAAAAAATTAAATAATGCTGCTGGCACGATGCGTCCGATGAGGTTGAAACTTAAAATACATCTTCCCATCAGGAATAGATCATAATTTTGAAGTTTCACGTCAATTGATGCAGCGATTCAAGAGAGAATTTTAAAAATATTTTCCTGCACTCCAATATGGCTGCCAAATCATGTGACCTATTAATTATTCATGAACACCCTGGTATCCCCAAGGCTTGGGGAATGTGTGAAGTTTTCCCTCAATCTGTCCAGTTATTTTGGAGGAGGAGGTTTTTTAAGGTTTTAGAGTAAGTCCAACATGGTTGCCAAGCCACGTGACTGATGACATAATATGTGGGGAGCTTTTTGTTCTGTACAGTTTCTCCTTGGTCAGTTCAGCCTTTTTAAAGTTAATATAATATATATATATATATATATATTATATATATATTATATATATATATATATATATATATATATATTATATATCTGCCGAACCACGTGACCGATGACATCATAATTTTTTTTTCTGTGGACCAATTTATCCCTAAATGGCCCTCAAACATAGGCACCTATGACATCATTAAAATCACTTATTCCCCATAGGGAGTACTTGACAGGTGCAAGTTTCAATTTTTTCCATGAGTGGTTTTGGAGAGGTCCAACGTTTCTCCTTTTTTTCCAACATGGCTGCCACATCACATGACCTATGATGTCAAAATTATCATCAAAACATTCTACATGAGCAGTTGTACCAAATGGTGAGAATTTCGTGTCGATCTGACAAACAGTTCCCGATTAAGGTGAATAACAACATGCACATGCATGTATGGGACGATCGCTTAACCCGCTTTTTGCTTCTGAGCGTGGGCTAATATATTATATATATTGTTACGGCTGTGAAATTCGCAACCACCATTCAGGTCCCGTAGGTGAGATATCTTTTTAAGTACATGTATAGTTAGCCCCAAACCCGTTGTTTAGAGGGTTTATGTGATATCATTCGGGCTGCGACACTTTGAGTTAGGCTGTTTTCTGTTCTTTCGTTATTTTGAACCAACCATTACAACAACGCCAACCACGCCACCACTACAACAACGCCAACCACGCCGCCATTACAACAACGCCAACCACGCCACCACTGCAACGGCCATGGCGTACTGACTCGGCACGCGGTTGCGGAGGCCTGGCCTTCGGGGGAAAGCAGGCGGCCCCCGTTCCCCCTCCTCCCCCAGCGTCGAGATTGGACGGAGGACCACGCCCCTTCTGGAAGTTCCAGCATGTTCTGTGAAGGAGGGTGGAGCCGAAGGCGGGGGCGAGTGGGGCGGGCCCGGCGATAAAAAGGACGGTGAAGGCGACGAGTAAGAAGGATTTCGAGCCGCAGAGTATAAGACGGAGAAAAAGTGGCGCAAGTGGCACTCGAAAAGGGACGGTGAAGGCGACGGAGTGCAAAGGATCTCGCGTCGTGTGAGCGGAGGATTCTGCGTGTGTGGAGCTGCAGAGGATCCGCGCTCGGTTCTTCTCCACCACGGGTGAGATGGAGCTGAGAGGAGTTCGTCGCCAGGACTCGACACCCAGGGAAGTCGCGACTTCCAATTTTTTGGGTTTTGTGTGAACGTTGGTGTGTGGCGCCGAGTCTCGTGAAGTAAATTGTATAAGTGTTGCCGAGTGTCCGTGTTAGTCGGTTGTAGCTCTTGTCTGTCGTTGCTTATCTTTTATTTGCTATATGTGCATTCTTGCTGTGTACTATATGTGTGCTTGTGTCCGTGTTGTAAATAAATGCTTGCTTCTTGAATTGTTTCCCCGTTCGCGTGTGTCCTTTTCTCTGTTGGGTCTCCATCTTGCTTCACGTAAAGGGTTCGAGTGGGCGGGATACGCCGATAATTAATCTGAACGTCAAGGTCGACGATAACTCCGTCCGGTTATCCCTGTATACGGAACGGCGGCTTAGAAGGTTCGTGTTCGAAGTCGACCTGTGGCGTGGTGCAATCCTCGGTAGGTTACCGTGCGTATCTTAGTATATCACTTTCGGCGATTCACCTACCTCGCACGGTAGATGCGGTATTGCTGGTTGTGGTGAAAACACCCAGTGACTGGCTTCCGGCGTTAGTCGAAGGGGTCACGATGAATTGTTCGGGGCGAGGCGGTCGCGATTCGAGTCCGTGGCCGATCGCACGCCGGCGGCGCGGAATTTGCAACATATTTCAGGTCCGTATGGAGCATGGTGCCCAGAACAGCGCGCGCTGCGTTCACTTTCGCGGGTATTCCAGGGCTCCGTCTGGCCATCCCAGGCAGATGCCAGGCCCATCCATCATTCCTTGAATGATGGTCAACCTGCTGCAACGCACGTGGTTCGGCCCACTGGCCTCCTCCACTCAGAGACTCCTCGCTGAGAAGATCTGTAGCAGGATCGGCGCGGAAAACGAGCCACATTGTCCATACAGGCCGCACTGTGCGCTCGACGGACTATGCGGGTAAAAATCTCATCCGAGTCTCTTTTCAGCAACGCCGTCGTTGACACAAAATCGCCCAGCGATAGCCAAGGATTCTCGAAGAGACTGGTACCAAGTAAGATTTGATCTGGTAGAGTCAGGTCTCCGGATATAGAGCAAACGACTGGTAAGTACCAAAGCCTGAAGACTCGGATTTCGTCTCCCCAAACCGAGCAGCGCACACGCATCCTATGCCAGTGATCCATGACTCCCAGGCCGACCAGACGTCTATTACCTCTGACTCACAGCAGCAGAGACATGAATTTCTCAATGGTAGTGATTATTCTCCGACCTCAATGCTCTACACAAACAGCACAGACAGGAGGCAGCATCATGTGTCACCGAAAGCCTGGATCTTAGTTTTGACCAAGAAACCGTAATCCCAGCGGCTCGACTCCTCATTCAGCACCCTCGAGGGCCCCAAAAGGATATCTAAAGTCTCGCTCAAGATGTTGCATCATCTCGCAAATCAAGGTCGAGATCTTGACATTCCCAAACGATGCCCGCAGCTTGATCTCTCCGATCTAATCTCCTCCTATATCCATTCCATACAAGTGCTGGAAAGTGTGGGGGCCTCAGTACCACCGTGACCGAAGCTTCACGTAGATCACTGGAATAATCATGAGATGGTACTACCACACTTCACGCATCTCAGTAACAAGAGTAGAGTTCAGACATCAGATCGGCTTAACGGTGTTCGCTTCACATAACGATAAGGTCTCTGAGTTCGTCGGATCTAAGCTTTAGGTGGATCTGCAAGAGCCTAGTACCGCGTTCTCAGGAGGTATCCCCGATTTTCTGTACGACGCCTTAAGAGATAATTATCTAGGCGATTGTGCGGCGTGAGCCATGATTATAACGGTCATCACTCGGTGGTTGACTTGTGGTCTGTGCTTTAGTAAGCCCTGATGTTTGGCCCGCTGTGTCGAAGAGATGTGTGATTAGTGCGAACCTATATGGTTAGCCGGCAAGACTTGCACGATGTGAACTTGAGGGCCCAGGTCACCCCTGGTAGTTTTGCCCAGTTTTTCTGGCCGAATCCATTCTTTTTCGAGGGACAACAAATGCCCTTTCATCGTTGGTTGTATGCTTGTTCCAGCCGCAGAATGCACAAAATGCTGGAGGTAGGTGCCAGCACCGTGCACACTAAGCGATCTCATCATAAACTAAAACGGTTTCCCGAGTCTTTTTCTCTCCAGGATGATGTCTTTGCGCTGTTCGGTCTATACTGGTTATGCCGTGTCTCAAGCGTGTGTGTGATTCGAGGGTAACGCAACAGGTGATTGCTAACACCCTTGACGTCCAACTCGACTAGTGGGGTGTCAGCCTGGTACAACGCTCAATGTAACCGGCGGTCCTTCACTTCAGACTCTCTGTCAGAAGCCTACCACTCTCTGCTCTAACTGCAGTGCTTCCGAGGGATTGGGCTTGAGATAACGCAATGCCACAACTTTCCCTGTAGCGGGACCAGATCACCTGTCACAGGTTGATTGGCTCTCTCCCCTCACAATTCCGACATAGGCCTCCTTGTCCACCTCTTTGCACGTACAGTTTTACGTCTCAGCTCACCGTCCAGCTGAACTGATCTCAGCGACATTAGCTGGCCTGCGACTCTGGTCAATGGTATCTCGATGTCTCTTGGAGACAAAATCTTTTGTTCCTTGCGTGAGTTCCAAGACATCCACCGGAAACATCAAGGCGGTGGTGATTAGGCACTTCACAACTCTTCATGACCCCCCAAAGCACCCAGACCCCCAAGTGTCACCCAGCCTGTTCGCAAAAAACTCTTTTCAGCATACTCTCTCTCCCTAGGATTGCACTCAGTTTGGCTGCGGCTAAGGCATTTCCGGATTTAGGTGCTAGCCTTTTAGATAGTGCTAACAAAGCCTTGTTGGTCAGTATTGAGGAACTGAGCACTCCGGTGACCTGCAGTTCTGGCATATCTCAACGACCGTCAATGAGGACATGGTCAATCTCCTTTGCCACCCCCAGGTTGGAAATCCAAGTCAGCGGATGAGCTTGTGGGCCTGAAACAATGAACCAGCCACCCTAAGTCATGACTTCTTGCAAAGTCAAGGAACTTGTGCTTTCTGGTTCATAGTTCCTACCCATGGGGACACAACACACACCTCATAACTCCCTATCAGTTCCAGTCGATGCATTGAAAATCCACAAGACTAGAAGTGTATCTCGCTTTCACTGACTGAAATCTACAGTTCGAGCGGCGTAGAATGCATCCTTCACGGTGAGATCATGCTCTCAAGTCGGAGCATTAACAGAGACCAGGGAAATGACACCTAAGGAGACGAATCCTTATCTGCATAACGCTCGTTGACCGGTGTTACCTCAATCTATCATTGGGGTCAGCTTTTGTTGGACCAGCTACAGCAATCCTTGGTATGGTAACCATCAGAGCGACCAGACCAATAGTAGGTGTAACCACCACTTTATCTCGCCGCAATTCGGTCTCCGAACCTCAGAGAGAGTGCAATCCCGATGTCAAACGCTTGAGCTCAGATGAACAGAGACAGGTGATGTCATCTCCTTAGGGATAGGAATTCCAGCACCACGAAGTGGACCGTCAGGTTTAACCCAAGGAGAGCCGTCTGGTGGAGACACTCAGCAGCCACTCCGACACTTCCGCAATCTGACCAGGGATGTACCCTTGTGTTTCTCCTATCATCAAATGGGTGTCCGAAGGCTTTGCCTCCGTCATTCCGGTATGCCCTGCGAGGGAAGCTGCACAGGAGGTACTCCACGAGTGGGTTTTCAGATTTTTTTGGTGTTTTGTGTTTTGCGGATGAAGGGTTTTACGATGGCGGAGTGCAAATCCTGCCACCAACTCTCTAATAAAAGTAACCAACTGCAGGAGGACGTCCGCAGACAGTTGGGCACTAGATATGGATGGCCGTTGGCTCACAAGGAGTCCTCCGCCTTTGACAGGTTTTGTTTTAATCTGCTGGGTGTCTATCCAAACACCCTCTCACAGAAAAACGGGTGGGGAGACGGTTTAGTCGCCGACAACCCGACCATGGAACAGGTTTAGTACAGGTTTACATGGTACCTGTAGCAGGTCACAGATCTAACCTGACCTGACCTGAGACAGTTCGTATAATTATTATGTTTATCAATATTTCTATTTATTATATATGTCCATAAAGTCATATATGCTTGATCATATATTGATAGATTAGATATGATTATATAATTTATATAGTTTAGTATAGATAATTTATATAATATCTTTTGTTTCATTGGGCTGCTGAAGCAATTTAATTGGCAAGGAATACAGTCCTGGATGGTTGGCCACTGACACAGGTTACCCCAAATGGTTATTACCCGAGTGCACTGGTACTCATTTCACTGACTTTGGAAGGACGATAGGCTGAGTTAACCCCACCTGGTGTGAATTCAACAGTTGATTGGGGCTTAATCTCAGGACTCTGAGGTCCCAAACCAGCCACCTTAACCGTTAAGCCAACACCAGGCTGAGGGTATAAAAGGGAACGTGACTATTTCACAATCACACCAAAAATGAATGCTTTACCAGATTTATAAGAAAAATTAATGTAAAATGTGAGGGTGATCATTCACTTTCCCAAACAATGGAAGAGATTGATAAAATTAGGATGGATGTTAGACAGATCAATGATATGATATATATTATTCACAACTGTCATTTTAGGGAAAATATCAGCACAAGATGTTGTATAAATAAAATAATTAATTATTTTTAAATGAAACCCGAACTTCGGATAAGCTATAGTTTCGAAAAAAAAAGTTGTACATTTTTTTTTTTAATGACATTTATTTTCTAAATATATAAATGAATGATTTTTTTTTTTAACCCGTCTGGGAGAGCAAGATAAAATTTAACAACCATAAAAATATACCAAATTCATTAAAATGTCTCATACTTGGTGAAAGTGGATGTGGAAAAACTTTTTGCTTTCAAAGATGCTCAATGCTCATTACTCCAAACTTTTTGGAATATGAGAAGTTAATAATTTCCACAGTCAAGTTTTCAAAGCGAGTGTCAACTGCAAGGTTTTAATGCAGATCTTTAAAAGGAAGACATTATTGGTTTATTTAAACTTCAAAATAAATTAAAGGACTATAACATTGAAGATACAATGTCCTACTCAAAAATGTAAAACGAAAAGCACTCCTTGAGCATCTTGTAGTCTTTGTGATAATACAGATGATATAGCTTTACCCAAATATTTGGATAAATCATTTTTTGAAAAACCATTATATTTCACAAGAAGCACCCGCTCCCTACGGAAGCCATCAAGGGGTCATGTTATTATATTTATGCCTATTTTACTCCAAGGGGTCCCAGGATTACACACCCAAATGGTTGCGATCGGTTCAGCCGTTTTTGCGGTACCTGGAACAGACGGACGGACGGACGACCGACATTTGGTGAATTATAGTAAGATTACTAGCAAATACAACCCGTCGCTTCACTGACGGGAATATTAAAGGGGGGGGGAGAAAGAGGAAGGAGGGATGGATGGAGAGAGGAGAGGAGGGAGAGAAGATGGAGGGAGGGGAGAAGAGGTGGAGGTGCTGGGGGGGAGAGTGAGGAAGGGAGGGGTGCAGAGAGCGACGCCTCACCAAACATTGCTATGCACTCTGGAGGGAGTGGGTAGAGAGGAGGATTGTGGGGGGTGTTAAGAAGGGGGAGAGCGGAGAACCAGCATCACAAGTTGTGTTTGCAGTTTCGCCACGTGTGCCAATGTACCATAAAAAATATTTATAAAAAAATTTCGCCACAAACCTTCCCAGCAATTCCCTGAATTCACCGTAGTTGGATTTATTTAAATCCGTTTATCCGTTCTCAAGTATAAACAGGACAGACAAAACAACAGACAGGCCTATTCACTGGTGAACCAAACATTATGACACCTGCCTAATATGCTGTTGGTCCTCCGTGTGCCGCCAAAACAACGCCGACCGCCGAGGCATGGACTCTACAAGACCCCTGAAGGTTCTTGTGGTTCTGCACCAAAACATTAGCAGCAGATCCTTCAAGTCCTGTAAGTTGCGAGGTGGAGCCACCATGGATCGGACTTTCGGTCCAGCACATTCCACAGATGCTCAATCGGATTGAGATCTGGAGAATTTGGAGGCCAGGGCAACACCGTGAACACTTCATCATGTTCCTCAAACCATTCCCGAACAATGTGTGCAGTGTGGCAGGCGCATTATCCTGCTGAAAGAAGCCACTCCATCAGGGAATACCATTGCCATGAAGGGTGTCCTGGTCTGCAACGATGTTTCGGTAGGTGACACGTGTCAAATCGACGTCCACATGAATGGCTGGACTCAGGGTTTCCCAACAGAACATTGCCCAGAGCATCACACTCCCTCTACCGCTTATCATCTCTCCCACAGTGCATCCTGGTGCCATCACTTCCCCAGGTAAACGGCGCACACGTGCACGGCCATCCACGTGATCTAAAAGAAAACGGGACTCATCGGATCAGTCGACCTTCTTCCACTGCTCCAAGGTCCAGTTCCGACGCTCACGTGCCCATTGTAGGCCCTTTCGAC
>CM068968.1:41319896-41339358 GCA_035128595.1 Eptatretus atami
AATAAATTTGGGAGCGATCGAAACAGCAGTATGTTGCCTTATTCAATTTTGGGTTAAATTTTCAATTTTTGACCCAGGTTCAATTTTTGGTCTGATTGAAAAAATATATATAATTTTCCCGAAGGTTTGGATTCATTTGAAGCAACTTTTGCAGAATATTTTTATCTCTCCGAGGACCGGTAACTGGCCATAATTCTTTGTCTGTTTGACAGAAGGCAACGCTTGGTGTGGACTGTGTCCAATGGGGATTGGTGGAGTGCTTGTCACACTCCACATGTAATATATATATATATATATATAAAAATATATATATTATATATATATATATAATTAAAGATACTCCAACGAAGTCCTCATATATATATATATATCATGCGTAAGAAATAACGTTGTTGGGAACGCATCTCCATATACGTAATGGTATAATGACCCCCATTAGCACATTTTTGATTGTGCTCTCTTCCAGGAACACATGTTGAGTGCTAGGTGAGGTATTACTGTGTAGTTTGTGTAGCCTTTGTCTTACAATGGAGTTTTTCTCATACAGGCCATTTCACTTTTGGTCTCTTTCCCATGCTGCTCAATTCTATTATCTCATGGAAAAGTACTGGTTTCACAGAACTTGACCATCCCGCAGGGAAAATCATTGTGTTGGATTGGCAATTTGGTGTAACCTGAACTTCCCTCCCTTTCCAGTAACCTGACCTCCCTCTCTTAGTCTGACCTTTCTTTGCTGTTTGCCTGTTTGTTCAACAGACCAACCTAATATTGGACATTGTTTCGGTGAAATGTCTCCGTTGGAGGCAGGGTGTCTTCCCGTCACCACTTCTCCACTTCTCAAGGGACTTCGGATGATACTCTGTGATTCAGAGCCTTGTCAGACTTCTCTTTCTGCAGATGGTGAGTACAGCATTGAAGTAGTAACTCTTAGGCCGTTCAATAATGTTTTGACAAAATGAAATGTTTTGTAAACCATCAATTTGTTTTGTTGTTTTTGTGTCCTGAAAACACTAATTGTGTGAGTAACTGCACATATTTGTGGAAGAATCCTCTTATTATTTATATTACTATCAAATACAACCCGTCGCATCGCTGACGGGGTATTAAGGAGGAGTTAGAGAGGGAGGAAGGGAGATAGAGGAAGAGAGGGGGCAGGAGGAAGGTGAGCTAGGAAGGGAAAGAGCGAGGAAGGGGGGGGGAGGTGGGGAGAGCTATCCCGAGGAGGGATGGTGTGGGAGAGAGAGATATATATGGTTAGTAAAGAGAACGATATGTTATGCTTGATGACCACAAACTCATGTCAGAACAGCTGTACTACACACAACACAATAGAGTTTTTAATGTAATCCGCTGGCACATCTGCAAAAACTTTATGTCCCAGTTCCTGAAAATTTGTGGCACCATGAACCAAAAGTAATCACTGAAAACATGGAAGTACCTACGACTCATGTACAACCCAATGATCCCATCGAGCGTAACATCGAAACCAAAGCGTTTCGACCAGATATCATACTTGGTACAAAAACAAGAAGAAGCATTGCTAATAGATTGTTGATAACAGTGATTTTGACTAAACGATGCAGAAATCAAGAAAATGACCAAATACCAAGACCTCAAGAATGAAGTGAAGGATCCTGTGAAGATGAAGAATGCCAAAGTTGTACCAGTGATAGTTGGACCTACAGGAATGATGACAATGAACCTCACAGAGATATTTAACATAGGGGCAATACCCCTGGGTGCTCACCTGGTCGTGGCTTGATAAGACAATCAGGCAACCACTGAAAGGCATGGATGACCCATAAAATATATAATGGAGAAGAAAGTAAATACCTATGGATTTTTTTTTTTTAATGCCATGAACAAACTTTAGTACATCACGGGTGGTGAAGATGGTGGTCACGTTCATCGGAATTGTATGTGTAGTTTGGAGAAGAAAGCAAATACATATTTTGGGGTCAACCCCCCTCAAATCCCCTTGGAACAGATTTTTCTAATGTCATGAACAAACTTTGGTACGTCATGGGTGATAAAGATTGTATCCGCCTGCATGGCCATCCACCACCTACTTCCATGTCTTCACATAACCATAATCAGGAGGCTAAAATGAGGTGGTACACCTTGCCTTGGGTGGCTCATGGGTTTATGAATATGTCAGCCACCTAATTTATGAAGGATTGCTGCCTTTATCCCATTAAACTATTTGCTTTTGGTTTCAAAACTTGAATGGCAAGGCAGCAGCTGATTTCAATTGAGTTTCCTTCTCCTAGATGAGCTGCCGACCAATGCTAACAAGCCCCATCTCCCGAAGCAACTTGTTTTAAGGTGCAAGTGATTCACCTTTCACCTCTCACCTTATTTAGGCTATTCTTCAAGAATTTGAGTGTGAGATCATGATTTGTCAGGGTTGAAAGACCTGATCTACTTCTCAGATCAACATCTAATCAATTCCAGATCAGCATAAAGTAACCCAGCTGCTGCTTTTCTGTTTGTGGGATGGGGTACCATGTGATCTATTGTGGACTTTTCTGCAGTATTTCTGTAGATAGAACAAGCCTGGGCCCAAGACACTGTCCCGAGCACTGCAGCCTCCACTATGAGAGGAAAGGAGAGGAGAGGAGAGGGATCCTGAGATAGCAATGTGATGAGTAGAGGAAGTCATAGAGCCATGTACGAATGCAGCCTCGTCTGCACAACCATTGAGGATGCCGATTATCAAATTCCCGAGATATGTCCACGGAGACTGTCCTGACCTTTTGATTGACAATGAAAAGTCCTATAAATCACATGAAAAATGGTGGCAAATTTTTTTTTTCTAATTTCTTTTGTGGGGCCAAAGTATGTCCCTCCATCCATTAGAAAAAGGGAGCACGATCATAATGCTCCCTTTTTCAGGATTCATAAAGTACTCTTTTTGAGCAAACTTAAGCATTGCTGCACTTGTGATCTGTATTCACAAAAGCATGGTTTGTGAAACTTCATTTGCATTAACTTACTTTGGGGAGATAAACATGACTATTTCCTCTAACCCACACTTTTTGAAAAATAAATGGGGATATTGTAATCGGCTCCATCTTTGTCTGTCTGTTTCTGCCAGTCCATTACGCTGTCTCATCCTAAATGGTTGGGCAGAAATTCACCAAACTTGGTAGTTATGATCACCACATGGCAAAAGGTGCAAGAGCAGTGCCATTTTGGCCCCGGCCCTGGAGTGGTCAAATACCAAAAATTAAATGACGGGCACTTTTTAAACATTTTAAAATGAAACTTTGCATTTGCAATTGACATTGGGGGACGCATGAAATATGTAACTTTTTGGGGGGGGGATTTGACCCTCGGTTTGTACCCCATCAGGGGGGATTTAGGGTCGCAGGGGTTAAACAGAGGTTGAGGAGTTCCTGGTGGAATTTTTGCATCTTCAACTTTGCTTTAGGTGGGAAGCATGGAGATTTTCAATGGCTCGCCATCGACTTCATTCTGGTTCACGTTTTACTTTTGCTAAATTTAGGTTTGTGAAAACAAAGCTTTTCTGAAGTGCATGTGGATAATAATAAAAAATTAAAAAAACATACAATAGATTTTATAACATGTTTGAGTAGTTTATCTTTTTACATGATGACAAGGATTTGACTTGGAAAAAATATTGTTTGGTGTGTTGCGTGGTTTCTTTGTCTCCTTAATAGTTCACATTTTGATATCATGGAGTCCCAAAAAGTTCTGATTTGTAAATGTGAGTGGGAGAATTTGTCTAAATTTCATTGCGATCTGCAGTTTCTAATGCACACATGAAAGTGTAATTGTCAATGGAAATATTGATTGTTACTGATTTAGATCTGAAAAAAGAACGATGCTGTGTGCACTACAAACTTATTGTTATTATTGTCATTACAGAAGGACAAGAGAAGGATGTTGAAAACTGGTTGTCTTCTTACAAAACGCTGTTTTGAAATGCAACACGAGGAGCAAGGGCAACTCTCAAAATTCATGTGATGAGAACAAGTCCAACCACTGTCCTGTTCGAAAGAGTCAGTACAAATGCCATGTTTATAAAAAGGTGTTCCCACATCATTCTCACTTAACAGCACATAAGTGGTTCACCAGATGTGAAACATTACAAGTGTCCAGTTTGTGAAAAGGATTTTGCACATTCATCACAATTGGATATGCATAAGATTGTACATGCAGGTAAGAAGCCGAAGCAGTACAAGTGCTCAGTTTGCCAAAAGGCTTCTTACATTCAACATATTTGAAGACTCACCAGAAGATTCATTCGGAAGAAAACACTTTTCGGTGCTCGATTTGTGACCAAATATTCTCGACTTCTCTCACCTGCAGAAGCATAAAGTGACTCACGCTGCGCGGAACATTTGTGATGTCTCCGTTTGTAAAAAGGCCTTCTCAAGTTCATCTTACTTGAAAGAAGATGAGTGGATCATACCGGTGAGCAGACTTCAAATTGCTCCTATTGTAAAAAGTCCTCAGATGTGATTTGGCTGAATGGAGATGATACTATTCCCATTGACGAGAAGACTTTCAATTGCTCTGTTTGTAAAAGCCCCTTCTCATCTTCATCTAGTTTGCACTAGACAGGAAGGATTGCTCGGGTGCAAAGACATTCCGTTGCTATGTTTGTAAAATGGTCTTCTCGAGTTGCTTTTACCTGTCGAACCATAAGAATTCACACGAGCAAAATTTTTTTGATTCCCCCCTTTTGTAAAAAGACCTCAAATTCATCTTGCTTCAAGAAAGATGAGGTGGTTCCCACAAATGCGAACACTTTCAATGCTCCTTTGATTAAAAAGAAAAAAGGTCTCAACTGAATGTGGATGAAACGATTCCCACTGACGAAAAAAATTTTGATTGCTCCATTTGTAAAAAGCCCTTCTCGAGTTCAGCCTACCTAAAGAAAGATAAGACTTCCGATTGCTCCTTTTGTAAAATTACTTTCTCAACATCGTGTTTCCCGAAGATTCACGAGATGATCAACGCCGGTGTGAAGACTCAATTGCTGTGTTTATAAAAAAGGCCTCTAGGAGTCATCGTATTATATAAATTAAATTATAATGTTGGTGAGAAGAGAAACTCCATTGCACTATTTGTAAAAATGATTTCACGACTTCATAATTTCATGTGAAGATGCACTAAATGACTTACGTGGGCAAAAAGACATACGATTGTTCTGTTTGTAAAAATACTTTCAATTCTTCATCTTCTTCACATGAGTAAGATGGAGTAGATTATAACACCAGTGAGATGACATTCAAATGCTCTGTTTGTCAAAAGACTCATTGAAAATAAAACAAAAAAGGAACATCCATCCATTTTAAAGAACAATATAATTGATGACCAAAATTATTTCTCAAAAATCATTATTTGTTTTTTTCAATCTGAAAATTACTTTCAATAAATTAGCCACATGTAATTTTATTTTTGTCAAATCGTAAGTCCGAGAGAAGAGGACCTATAGTCGTTCATAATGACCATGTAACAAGGGGGAAATAGGATTAACCACAGTGAGTGGATTTGTATCACATGTACCACAAACTAGACCAGGTGAGGCAGGCAATTTGTGACCGCTGGTGTTCGTTCATGAGCCAGTTTTTTTTTTTTTTATTAACCTACAATCCAATGGTGATGCTGCAGTTCTGAAACTATGACTTCCTCAAGATTACAATTCAAATCCTGAATAGGACTACTTCAGCACAATTTAAACTTTACAACCTCTGGGATGCCAGTCCAATCTTCATATCATCAATGAGTCTCCTCTTCACTCAGTGATGTTTTGCTCGTATAATCTGAAGATGTGATGTGATGAACAACATGAGGCAAAAACCATACAAATGTTGTTTTGTTTGATGCAAATATTTTTTACATTTTTATTGATCTAAAGAAATATGATCTGCACATGTTTTCTTGACTGCTCTTGGAATTTTGTATTTGTAAAGATGTCTTCAGGACCTGATCATATTTGAAGTTGCATTAAAAGGTTCATATAGCTATGATTGATATGGAGTTGAAGTGTGTTTGATTCCTGTGAAACTAACCCTTCACAATTTCAGGAGAAAACAACAGATACATTTTTTAATGTTTGGCTACTCTTTCTTATTTTTTATTTAATCTCTTTTTTCGTAAAACAAGTAAATTGTATGTTTGCAACTGTCCTCAACCATTTCTTGGACATGCATTTACCAATCTTGGTAAACATATAAGGAATGATGGCTTCCATAAGCACGTCATTTTTTTTCGAGATCAGGTGCAAGATGGCTGACTGGCGGCCATTTTAGTTGGAACTAAAAGATAACCCCCCCCCCCCAAAAAAAAACCTGATGTTGAACACGTCCAACCATTTCTCGGACGAGCAACACATCAGAGTGCGCACAAATACAAATAAATCCATGACGTCACGGAGACTCGGACTGAACTTATTAACATGGATTCGACACCAATGATAATTCAAATGTATCATATGTAACTTATTTTGAGGAAAACAAAAAAACATTCTTCCACAGAGCACGAATGTAAAAGTATTGAAGAAAACGTGAAATACAAATGCCGTACTTGCACACATGTGAACTGTTGTATGTGGCCATGTGAAAGCACGCAGCTGCTATTAATTAGCAATAGATAAACAGATAAATAAAATTAGCAATAGATAAATACATAATAAATAGATAAGTAAAAGACAAGTATCATTCACAACCCCGAAAAATTCCGAGCATGGAGTGTCCAAACTTCCTTACGGGTTTTGCTCGTAAACTTCTCATTCTACAATTCAATTTTTTTTTTTTACACTTTGTTTTCATTAAAATAATGACTTTAAATGGAGATCAAATTCATCCGTAATCAATCTTGTCATCATTTTCATGGCTTCTTGCCACATTCTTCATGGCCTCCTTTGGCGATCAGAAGGCCAGACGAGGTTCTCTCAAGGTCTAAAGTATCAGTGTTCTTTTATCGGTTCATTTTCCAAGGACTGAGTTGGAATGCTTTCATCCTTTAAGGGAACCCAAACGCAAAAATGATAACGGTCTAATTTGAAGGTGAAAAAAAAAGTTGAATTTTTTTTGCCAATTACAGTGTCGAAAAATGCCCTCGTGTTTTATTTTGGATTTCGCCAGTGACGTCAAATCTGGAAGCCACCTTGATTTGAATTGGGTTTACATAGAGAAACAGTGCAGTTCAAGTTCGGATTCCGATACTGATTCCACCGTCATTAGTAACTCGTTCTCAGAATGTTGAAACTGATCAGTGGGATTTTGAATAAACTATTGAAATAAAATTAAAATGGAAACACTTTTGGGGGGGGGGGGATTGTGGAGCCGTATCGTTGAACCTTGAGCGAGTGATTCAGAGAAAAGGTGGAAGTGTTATTGAATATGAAAATGATGGTCAAATGGTCACTTCAGCTCGGGGTAGGGTTTGAATTTCCATTCAATCGACGGTTTATAAGGAGGGATTTTGTATTGACTGATAAATCGGTTTATATATTACTCGAGCAGAAATACCCATCAACGCTCGACACGGCAGACGAAATGGGTGATGAATGCTTTGTCCCGTAGCAGGATGACCAGGTGTCTTGTTTGTTACCTCCATTATAATTCGGAAATCGGAAAAAGAAACATCTATTTTGAAGGGTACGAGGGATAGATTAGCGTCGAGGTGGTCTGAGAGTTTGGGTTCCCCTTTAAGAACAGGAACATTTAAAGTGTTCCTGATATTAACATCTTTCCTCGAAGGGCTCTTTGTAGGATTGTCACTGAACCCAAACAGCTTCCAACTGTAGCTTGTTTGTTGTTATATTCCTGAAATCTCTCTGAAGGTTTTTTTTTTAAATAACCATTTCAGTGCTCCAACTTTGACTGACATCAATCATTCTTAACGTTTCCACTTTCTAGCTTCTCAATTATGTCATTTTTAGCCTCATCCGTTCTCGAAAGGATGGAGAGGCTACTGTAATCTGTCTATGATGAGTGAGTGTGTGAGTGTGCACATGCATGTGAATTTACATGCAAGTCTACTTTAATATCCATCACTGGTTCCCAGATTTACTTTTATATGTGGAAGGTCAAAGAAGTCTCAGAACTACTGTTACCTAGACTCGGTGACATAATGGTGAGAGTGTGCACTTGAGTCTGGAAGGTCGCAGGTTCAAACCCGACCACGGCCAAGTTGTAACAATAAAAAGATACATGCTGCTTCCTTACTTGAAGCTCAGCTTTAAAAAGGACAGAGTATGATAAACGACTGTAGGTCAGCATCAATAGGTGAGAGGAAAGGTTTGTTTGTTTTTTTTTCTGACAAAAGCACACTATTGTGGCTTCTCACCTGTATGGATCCTCGCGTGGATTCTTAAAATCGTGAAACACTTTTTACGAACGGAACACTCGTGGGGCTTATTTATTGTGTGACTGTTCTCGTGGCTTTTCAGATCGTAAGAGTTGCAAAGGATTTTTCACAAACTACACACTTAAAAGGACTCATGCCCGTGTGAATCATCTCGTGCATCTTCAGGTGAGCCGACATCAAGAAGTCTTTCCCACAAATGGAGCACCTGTACGGCTTTTGACCCCTGTGAATTAGCTCGTGTTTCTTCAGAGTGGAAGACTGTGCAAAGCTTTCCGATAAACGGAGCACTTGTATGGCTTTTCACCCGTGTGGATGATTTTTGTGGATCTTCAGAGTCGAGGTGAAGTGAATGGTTCTCACAAACAGACAACTGTGCAGACTCTCACCTAACTGTATGACCTTGCTCATGTATCCTCAAATAATATGAAGTGATGAAAGATTTTTACACATTGTGCATTTGAATGGTCTCTCCCCATGTGAAAATCTCGTGCATCTTTCGATTACAAAATTGTGCGAAAGCCTTTAGCAAATCGAGCATTTGTACGGCATTTAGCCTGTGTGAATCCCTCTAGTGCACTTCAAGGGAAGATGAACTCGTAAAGTCCTTCTGATGAAATTATCCTGAGGATGTGGTTTAGAATCGCTTATGCTCTCACTGGTATCGAGAGCGTATTTGTATCCGTTGCCATCCTGACGAGAACTTTGTGTGCGTCGCTTCTCTATGTGCCGTTTCACAGTAACCTTGTGGATATACTGTGACCAGCATGAAGAGTTTTCACCATTCTTCCCTGGCCTCTCTGTATGATAACCACAAAACAGGAAGATATCTTTCTCAGAATTCACATTCAAAGAAAGCACCAACCTGTCGCAGATAACCACGTACCGAGTCCGAGCTGGTCCGTCCCATCCCCTCTATCACGAAGGTACTGAACGTCCACCGACAGATCCCAGCAGCCCCTCCTGAATCCCCTCTGTTCCGTCCATCAGAGCCAGAACTTGGAATCAGAGCAGCTGGGATCGTGAACACAGTTCAGGGAGATTGGTGCATGATCCTCAGCACGGTTGGTTTTCCCTTGTTGCGCAAAACAGCCGATTCCGATGCCGGAAATACACAAATTGCATTTTACCCACTCGTGTTCCTCAAATATACGACAAAATAAATTCTCATCCTAAAAGAGAATAAAAACCGAGGTTTCAGACTTTCTTGGCAATTTCAACCATGTACTGAAAAGCATTAAAAGGGAGAATGCACATGTTAAGCTGCACAATACATCAAATATTGAACTTTGGTTTTTATGTGGTCAGTGGTGATCAAAAGTTCGTAGCCTAATGGCAATTAGCAGTCCAATTAATAGGGAGTTTGATCTGTTCAAAAACCTTAAAAACAGAAGAAGAGAGAAACATAGATGGAGAGACAGGTGATAGATTGCAATAAAGATGAAAGGTGGGTTGCCGTTCATGCAGAAGGTGCTAAACGGGGTTTGGTTGAAGTTTGCATGTTTGAAAAATAAGTGTGATGCACAAAGTCATTTACAAGTATTTCCTTGGTCAACCAATGTAAGAGGATCAGTTTTGAACTTGTCAGTCTCACCTCAGCCACGACCTCTCCTGGGTCGACCACATAGCAAAGCTGCCTCCAATGCCAGCCACAGGCTTTGCTATATGTGGTCCACTAAAAGGAGGAATGCGTAATTGTATCCGTTTGCCCTTCTGACGGCAACGTGCTAAAACAAGATCAAGTGGACTCGACAAAACCTATAGCTGTAGCTCAATGGAGAGCTGCTCTCTGCTATGGGTGGATGCTCTGGCATCACATCTGTCTGTCACGAATTTTTTTTGTGTACATAGTCGAGGCTCATGGAAGAGCTAGATTCTCAAGAGCCAAAGCTCTCAAAGTTATAAGAATCTCCTTTGACAAGGTCAAAACACAAGGTATGTTGCTCTCACTTCGCAGATCCGTCAGTGGTCTATTTTCCCACATTGCCCCATTTGCACTCTCAATCCTCTGACCTCCACAGAAACTCCAGGATGCAGGCATTCTTCCAGTAACCACCTCCTGGTTAAGCTTCCAAATTCCAGGCCAACGACAACCAACTCCTTTATTCTTCATTTTTCCCTTCCATAGCTTATTCCGTTTGTACCTGTTGTCTGTACTATCCTGTCTGTACCTGTTTGTGGCGAGGATGTTGACGTCACAGAGAGATTCACTTACCTTGGCAGTGATATTCATGTCTCTGCTGGCTGTGAGCCAGAGGGCAAACAGACATCTAGGTCAGGGCCGGGGAGTCATGGATCACTGGATCATGGGGTATGGTCGTGCCGGTACCTTTGCAGGATGATGAAAGTCCGAGTCTTCAAGTCCTTGGTGTTTCCAGTCTTGCTCTATGGATGTGAGACTTGGACTGTCACAGGGATCTTAGACGGACACTTAATTCCTTTGTACCACGTGTCTTCGAAGAATCCTTGGCTATCGCTGGTCGGACTTTGTGTCCAACGAGCGGTTTGTGAGAGAGACTCAAATGAGATTTGTTACCTGTGTCCTCCGTGAGCGTCAGCTGCGGCTGCATGGACATGGGCTCCTTTCCTGATTACTAATCTTGCTCACCAGATTCTCTCAGCGAGGGAGCCTCGTGAGTGGAGGAGGCCAATGGCCGACCACGTGCCTCATGGTTGCAGCAGGTTGATCAGCATCTCAAGGAGATGGGGATGGGCCAGGCATCTGCCTGGGGATGGCCAGATGGAGGCCCCTTGAAGTACCGGCAGAGAGGGGGACGCAACGACGCGCTGCTCTGGCGCATCTCCCATACCTGACCTGACAGTTGCTCAAGCTCTTCTTTTTCTTTTTCCGCGTTGAAAATATATCGATAAGCAACTCGAAATTTCTGATATCTTTGTCCAAACATAAGTTTAAAACTTTCTGATACCGCTTGCTTGAAATTCATAAAGTTAAAAGGATCAAGGAGGAACGTTTCATGGTCTGTTATTTATAGTGCCAAAACAAGATCAAGTTAATTTTTGCCCTTCTGCTCCTTGTATTCAGTGCTCCACCTCCCCAAGCTCACCTGCATTACCGTATGACAGGAGTATACCACCCCCTCAAACTCCCTGTTATCAAGGGGTCGTCCCCATCGCTCTTGAAACAGCTCGGACAGGACTTGACACCAGAAACACGGGACCCGACTCCCCCAGATCAGGGGGGCCCGCACTCCCCACCTCACTGGTGGTAAAGGAATGCTGAGTAAAGTATTTCACAGGTGACTCTGCTCGGGGAAAACAGCGACCTCTCCTCAAGGTCCATACTTGTTCTTCACCTCGTAACTCCTTCACAGAGAAGGGCCAGAATCGACTCAAAAGGGTTTGTTTCTGAAAATGACCAGTTAGTCCCTTGATGTAATTTCACTGGATAGTAGTCGATAGAGCGATGGGAAACTCGTTCCTTCAATTCATGAACATCCAAGAGATGATCAGGCATAATGGCAATTGTTATGGCATTGCTGGGCAGATACTTTCCTCATGTTGAGGAAGTGACCCAGCACCAATATTTCACACCTTTTGTTGTTTTTTTTCTTCAAAAGGGTGCACAAGCACTTCTAGAATGAAGCACACAGTGCTGTATTTATGCTCACGTCCTTTATATTTATTTATTTGAATGGTGATCGAGCTCGTTGTAAGAGCTAGACCAGACTGGAAGAAAACAAAATGGAAAAGGAGAAACCCCAGAGCAGAAGTGAGAGGAGATCAAGGGGAAGGGGAGAAGGACCACAAGGGGGTGAAGAAGCTGAACAGAAGCCGAATTAAATAAAGCAAGAAGAGAAAGGGGAAAAAAGCAGATGAAACAGAAAAGGAACAAACCACCTGGCAATTAACAAAGAAGAGGTAACGGAGAGGGTGGAAGACGGGAACAACAATAATCTGGAAAAGGAATGCTCAGAATGGCGGTAATTTGGGGGAGAAAGATCATGCGTATGATTGGAGTGGGGAGGGATGACCTGAAGTGTGGTTGAACAGCTGTTTTGAATCCCCGAAGGGAAAAATGGATTGGGGAAATGGGACTGAACAGACCAAGTCCTAAAGGGAGAATGAGAAGTGGGACATTCAATGGTTGGAGATGCTCTCATTCTGATGTGTCAGGAATGGTGTTGGGATGTGAGAGACCTGCTTTGTAGTTCACGGAAGACTGATAACATAGCTTTGAGATATACAATTTGAGCAGTCAACCTGGGTTCAAAATTTCAAGCCAGCTTCAAAGCTGCTATTCCCTGGTGTTTTCCATGCAGAATGATGCATCAATTGTGCACCATCCATTGGATGAAAGGATGACCACTGGTCTTGCCAGTCCCAGTAGTTGGTGTACGTCAAATTATCATCGTGTCTTTCATGAAGAGTAGATGAATTATTGCTGTTACTCTGAACAAATTAAAACTTCCTGCCTTAAACTGCGGGTAGCAAGTCATCTGGTCATCTTGGATATCCCTTGACACCAAATGACACACATGTTATCTCAGAGTGTGGTTGTTTGGGCACGGCTGTTGCACTATAAACACCATTCAACCTCCCAGATTGCTCACGTATCATATGTGAATGGCCGTCTTTGGCTTTTGAACGGCGAAAAGAAGAGTCCTTCACTGGTCGTCACAGGTAACATCTCACTTCTCCCCCATCCCATTTTTCTCCACTCTTCCCTGAGGGCAATCTATCATTGAATACATACATTTATACATGTTGGGATTTGTACCTTCTTCTTTAAAGATTTTGTTTCTTCCAATTCAATTCACTCACCTGCAGTTAATTAAAATACATTCCTGCTTGCTGTGTCTACAGGGACATTGTGTGAGATAAGTAAGGTTAACCTTGAGTGATTCAAGGGAGCATTGTGAAGCAGAATCTGGGAGGAAACCTTTGATCTGCAAATCTGTTTGATTATATATATATCACCAGGAAATAAGCCAGCTGGTAATCCAGCTGCTCTTGGAGAAAGAAGGAATTGTGCAGTGGAATGTGTTGGAATAAATAATAATTTTTATTTAATTTTATTTTTATTGTTTTTTATTTAATTATTTTTTTTTATTTTTTTTTTTTATCTTTTTATCTTTTAATTTTTTTTGTTTTTTTTTTTTTTATTTTTTTATTATTTGTTTTTTAAATTTTTTTTTATTTTTTATTTTTTTTCTTTTATTTTTTTTTTTTTTTTTTATTCTTTTTTTTCTTATTTTTTTTTTTTTTTTTTTTTTTATTATTTTTTTTTTTCTTTTTATTTCTTTTTTTTTTTTTTTTTTTTTTTTATTCTTTTTTTACTGTTTATTATTTTTTTTCTTTGATATTTTTTTTTGTATTTTTCTGTTTTTTTCTTTTTTTTTATTTTTTTTTTTTTTTTTTTTCTTTTATTTTTTTTTTTTTCTTTTTTTTTTATCTTTTTTTATTTTTTTTTATTTTTTTTTCACTTTTTGTTATTTTTTATCTTTTTTTTTCCTTTTTTTTTTTTTATTGTTAATTTTTTTTATTTTATATTTATCTTTATATGTTTTTTTTTTATTTTTATTTTCTAGTTTTTTTTTTTTTTTTTATTTTTGTTTTGTCGTTTATTTTATTTATTTTTGTATTTTTTTTTTTTTACTTTTTATTTTTTATTATAATTTTTTTTTTTTTTATTATTTTTTTTAATTTAAAAACATTATAAGGGACTAACTCGACTAATTCGTGCAGAGCACTCCCGGGTTCCTCAAATGCAAATGTTTGTGCCTGGGTGTGTTTTTTTGTGCGCACATATTGCTAAACAATAAACAATTTTCTCTCAAGTACATCGACGTCTTCATGCTCAGCCAGAGGGTGATCGAACGCCTCAACATACAGACAGTGTTGCGTTTGAATAAAAGTTGTGGAGGAGAGAAAGAGGAATCAGATGAGAAAGTGTTAGTTGAATGGTTGGGAGAAGGTAAAAAGAAAGAGAGAGGATATAGGGAAAGGGAAAGCAAGCGGGCATTATTTTACATATCTTGATGATGATTAATGTGCAGCACCAATCTTTATTGATGAAAACACTTTTATAAATCAAATGGTGAAAATTTAATTCGTCGACTTTATATCAGCATGGGGCCAACACGTACAATGCTTGGACTGACAGTCTCAGATATATCATATCGGATAAAACCCAGGAAGGCGTTAAGAAATTTTATACGAACCAAACAGAAATCCATTTCCTGCAGAAAGCAGAATTTTTGAATGCCGGGCACATTTTCCATCCAATTCATCTTTGTAACTTTGTGCGTTAAAAAAAAATTTCTCCGATGCGATAGGCGCTCCTTCTTTTGAAAGTTTTTGTGTTATCCTTAAGCAGTTGTGGAGAAAAAAAAAAAGAAAAGCTAATATTTGAAAAATGTGAGGGCAGAAGAAAACAAACAACAGGAGCCTGGTGACAGTTCCCACAACATGATCAAAGATGGTTGTGGACGCCTATTATGAGTTGGTATTTCATTTTATAATTTTCCTTTGTCTTTGCTATTCCTCATAATTTTCTTTGTATTCTTTGTAAAAAAAAAAAAAAATTTTTTGTCTTCATTCAATACCAACTTGTAGGCCAGTGAGTTTGCTTTCAATTACAAGCAAGTCATGGAATCCATCTTCTGCTTCTGATGTCATCTTTCCGATGTTTCAAACAGCCTGATCTCAGACAATCAGTTTGGATTATGTCCCAGTCTCTCAACTTTGACATGCTTTCTGCTCCTCTCTCAGCAACGTTGGACTCCAATTGCAAAACTAGAAGTTAGGACAGTTTCCTTGAGACACCTCAGGCATCGACACAGTCTTGGCACTCCTGCTTTGCTTTTCAAGTTACTCTGCTTGTGCGTATAGAAGGTCTTCATTCCTGGATTTCTGGCCTTCCATTCACACAGTCAATGTGTTGATATCAATGGAACTCTCTTCCACAGGAGTGCTGACAGTTCTTGCAGGCATGGTTTTGGGCCCATCTGGTTCCTGAAAAATACCCACAGTTTCACCCTATCACTTCAGAATGACCATCAAACAAACCCCAAACATATATTTCTTTGTTCATCCTTAAGAATAGGTTCAGTCTCTCGCACTTCTAGCCTCACCTTCAGCATGACCTTTCCTGCGGCCAACCAAGATTAGCAAGGTTTGGCCTCCAAAGCCAGCTGCAGACTGGCATCTTCTGGTCGATCCAGTCCTTTCCTTTGGTAAGGTCAGAGCTACTCACAGAAAGGCCTTTGTCCATAGATTCAATGGAAATACTGCTCTCACTCTTTGGACTCTGTGCTCCAGCATCACATCTGTCTTTCTTTTGGATTCTATGGATCCAAGCTTCTCAAAACGAGTGAATTTCCCGTGATGAGCGAAGCCGGGTCTGTTGCTCTCACATCGCAGCAGGTCAGTGTGCTTGTTTCACTGCTTATTATCAACATTGCCTCCCTCTGCTCTGTCTCCAACCCTCTCCAGCAACTCCAGGATGCACCAGTTCTTCCAGTAATCCACACGAGTTAAACTTCCAAAATTCCAGACTGGTGCACCCACACTAACTTTTTATTCCTTCAATTCTCCCATCTATGGAAACCACCTTCCCATAAGCCATTTCTATCTCACTCTTCCCTCCAGGACTTCAAGCAGGCATTTGCACCGCCACCTCGGTATCATTCCCCAATTCTGACCCACATTCACATGTTCATAAACCTTATCCCGCTTACCGGACTGATTTCAGCGTTTCCTCCACTTCTCTCTTTTCCTTTCCCGTTTGCTTAATTCCCTTGCCGTTTGTGCCCAACATTGTTACCCCACCAATCACTGTCATTAACGTTGCCCTTCATGAGCCCCACTCTGCTATAATTTATTTTTAACTGTTGGATTGTAATCGCTGCCGTTTTGATTTCCTTGGAGAATTTTTGTTTTTCACCTGTTCTTGGGATCCTTTTTGGAAGGAGAGTTATTGTTTATCCTTTCTGGCTTATTTTCTTTCAGGCTGATGTGCAAGAGTGGATTTTAGTGCATTGAACTTTGAGATGGATGTGGCAAATCCCTAAGTCATCATTTATGCACACTCAGTCGAGTCCATGAGTGGCTTTTAGCTCTTCTTCTTCCTCTTCTTTCCTCCTCCTCCTCGGCAGTGCATTCTCAGGATGCCTCTGCTTATTGTAGAACATTTTTGTGGAGCAAGCAGTTTCATCATGTTGGTATCCAGCTTTTGTGAATTTTTCAGTTCGCGTAGTACTTTGACTAGAAACTGTATTGGAAACACACCCGGTACTGTTGAGCGGTTTAGAACTTTGGATTTTCGTCTCTTGGGAAGATTTTCTTTTCAGGCTTTTTAGATTATTCACCGTATGGATTCTTTGATGCCCTCAGGTTCAATGAAGCTGCAAATGCACTTTCCACAAATGTTGCAAAAGTACGGCTGCGCCCGCTTTGCATGATGCATGGTTTTAAGAGTATGGGATAGACGTACGATTTTTTGCAAGTGAAGCATCTGTACGGCTTGTGCCGGTGTGAACAATGTTATGCCTTTTCGATTATTCGAAGTCACAAAGGTTTTTGACAAAGAGAAACATTTGTACGGCTGTTGCCCATGTGAATTCCCTCATGTACTTAGATGAGCTAAATAACTTAGGCCTTGTCAAGTATACACTTAAATAACTGTCCCTTCATGTTGCATAAACCCATGTGTTTTTAGACTTATGAATGTGCAAACATTTTTTACAAACGAACATTTGTATTGGCTTTTCACCGCTCGTGAATTTCTGATGCAAGTTTCCGGTGCGATGAAATTAATTTAAAAGCTTTCCGCAAAGAAGGCAGTTGTACGTTTTTTGGTTTGTGAATCACTCATGCCTTTTCAGACTACCAGATTGTGAAACGGCTTTTGACAAACAGAGCACTATACGGCTTTTCGCCCGTGTGACTCTTTATGAATTTAGTAGACGCAGATGAAAAAGCGTTTTGAGCGATGGGCTTGTACAGCGCTTTGTAGTGTGAATCGCTTCATTGTACCTTGAAAGTGAGGTAGAGTATGTGAGGGCCTTTGAGAGAGGTAAACTTGAATAAACTGTCCCTTATATGCGTAGCCACATGTGCTTTTAGACGTGTCGTGAGTAGGTAAACGATTTTTCACAAAGCGGGCAGTTGTATGGCTTTTCACCCGTGGTGAATCAAACATCGTGCCTTTGCTAGTACAGACTGGTGCAAAGGCCTTTTCGCAAACGAAGCACTGTACGGCTTGTGTCACGCGTGTTGAGATCTTTTGTGTGATCGTTGCGAGGTAAGATGCAGATGTAAAGCATTCGCACAAAACAGGAAAACCACCTTGTACGGTTTTCGCCCGTGATGAACCATTCATGTACCCTTAGGTGATTTTCAGTGTTGAGACCTGTTTGACAGTAAGTTGACACTTGAATAACTGTCATCATGTGCACAGCACGTGTCTTTTTAGACTTTTGGAATGCGCAAGATCTTTACAAAAAAAAAAAAAAAAAAAAAAAAAAAAAAAAAAAAAAAAAAAAAAAAAAAAAAACAAAAAAAAAAAAAAAAAAAAAAATAAAAAAAAAAAAAAATAAAAAAAAAAAAAAAAAAAAAAAAAAAAAAAAAAAAAAAAAAAAAAAAAAAAAAAATACGGAACATTTGTACGGTTCTCGCCTTGTGTGATTTCTCGATGTATGGTTCAGGTAAGATGGAATAGTTTAAATCCTTGCCCACAAAAAGTGCATTTGTATTGCCTTTTGCCAGTGTGAACAACTCGTGCCTCTTTCGGACTTTACCAGATGTATGAAGGCTTTGCACAAAACGGAAGCATCGTATGGCTTTCGCCCGTGTGGATTCTCTTATGTACTTCAGGTAAGATGCAGATGAAAAAGCATTTGACAACAGTGCATTTGTACGGCGTTGGGAAGGTGAATCGATGCACGGCTCTTAGATCAGGAAGATTGGGGGAAAGCTTTTTCAATATGAAGGTTCCTTTTGCTCAAATTTATTCCTCAACTGTTGATAAACATATCCCATTGCTCTGCACATTATAAAGAACGGAGCTACGTTTGGTCGTTCTCCTGCAAGATCCTTGTGTGGTGGTCCCTTTAATGCGTTTTTGATTGGTCCCTGATGCTGGGAGCGGAACCAGTCCAAAGCGAACCTTGTTGGTCGAAAATGCCGGAACCGGCTGGAGAGACGTTCTCCACCATACATTGCTCTCTCTGTAATAAATGTTAATTCGGCAAACACAAAAGGAAAAACAGCTTTTAAAATTTATTTTAGGCATTTATGTTTTAAAAGCTCAATTAATATTCCACCTACAATTCTTACAAATGAGCTTCTCCCCGATTAAAAACCCCCAGCCACTGCCAAACAAACAGTAGGGATATGTACGAGCACAATCTTGCTTATATTATGGTTTGGCGTTCTTCTATAAAATCACCATTTTTGACTACTCTTTGGTGACGTATCTGGCAATAAAATGAATATCGGGTAATTACGACGAGACTGTTTAGATATCGTCAACTTAACTACAACGCAATTCACAGTCCGGGGCAAGCACAATAGCTCACGCACATCCATATTCAACTACCTAAATACCTGGAGTAAAGTGGAGCCATTTCAATTAACGCAAAGCGGTAAACAAAACAAACAAAACCAAAATGTGGCTGAATTAATCACTGGGGCGACAAAGTTTTTGTTGCATTGATACCAGCACTTGATCTTACCTAATTTGAGTGTGCTGAATTCAAATCTGAAGTTAGTTTCTCTCTGTAAGCTTTCTAGATTTTTTGCAATCCACCATTATCAACATTTATTTGCGTAAGTTACAATTTGTATTAAAAGCAAATTTATATTAAATATATTTTGCAATTTCAACATTTATTTGGTTAAGTTACAATTTTGCTTTAAAAGCAAATATAAATTAACATATATTCGACATAAAGACGATAGTGATTCAGAACAATGATAGCGATGGAAGCAAAGTTTTCAAATATGTCCTATTCAGCAAGAATTTGCGCTTGTAGCTTCTTGCGTTTGTGGACTTCCACAGGGGCAATCTCGTTTATGATGCTCCAGCATAGTCTGCCATCAGTATTTGTCCATCGCCCTTGGTAGCGCTCTCATCTCATGAGGTATCTCTCTCTTG
>CM068968.1:41341369-41363387 GCA_035128595.1 Eptatretus atami
GAGTGTTGTCCTTGTCGACGTGACTTTGTACTTTGTTTAAAACAGGTTTTGTTTCTCTGCAGGTTCCATCGTGGTTGTGAAGGTGGAACCTGAACCTACAGATGATTCTCTCTCACAAGGTAAGAATCTAAAATAATTGTGCCAGTTGAACATGATGATACTGGATGATTGAAGTTATGCGATTGGTTGTGTTGAGTTTGGTTTAACACTTGGTTAATATTGTTACAGATTTAATGTCGAGGTGGAGGTGAAAAGTGAGCGTGCGGACGATTGGTCCTTTCAAGGTAACTCCATCATTAAAGATCATGTAAGAACCTCATCATGTTGTACATACTTGAAAACATTTTTTTTTTTTTTTTTGCAAATTAAGGCAAATGAATAGGAACTCAAAACGCATCCTGATAACCTGAGCCATCCATTGATTGAATGAGGTTGACCAAAAGAGTTACTCTGTATGGAGTTGGACATCAAAAATGTGGTTTTGTGAACATTACTATGTCAGAAGTTGAGGTCTTTTCCTGTGAGATCGACGGGCAATCGCATGGGATCAAAACACTAAAGTGAAGTAAAACGTTTGAGCCACTCAGCCATCAAGCCAATTCCAACTTATTCCTAACGGAGAAAACATGTAATTTGTAAAATTATTAATGTTCTCAAAGTTCTAATGGGATAGTGTGTTCAAATTTGTTTTCTGCAGCTCTCATTTCTTCTGCTGGTATCGATAACCAAATCGTGTCTTGATGCTTCAACAACATGCATTTTAAACAACCTGCGTCGGCAATGTTGCAGGGTTGTTGCACCGGAATTCACCTCAAATGACCAAAACAGGAAATGTGGTGATGATTGTGGAATGGTTTTTGGTTCACGAGCCAGTAAGTACACTATATTCGTTATGGATGTGTGTCTGTCTGTCTGTCTGTCCCGAGCATAGCTCCGTGGTTTTGATCCGATCTTGATAAAATTTGGGTGCGAGGTTTGTATCATGATCTAGTTGTGTTTTTCCGGAGAATGGGCGTGGTGCGCCCATTATGGCGGAGCCACGCCCAAAAAAACATGTAGTTTTTAGGGGGTAGCCGGTTTCAAGTTGCATCTTCTCCGAGGGGTTTGTCGAATCTGGCAGGGGTTTCGGTATTTGGTTAGGCCCAATGGCACCTGCTTGTGATTTTAATTTTCATCCCAAGTTCAAAAACTTAGAAAATTGCGAATTTTGACATAAAAATCATACGACCGCCCAAACTTTGAGAAGCTAGGATGACTATTTTTATGCATAATCTTGAAGTCATTCCCCACCTAAAGTTTGAAACCATTTTGCTCTATCTCGAACACCTTGCCCGTGGCGCCTCCTTCAAGTTTGTTTTACGCTGATTTCATCAAAGTATGGTAATCCGAAGGAGTGCGAAATGCCATATAGCCTATATGACGTTTATATTGTTCCTGGAATGTTCCAGAGAAGTTTTGCACCAAAGATCATAATCCTTGACCTTTGAACTTTAAAGGCCACAAAGGTCAAATTTTCAAAGTTGTGGGAATCGAACCGGGTTTTCGACCTTCTTCGACGAACTAACTCCATTGAGCTATAGCACATATCCTGTTTCCTTATTTAATGTCCACAACATTGTTTTGTGACCTTTAAAGGTTATGCAAAGGTCAAATTTGAAAGTTGTTGAACGAAACCGGGTTTTCGACATTTTGCAGCTGTTGATTAAGGCCACTATAATTAATTATAACTTTGTCAAAAATTATCACATTGTCTCATCCTTGACTTCTGAAAAATATACATCGTCAAATACCACTCGTGAACCATCGTCGTCTTCAGACTTGTATTTATTTATTTTATTTTGCATTGATCTTGAGTGTGTGTGGAGGTTGTACACAAATTGTGTGTAGGAGTAAGATATTGGTAGATTATGACTATTTGTTGTGGGAGTTTACCTGAACCATTTCTGCGTGTTTGCGGAAGCATAGTTCTACTTCGCTTAAAATTGCCCCATCTAACCTTCATTCATTACAGAGCTCTTTGTCCTGGAGAACGATTGTCCTGAAAAATATTTAAATAAAAAAAATATATATATTTAAAAATCCATAACACACAGCTCACTGGGTAAATGCACTCACCGCCATTGCTTGTGCTGTGAGCCAATCAGCACTGTTTACTCCACCTTTGTTTTACAGCAGGATGAGCTTCCTCCCCTCTCGTCTTCCACCGTGGCCATGCAGGAGGAGTAGGAGCAGAGACGGAGTGATGACAAATATATTTTGATATCTATATATTGTCGCGGTCCTGGCGGTTAGGTTAATTCCCCAAACCCAATTGTCGGGACGGACGGTTAACACCGACCAGGCCGGATCGCTAAGCGGTTTTCCTTGGAGGCGAACAGCCAAGTTTCTCGGAGATTATGGCGTGCACGGGAAGAAAAGGGCGACACGACGGAGCAAACGGGAAGCACAGCACAATGGGTTTATACTCAAACCCATAACAGACACACGGACACAAACAACTTAAATAAATATGAGGGTTTAATGAAAATCAATCAAATATTTACAATGGTAATAATTCAAAGTGTAATAATAAAAACAAATCAAAGTATGAGGTAACGCAACGTGAAATAACGAGCTAATTTTGAGACGTCTCCACATGGATTTTAATACAGACAATGGGAAAGTAAAAAGAAAGAAGATCCTCCCTTGATTCTGGCACTTAACTTTGTCCAGAGATTGTCTTTATTGAACTTTGGGGTTGAGCCCGCGAGTCCTGCACAGAAAGATGCGCCCAAAATGGTGCCTAGCCGCTCTCTGTGCGGGAAACGTACGTGAGGTAATTCGTGAGGCGGTATTCAACATGAGGCTCACCAACCGCCGTGCGGCTTCTTCTCATGAATGAATATGCCGAATGTTCCTCTCTTCCACCAGGTTCGCTCACAACGATCGCCCACCTTCCTCGACCATACGATGAGGCGATCTCTGAGGCCCTGTGATAAGGCCACGAGGCGTGCTCTTCTTCCGCTTCACTCGGAAAAGAGCGAACAGTCATTGAGATAAAACGTACTCTCTTCATGGCTCAGCCGAACAGTCATTGAGTAGCATCTTGTCCAGCATGACACGAGAATTGTGTCGCTGTATTTCGTCGTGTCTAGACGGAGCCAACCATCGAGACCCCCCTTACTCGATCGTGTGCCTCCACAACTGTGTCCTCTCCGTTCTCTCGCTCCAAACCTCACTTTCCTTCCACCGGCTCTCGGACGTCACACCATTCATCATCCGCTGCGGGGTGTGGTTTTTCCAGCCATCACACCTGGAGGCGAGGCTTTCTGCCTGCTTCGACGTGCAGCTTGGTTGTCGCTGTTTTAAGGACGTAATCTCTTTTTATCGCCGGTCTTGAAATAAAATAAAAAACATAGAAAAGGTCACGGGGCAATTACATACTAGGGGAAATTGGCCTTAATCCCTATCTCAATTAACACAGCACCCCCCCCCCCCATAGTGACAATAACACTTAAGCTCACAGTTTCCCTACTTAATTACATCGAGATGTCTCCTACACATCCACGGACCCAGCAACCTATCAATCCTAACTTTGCTCTGAAATCCTCAATCTACCCCTCAACCATAACAATATTTATGTTTTTGTTCATACTTCTTGGTCAAAATGTTATTATAAACAATGTTTGGTTTAATTTGAAGCAACTTTTACGGAGCATTTCCGTGTTTGGGGGGGGGGCAAACAGATAGACAGCAGACGGGCAGACAGCATAAGCCCATTAAATGTACTGTCTTGTGAAATTCCAAAATCATAATGTTTCTTAACAGCAAATATATCACGGCATATTTCTTACAGCAAAAAAAAATAAATTTGGGAGCGATCGAAACAGCAGTATGTTGCCTTATTCAATTTTGGGTTAAATTTTCAATTTTTGACCCAGGTTCAATTTTTGGTCTGATTGAAAAATATATATAATTTTCCCGAAGGTTGGATTCATTTGAAGCAACTTTTGCAGAATATTTTTATCTCTCCGAGGACCGGTAACTGGCCATAATTCTTTGTCTGTTTGACAGAAGGCAACGCTTGGTGTGGACTGTGTCCAATGGGGATTGGTGGAGTGCTTGTCACACTCCACATGTAATATATATATATATATATATAAAAATATATATATTATATATATATATATAATTAAAGATACTCCAACGAAGTCCTCATATATATATATATATCATGCGTAAGAAATAACGTTGTTGGGAACGCATCTCCATATACGTAATGGTATAATGACCCCCATTAGCACATTTTTGATTGTGCTCTCTTCCAGGAACACATGTTGAGTGCTAGGTGAGGTATTACTGTGTAGTTTGTGTAGCCTTTGTCTTACAATGGAGTTTTTCTCATACAGGCCATTTCACTTTTGGTCTCTTTCCCATGCTGCTCAATTCTATTATCTCATGGAAAAGTACTGGTTTCACAGAACTTGACCATCCCGCAGGGAAAATCATTGTGTTGGATTGGCAATTTGGTGTAACCTGAACTTCCCTCCCTTTCCAGTAACCTGACCTCCCTCTCTTAGTCTGACCTTTCTTTGCTGTTTGCCTGTTTGTTCAACAGACCAACCTAATATTGGACATTGTTTCGGTGAAATGTCTCCGTTGGAGGCAGGGTGTCTTCCCGTCACCACTTCTCCACTTCTCAGGGACTTCGGATGATACTCTGTGATTCAGAGCCTTGTCAGACTTCTCTTTCTGCAGATGGTGAGTAAGCATTGAAGTAGTAACTCTTAGGCCGTTCAATAATGTTTTGACAAAATGAAATGTTTTGTAAACCATCAATTTGTTTTGTTGTTTTTGTGTCCTGAAAACACTAATTGTGTGAGTAACTGCACATATTTGTGGAAGAATCCTCTTATTATTTATTACTATCAAATACAACCCGTCGCATCGCTGACGGGGTATTAAGGAGGAGTTAGAGAGGGAGGAAGGAGATAGAGGAAGAGAGGGGGCAGGAGGAAGGTGAGCTAGGAAGGGAAAGAGCGAGGAAGGGGGGAGGTGGGGAGAGCTATCCCGAGGAGGGATGGTGTGGAGAGAGAGAGATATATATGGTTAGTAAAGAGAACGATATGTTATGCTTGATTGACCTTGACCGAACAAACTCATGTCAGAACAGCTGTACTACACACAACACAATAGAGTTTTTAATGTAATCCGCTGGCACATCTGCAAAAACTTTAATGTCCCAGTTCCTGAAAATTTGTGGCACCATGAACCAAAAGTAATCACTGAAAACATGGAAGTACCTACGACTCATGTACAGACTAATGATCCCATCGAGCGTAACATCGAAACCAAAGCGTTTCGACCAGATATCATACTTGGTACAAAAAGGCATTGCTAATCGAGGTGTTGATAACAGTGATTTGTTCTAAACGATGCAGAAATCAAGAAAATGACCAAATACCAAGACCTCAAGAATGAAGTGAGAAGATCCTGGAAGATGAAGAATGCCAAAGTTGTACCAGTGATAGTTGACCTACAGGAATAATGACAAAGACCTCACAGAGATATTAAACATAGGGGCAATACCCTGGGTGCTCACCTGGTCGTGGCTTGATAAGACAATCAGGCAACCACTGAAAGGCATGGATGACCCATAAAATATATAATGGAGAAGAAAGTAAATACCTATGGATTTTTTTTTTTTAATGCCATGAACAAACTTTAGTACATCACGGTGTGAAGATGGTGGTCACGTTTCATCGGAATTGTATGTGTAGTTTTGGAGAAGAAAGCAAATACATATTTTGGGGGTCAACCCCCCTCAAATCCCCTTGGAACAGATTTTTCTAATGTCATGAACAAACTTTGGTACGTCATGGGTGATAAAGATTGTATCCGCCTGCATGGCCATCCACCACCTACTTCCATGTCTTCACATAACCATAATCAGGAGGCTAAAATGAGGTGGTACACCTTGCCCTTGGGTGGCTCATGGGTTTATGAATATGTCAGCCACCTAATTTATGAAGGATTGCTGCCTTTATCCCATTAAACTATTTGCTTTTGGTTTCAAAACTTGAATGGCAAGGCAGCAGCTGATTTCAATTGAGTTTCCTTCTCCTAGATGAGCTGCCGACCAATGCTAACAAGCCCCATCTCCCCGAAGCAACTTGTTTTAAGGTGCAAGTGATTCACCTTTCACCTCTCCACCTTATTTAGGCTATTCTTCAAGAATTTGAGTGTGAGATCATGATTTGTCAGGGTTGAAAGACCTGATCTACTTCTCAGATCAACATCTAATCAATTCCAGATCAGCATAAAGTAACCCAGCTGCTGCTTTTCTGTTTGTGGGATGGGGTACCATGTGATCTATTGTGGACTTTTCTGCAGTCATTTCTGTAGATTAGGAACAAGCCTGGGCCCAAGACACTGTCCCGAGGCACTGCAGCCTCCACTATGAGAGGAAAGGAGAGGAGAGGAGAGGGATCCTGAGATAGCAATGTGATGAGTAGAGGAAGTCATAGAGCCATGTACGAATGCAGCCTCGTCTGGCACAACCATTGAGGATGCCGATTATCAAATTCCCGAGATATGTCCACGGAGACTGTCCTGACCTTTTGATTGACAATGAAAAGTCCTATAAATCACATGAAAAATGGTGGCAAATTTTTTTTTTCTATTTCTTTTTGTGGGGGCCAAAGTATGTCCCTCCATCCATTAAGAAAAGGGAGCACGATCATAATGCTCCCTTTTTCAGGATTCATAAAGTACTCTTTTTGAGCAAACTTAAGCATTGCTGCACTTGTGATCTGTATTCACAAAAGCATGGTTTGTGAAACTTCATTTGCATTAACTTACTTTTGGGGAGGATAAACATGACTATTTCCTCTAACCCCACACTTTTTGAAAAATAAATGGGGATATTGTAATCGGCTCCATCTTTGTCTGTCTGTCTGCCAGTCCATTACGCTGTCTCATCCTAAATGGTTGGGCAGAAATTCACCAAACTTGGTAGTTATGATCACCACATGGCAAGAAGGTGCAAGAGCAGTGCCATTTTGGCCCCGGCCCTGGAGTGGTCAAATACCAAAAAATTAAATGACGGGCACTTTTTAAACATTTTAAAATGAAACTTTGCATTTGCAATTGACATTGGGGGACGCATGAAATATGTAACTTTGGGGGGGGGGGGATTTGACCCTCGGTTGTACCCCATCAGGGGGGATTTAGGGTCGCAGGGGTTAAAACTGAGGTTGAGGAGTTCCTGGTGGAATTTTTGCATCTTCAACTTTGCTTTAGGTGGGAAGCATGGAGATTTTCAATGGCTCGCCATCGACTTCATTCTGGTTCACGTTTTACTTTTGCTAAATTTAGGTTTGTGAAAACAAAGCTTTTCTGAAGTGCATGTGGATAATAATAAAAAATTAAAAAAACATACAATAGATTTTATAACATGTTTGAGTAGTTTATCTTTTTACATGATGACAAGGATTTGACTTGGAAAAAATATTTGTTTGGTGTGTTGCGTGGTTTCTTTGTCATCCTTAATAGTTCACATTTTGATATCATGGAGTCCCAAAAAGTTTCTGATTTGTAAATGTGAGTGGGAGAATTTGTCTAAATTTCATTGCGATCTGCAGTTTCTAATGCACACATGAAAGTGTAATTGTCAATGGAAATATTGATTGTTACTGATTTAGATCTGAAAAAAAGAACGATGCTGTGTGCACTACAAACTTATTGTTATTTATTGTCATTACAGAAGGACAAGAGAAGGATGTTGAAAACTGGTTGTCTTCTTACAATAACGCTGTTTTGAAATGCAACACGAGGAGCAAGGGCAACTCTCAAAATTCATGTGATGAGAACAAGTCCAACCACTGTCCTGTTCGAAAGAGTCAGTACAAATGCCATGTTTATAAAAAGGTGTTCCCACATCATTCTCACTTAACAGCACATAAGGTGGTTCACCCAGATGTGAAACATTACAAGTGTCCAGTTTGTGAAAAGGATTTTGCACATTCATCACAATTGGATATGCATAAGATTGTACATGCAGGTAAGAAGCCGAAGCAGTACAAGTGCTCAGTTTGCCAAAAGGCTTTCTTACATTCAACATATTTGAAGACTCACCAGAAGATTCATTCGGAAGAAAACACTTTTCGGTGCTCGATTTGTGACCAAATATTCTCGACTTCCTCTCACCTGCAGAAGCATAAAGTGACTCACGCTGGCGGGAACATTTGTGATGTCTCCGTTTGTAAAAAGGCCTTCTCAAGTTCATCTTACTTGAAAGAAGATGAGGTGGATCATACCGGTGAGCAGACTTCAAATTGCTCCTATTGTAAAAAGTCCTCAGATGTGATTTGGCTGAATGGAGATGATACTATTCCCATTGACGAGAAGACTTTCAATTGCTCTGTTTGTAAAAGCCCCTTCTCATCTTCATCTAGTTTGCACATGGACAGGAAGGATTGCTCGGGTGCAAAGACATTCCGTTGCTATGTTTGTAAAATGGTCTTCTCGAGTTGCTTTTACCTGTCGAACCATAAGAATTCACACGAGCAAAATTTTTTTGATTCCCCCCTTTTGTAAAAAGACCTCAAATTCATCTTGCTTCAAGAAAGATGAGGTGGTTCCCACAAATGCGAACACTTTCAATTGCTCCTTTGATTAAAAAGAAAAAAGGTCTCAACTGAATGTGGATGAAACGATTCCCACTGACGAAAAGATTTTTGATTGCTCCATTTGTAAAAAGCCCTTCTCGAGTTCAGCCTACCTAAAGAAAGATAAGACTTCCGATTGCTCCTTTTGTAAAATTACTTTCTCAACATCGTGTTTCCCGAAGATTCACGAGATGATCAACGCCGGTGTGAAGACTCAATTGCTGTGTTTATAAAAAAGGCCTCTAGGAGTTCATCGTATTATATAAATTAAATTATCAATGTTGGTGAGAAGAAACTCCATTGCACTATTTGTAAAAATGATTTCACGACTTCATAATTTCATGTGAAGATGCACTAAATGACTTACGTGGGCAAAAAGACATACGATTGTTCTGTTTGTAAAAATACTTTCAATTCTTCATCTTCTTCACATGAGTAAGATGGAGTAGATTATAACACCAGTGAGATGACATTCAAATGCTCTGTTTGTCAAAAGACTCATTGAAAATAAAACAAAAAGGAACATCCATCCATTTTAAAGAACAATATAATTGATGACCAAAATTATTTCTCAAAAATCATTATTTGTTTTTTTCAATCTGAAAATTACTTTCAATAAATTAGCCACATGTAATTTTATTTTTGTCAAATCGTAAGTCCGAGAGAAGAGGACCTATAGTCGTTCATAATGACCATGTAACAAGGGGGGAAATAGGAGTTAACCACAGTGAGTGGATTTGTATCACATGTACCACAAACTAGACCAGGTGAGGCAGGCAATTTGTGACCGCTGGTGTTCGTTCATGAGCCAGTTTTTTTTTTTTTATTAAACCTACAATCCAATGGTGATGCTGCAGTTCTGAAACTGATGACTTCCTCAAGATTACAATTCAAATCCTGAATAGGACTACTTTCAGCACAATTTAAACTTTACAACCTCTGGGATGCCAGTCCAATCTTCATATCATCAATGAGTCTCCTCTTCACTCAGTGATGTTTTGCTCGTATAATCTGAAGATGTGATGTGATGAACAACATGAGGCAAAAACCATACAAATGTTGTTTTGTTTGATGCAAATATTTTTTACATTTTTATTGATCTAAAGAAATATGATCTGCACATGTTTTCTTGACTGCTCTTGGAATTTTGTATTTGTAAAGATGTCTTCAGGACCTGATCATATTTGAAGTTGCATTAAAAGGTTCATATAGCTATGATTGATCATGGAGTTGAAGTGTTGTTTGATTCCTGTGAAACTAACCCTTCACAATTTCAGGAGAAAACAGACAGATACATTTTTTAATGTTGGGCTACTCTTTCTTATTTTTTATTTAATCTCTCTTTTTCGTAAAACAAGTAAATTGTATGTTTGCAACTGTCCTCAACCATTTCTTGGACATGCATTTACCAATCTTGGTAAACATATAAGGAATGATGGCTTCCATAAGCACGTCATTTTTTTTTCGAGATCAGGTGCAAGATGGCTGACTGGCGGCCATTTTAGTTGGAACTAAAAGATAACCCCCCCCCCCCCCCAAAAAAAACCTGATGTTGAACACGTCCAACCATTTCTCGGACGAGCAACACATCAGAGTGTGCACAAATACAAATAAATCCATGACGTCACGGAGACTCGGACTGAACTTATTAACATGGATTCGACACCAATGATAATTCAAATGTATCATATGTAACTTTATTTTGAGGAAACAAAAAAAACATTCTTCCACAAGAGCACGAATGTAAAAGTATTGAAGAAAACGTGAAATACAAATGCCGTACTTGCACACATGTGAACTGTTGTATGTGGCCATGTGAAAGCACGCAGCTGCTATTAATTAGCAATAGATAAACAGATAAATAAAATTAGCAATAGATAAATACATAATAAATAGATAAGTAAAACGACAAGTAATCATTCACAACCCCGAAAAATTCCGAGCATGGAGTGTCCAAACTTCCTTACGGGTTTTGCTCGTAAACTTCTCATGCTACAATTCAATTTTTTTTTTTTACACTTTGTTTTTCATTAAAATAATGACTTTAAATGGAGATCAAATTCATCCGTAATCAATCTTGTCATCATTTTCATGGCTTCTTGCCACATTCTTCATGGCCTCCTTTGGCGATCAGAAGGCCAGACGAGGTTCTCTCAAGGTCTAAAGTATCAGTGTTCTTTTATCGGTTCATTTTCCAAGGACTGAGTTGGAATGCTTTCATCCTTTAAGGGAAACCCAAACGCAAAAATGATAACGGTCTAATTTGAAGGTGAAAAAAAAAGTTGAATTTTTTTTTGCCAATTACAGTGTCGAAAAATGCCCTCGTGTTGATTTTGGATTTCGCCAGTGACGTCAAATCTGGAAGCCACCTTGATTTGAATTGTGGTTTACATAGAGAAACAGTGCAGTTCAAGTTCGGATTCCGATACTGATTCCACCGTCATTAGTAACTCTGTTCTCAGAATGTTGAAACTGATCAGTGGGATTTTGAATAAACTATTGGAAATAAAATTAATAATGGAAACACTTTTGGGGGGGGGGGGGGGGGGGGGGATTGTGGAGCCGTATCGTTGAACCTTGAGCGAGTGATTCAGAGGAAGAAGGTGGAAGTGTTATTGAATATGAAAATGATGGTCAAATGGTCACTTCAGCTCGGGGTAGGGTTTGAATTTCCATTCAATCGACGGTTTATAAGGGAGGGATTTTGTATTGACTGATAAATCGGTTTATATATTACTCGAGCAGAAATACCCATCAACGCTCGACACGGCAGACGAAATGGGTGATGAATGCTTTGTCCCGTAGCAGGATGACCAGGTGTCTTGTTTGTTACCTCCATTATAATTCGGAAATCGGAAAAAAGAAACATCTATTTTGAAGGGTATCGAGGGATAGATTAGCGTCGAGGTGGTCTGAGAGTTTGGGTTCCCCTTTAAGAACAGGAACATTTAAAGGTGTTCCTGATATTAACATCTTTCCTCGAAGGGCTCTTTGTAGGATTGTCACTGAACCCAAACAGCTTCCAACTGTAGCTTGTTTGTTGTTATATTTCCTGAAATCTCTCTGAAGGTTTTTTTTTTTAAATAACCATTTCAGTGCTCCAACTTTGACTGACATCAATCATTCTTAAGTTTCCACTTTCTAGCTTCTCAATTATGTCATTTTTAGCCTCATCCGTTCTCGAAAGGATGGGAGAGGCTACTGTAATCTGTCTATGATGAGTGAGTGTGTGAGTGTGCACATGCATGTGAATTTACATGCAAGTCTACTTTAATATCCATCACTGGTTCCCAGATTTACTTTTATATGTGGAAGGTCAAGAAGTCTCAGAACTACTGTTACCTAGACTCGGTGACATAATGGTGAGAGTGTGCACTTGAGTCTGGAAGGTCGCAGGTTCAAACCCGACCACGGCCAAGTTGTAACAATAAAAATGATACATGCTGCTTCCTTACTTGAAGCTCAGCCTTTAAAAAGGACAGAGTATGGATAAACGACTGTAGGTCAGCATCAATAGGTGAGGAGGAAAGGTTTGTTTGTTTTTTTTTCTGACAAAAAGCACACTATTGTGGCTTCTCACCTGTATGGATCCTCGCGTGGATCTTAAAATCGTGAAACACTTTTTACGAACGGAACACTCGTGGGGCTTATTTATTGTGTGACTGTTCTCGTGGCTTTTCAGATCGTAAGAGTTTGCAAAGGATTTTTCACAAACTACACACTTAAAAGGACTCATGCCCGTGTGAATCATCTCGTGCATCTTCAGGTGAGCCGACATCAAGAAGTCTTTCCCACAAATGGAGCACCTGTACGGCTTTTGACCCGTGTGAATTAGCTCGTGTTTCTTCAGAGTGGAAGACTGTGCAAAGGCTTTCCGATAAACGGAGCACTTGTATGGCTTTTCACCCGTGTGGATGATTTTGTGGATCTTCAGAGTCGAGGTGAATGTGAATGGTTTCTCACAAACAGAACAACTGTGCAGACTCTCACCTAACTGTATGACCTTGCTCATGTATCCTCAAATAATATGAAGTGATGAAAGACTTTTTACACATTGTGCATTTGAATGGCTTCTCTCCCCCATGTGAATAATCTCGTGCATCTTTCGATTACAAAATTGTGCGAAAGCCTTTAGCAAATCGAGCATTTGTACGGCATTTAGCCTGTGTGAATCCCTCTAGTGCACTTCAAGGGAAGATGAACTCGTAAAGTCCTTCTGATGAAATTATCCTGAGGATGTGGTTTAGAATCGCTTATGCTCTCACTGGTATCGAGAGCGTATTTGTATCCGTTGCCATCCTGACGAGAACTTTGGTGGCGTCGCTTCTCTATGTGCCGTTTCACAGTAACCTTGTGGATATACTGTGACCAGCATGAAGAGTTTTCACCATTCTTCCCTGGCCTCTCTGTAATGATAACCCACAAAACAGGAAGATATCTTTCTCAGAATTCACATTCAAAGAAAAGCACCAACCTGTCCGAGATAACCACGTACCGAGTCCGAGCTGGTCCGTCCCATCCCCTCTATCACGAAGGTACTGAACGTCCACCGACAGATCCCAGCAGCCCCTCCTGAATCCCCTCTGTTCCGTCCATCAGAGCCAGACTTGGAATCAGAGCAGCTGGGATCGTGAACACAGTTCAGGGGAGATTGGTGCATGATCCTCAGCACGGTTGGTTTTCCCTTGTTGCGCAAAACAGCCGATTCCGATGCCGGAAATTACACAAATTGCATTTTACCCACTCGTGTTCCTCAAATATACGACAAAATAAATTCTCATCCTAAAAGAGAACTAAAAACCGAGGTTTCAGACTTTCTTGGCAATTTCAACCATGTACTGAAAAGCATTAAAAGGGAGAATGCACATGTTAAGCTGCACAATACATCAAATATTGAACTTTGGTTTTTATGTGGTCAGTGGTGATCAAAAAGTTCGTAGCCTAATGGCAATTAGCAGTCAATTAATAGGGAGTTTGATCTGTTCAAAAACCTAAAAAACAGAAGAAGAGAGAAACATAGATGGAGAGACAGGTGATAGATTGCAATAAAGATGAAAGGTGGGTTGCCGTTCATGCAGAAGGTGCTAACAGGGGTTTGGTTGAAGTTTGCATGGTTTGAAAAATAAGTGTGATGCACAAAGTCATTTACAAGTATTTCCTTGGTCAACCAATGTAAGAGGATCAGTTTTGAACTTGTCAGTCTCACCATCAGCCACGACCTCTCCTGGGTCGACCACATAGCAAAGCTGGCCTCCAATGCCAGCCACAGGCTTTGCTATATGTGGTCCACTAAAAGGGAGAATGCGTAATTGTATCCGTTGCCCTTCTGACGGCAACGTGCTAAAACAAGATCAAGTGGACTCGACAAAACCTTTAGCTGTAGCTCAATGGAGAGCTGCTCTCTGCTATGGGTGGATGCTCTGGCATCACATCTGTCTGTCGACGAATTTTTTTTTGTGTACATAGTCGAGGCTCATGGAAGAGCTAGATTCTCAAGAGCCAAAGCTCTCAAAGTTATAAGAATCTCCTTTGACAAGGTCAAAACACAAGGTATGTTGCTCTCACTTCGCAGATCCGTCAGTGGTCTATTTTCCCACATTGCCCCATTTGCACTCTCAATCCTCTGACCCTCCACAGAAACTCCAGGATGCAGGCATTCTTCCAGTAACCACCTCCTGGTTAAGCTTCCAAATTCCAGGCCAACGACACACCAACTCCTTTATTCTTCATTTTTCCCTTCCATAGCTTATTCCGTTTGTACCTGTTGTCTGTACTATCCTGTCTGTACCTGTTTGTGGCGAGGATGTTGACGTCACAGAGAGATTCACTTACCTTGGCAGTGATATTCATGTCTCTGCTGGCTGTGAGCCAGAGGGCAACAGACATCTAGGTCAGGCCTGGGGAGTCATGGATTCACTGGATCATGGGGTATGGTGCTGCCGGTACCTGTGCAGGATGATGAAAGTCCGAGTCTTCAAGTCCTTGGTGTTTCCAGTCTTGCTCTATGGATGTGAGACTTGGACTGTGACCAGGGATCTGAGACGGACACTTAATTCCTTTGGTACCAGGTGTCTTCGAAGAATCCTTGGCTATCGCTGGTCGGACTTTGTGTCCAACGAGCGGTTTGTGAGAGAGACTCAAATGAGATTTGTTACCTGTGTCCTCCGTGAGCGTCAGCTGCGGCTGCATGGACATGTGGCTCCTTTCCTGATACTAATCTTGCTCACCAGATTCTCTCAGCGAGGGAGCCTCGTGAGTGGAGGAGGCCAATGGGCCGACCACGTGCCTCATGGTTGCAGCAGGTTGATCAGCATCTCAAGGAGATGGGGATGGGCCAGGCATCTGCCTGGGGGATGGCCAGATGGAGGCCCCTGGAGTACCGGCAGAGAGTGGACGCAACGACGCGCTGCTCTGGCGCATGCTCCCATACCTGACCTGACAGTTGCTCAAGCTCTTCTTTTCTTTTTCCGGTTGAAAATATATCGATTAAGCAACCTCGAAATTCTGGATATCTTTGTCCAAACATAAGTTTAAAACTTTTCTGATACCGCTTGCCTTGAAATTCATAAAGTTAAAAGGATCAAGGAGGAACGTTTTCATGGTCTGTATTTATAGTGCCAAAACAAGATCAAGTTAATTTTTGCCCTTCTGCTCCTTGTATTCAGTGCTCCACCTCCCCAAGCTCACCTGCATTACCGTATGACAGGAGTATACCACCCCCTCAAACTCCCTGTTATCAAGGGGTCGTCCCCATCGCTCTTTGAAACAGCTGCGACAGACTTGACACCAGAAACACGGGACCCGACTCCCCCAGATCAGGGGGGGCCCGCACTCCCCACCTCACTTGGTTGGTAAAGGAATGCTGAGTAAAGTATTTCACAGGTGACTCTGCTCGGGGAAAACAGCGACCTCTCCTCACAGGTCCCATACTTGTTCTTCACCTCGTAACTTCCTTCACAGAGAAGGGCCAGAATCGAGCTCAAAAGGGGTTTGTTTCTGAAAATGACCAGTTAGTTCCCTTGATGTAATTTCACTGGATAGTAGTCGATAGAGGCGATGGGAAACTCGTTCCTTCATTCATGAACATCCCAAGGTAGATGATCAGGCATAATTGGCAATTGTTATGGCATTGCTGGGGCAGATACTTTCCTCATGTTGAGGGAAGTGACCCAGCACCAATATTTCACACCTTTTGTTGTTTTTTTTCTTCAAAAGGGTGCACAAGCACTTCTAGAATGAAGCACACAGTGCTGTATTTATGCTCACGTCCTTTATTATTTATTTATTTGAATGGTGATCGAGGCTCGTGTAAGAGCTAGACCAGACTGGAAGAAAACAAAATGGAAAGGAGGAAACACCAGAGCAGAAGTGAGAGGGAGATCAAGGGGAAGGGGAGAAGGACACAAGGGGGTGAAGAAGCTGAACAGAAGCCGAATTAAATAAAGCAAGAAGAGAAAGGGGAAAATGCAGATGAAACAGAAAAGGAACAAACCACCTGGCAATTAACAAAGAAGAGGTAACGGAGAGGGTGGAAGAGGGAACAACAATAATCTGGAAAAGGGAATGCTCAGGAATGGGGTAATTTGGGGGAGAAGAGATCATGCGTATGGATTGGAGTGGGGAGGGGATGACCTGAAGTGTGGTGAACAGCTGTTTTGAATCCCCGAAGGGAAAAATGGGATTGGGGAAATGGGACTGAACAGACCAAGTCCTAAAGGGAGAATGAGAAGTGGGACATTCAATGTTGGAGATGCTCTCATTCTGATGTGTCAGGAATGGTGTTGGGATGTGAGAGACCTGCTTTGTAGTTCACGGAAGACTGATAACATAGCTTTGAGATATACACATTTGAGCAGTCTAACCTGGGTTCAAATTTCAAGCCAGCTTCAAAGCTGCTATCCTGGTGTTTCCCATGCAGAATGATGCATCAATTTGTGCACCATCCATTGGATGAAAGGATGACCACTGGTCTGCCAGTCCCAGTAGTTGGTGTACGTCAAATTATTCATGGTGTCTTTCATGAAGAGTAGATGAATTATTGCTGTTACTCTGAACAAATTAAAACTTCCTGCCTTAAACTGCGGGTAGCAAGTCATCTGGTCATCTTGGATATCCCTTGACACCAAATGACACGACATGTTATCTCAGAGTGTGGTTGTTTGGGCACGGCTGTTGCACTATAAACACATTCAACCTCCCAGATTGCTCACGTATCATATGTGAATGGCCGTCTTTGGCTTTGAACGGCGAGAAAGAGTCCTTCACTGGTCGTCACAGGTAACATCTCACTTCTCCCCCATCCCATTTTTCTCCACTCTTCCCTGAGGGGCAATCTATTCATTGAATACATACATTTATACATGTTGGGATTTGTACCTTCTTCTTTAAAGATTTTGTTTCTTCCCAATTCAATTCACTCACCTGCAGTTAATTAAAATACATTCCTGCTTGCTGTTCTACAGGGACATTGTGTGAGATAAGTAAGGTTAACCTTGAGTGATTCAAGGGAGCATTGTGAAGCAGAATCTGGGAGGAAAACCTTTGATCTTGCAAATCTGTTTGATATATATATATCACCAGGAAATAAGCCAGCTGGTAATCCAGCTGGCTCTTGGGATGAAAAGAAGGAATTGTGCAGTGGAATGTGTTGGAGATAAATAATAATAAAAAAAACATTTATAAGGGACTAACTCGACTATTCTGCAGAGCACTCCCGGGTTCCTCAAATGCAAATTGTTGTGCCTGGGGTGTGTTTTTTGTGCGCACATATTGCTAAACAATAAACAATTTTCTCTCAAGTACATCGACGTCTTCATGCCTCAGCAGAGGGTGATCGACGCCTCAACATACAGACAGTGTGCGTTGAAATAAAAGTTGTGGAGGAGAGAAAGGAGGAATCAGATGAGAATAGTGTTAGTTGAATGGTTGGGAGAAGGTAAAGAAAGGAGAGAGGATATAGGAAAGGGAAAGCAAGGGGCATGTATTTTACATATCTTGAGATGATTAATGTGCAGCACCAATCTTTATTGATGAAACACTTTTAAATCAAAATGGTGAAAATTTTAATGGTGCGACTTTATATCAGCATGGTGCAACACGTACAATGCTGGAACTTAGCAGTCTCAGATATATTATCGGATAAAACCCAGAAGGCGTTTAAGAAATTTTAACGAACAAAGCAGAAATCCATTCCTGCAGAAAGCAGAATTTTTTGAATGCCGGGCACATTTTCCATCCAATCATCTTGTAACTTTGGTTAAAAAAAAATTCTCCATGGATAGGCGCTCCTCTTTTGAAAGTTTTGTGTTAATCGCTTAAGCAGTTGTGGAGAAAAAAAAAATGAAAAGCTAATAATTTGAAAATGTGAGGGCAGAAGAAAAACAAACAACAGGAGCCTTGGCTGACATTCCACAACATGATCAAAGATGGTTGTGGACGCCTATTATGAGTTGGTATTTCATTTTATAATTTTCCTTTGTCTTTGCTATTTCCTTCATAATTTTCTTTTGTATTCTTTGTAAAAAAAAAAAAAAAAATTTTGTCTTCATTCATACCAACTTGTAGGCCAGTGAGTTTGCTTCCAATTACAAGCAAAGTCATGGAATCCATCTTTGCTTCTGATGTCATCTTTTCCATGTTCAAACAGCCTGATCTCAGACAATCAGTTTGGATTATGTCCCAGTCTCTCAACTTTGGACATGCTTCTGCTCCTCTCTCAGCAACGGTTGGAGCTCCATTGCAAACTAGAAGTTAGGACAGTTTCCTTTGAGACACCTCAGGCATTCGACACAGTCTGGCATCCTGCTTTGCTTTTCAAGTACTCTGCTTGTGGTATAGAAGGTCTTCATTCCTGGATTTCTGGCTTCTTCCATTCACACAGTCAATGTGTTGATATCAATGGAACTCTCTTCCAATGGAGGCTGGAATTTCTTGAGGCAGTGTTTTGGGCCCAGTCTTGTTCCTGAAAAATCCCACAGTTTCACCCTATCACTTCAGAATGACCATCAAACAAACCCAAACATATATTTCTTTGGTCATCCTTAAGAATAGGTTCAGTCTCTCGCACTTCTAGCCCTCACCTTCAGCCATGACCTTTCCTGGGCCAACCAGATAGCAAGGTTGGCCTCCAAAGCCAGCTGCAGACTGGGCATCTTCTGTCGATCCAAGTCTTTCCTTGGAAGGTCAGAGCTACTCACAGAAAGGCCTTTGTCCATAGATCAATGGAATACTGCTCTCCACTTTGGACTCGTGCTCCAGCATCACATCTGTCTCTTTTGGATTCTATGGGATCCAAAGCTCTCAAAACGAGTGGAATTTCCCGTGATGAGGCCGAAGCACGAGGTCTGTTGCTCTCACATCGCAGGCAGGTCAGTGTGCTTGTTTTCCACTGCTTATTATCCAACATTGCTCCCTCTGCTCTGTCCTCCAACCCTCTCCAGCAACTCCAGGATGCACAGGTTCTTCCAGTAATCCACACCGAGTTAAACTTCCAAAATCCAGACTGAGTGCACACACTAACTTTTTATTCCTCAATTCTCCCATCTATGGAACCACCTTCCATAAGCCATTCTATCTCACTCTTCCCTCCAGGACTTCAAGCAGGCATTGCACCGCCACCTCGTATCATCCCCAATTCTGACCCACATTCACTGTTCCTAACCTATCCCGCTTACCGACTGATTTCAGCGTTTCCTCCACTTCTCTCTTTTCCTTTCCCGTTTGCTTATTCCCTTGCCGTTTGTGCCCAATTGTTACCCCACCAACTCACTGTCAATTTAACGTTGCTCTTCCATGAGCCCCACTCTTGTATAATTTATTTTTAACTGTTGGGATTGTAATCGCTGCCGTTTTGATTTCCTGTGGAGAATTTTTTGTTTGTTTGCACCTGTTCTTGGGATCCTTTTTGGAAGGAGAGTTATTGTTTATCCTTTCTGGCTTATTTTCTTCAGGCTGATGTGCAGAGTGGATTTGTTAGTGCATTGAACTTTGAATGGATGTGGCAAATCCTAGTCATCATTATGCACACTCAGTCGAGTCCATGAGGTGGCTTTTAGCTCTTCTTCTTCCTCTTCTTCCTCCTCCTCCTCGGCAGGTGCATTCTCAGGATGCTCTGCTTATTGTAGAACATTTTTGTGGAGCAAGCAGTTTCATCATGTTGGTATCCAGCTTGTGAATTTTTCAGTCGCTAGTACATTTGACTGAAACTGTATTGGAACACACCCGGTACTGTGAGCCGGTTTAGAACTTTGGATTTCGTCTCTTGGGAAGATTTTTCTTTCAGGCTTTTAGATTATTCACCCGTATGGATTCTTTGATGCGCCTTCAGGTTCAATGAAGCTGCAAATGACTTTCCACAAATGTTGCAAATGTACGGCTGCGCCCGCTTGTGCATGATTGCATGGTTTTTAAGAGTATGGGAATGAACGTACGATTTTTTGCAAGTGAAGCATCTGTACGGCTTTGTGCCGGTGTGAACAATGTTATGCCTTTTCAGATTATTCGAAGTCACAAAGGTTTTTTGACAAAGAGAACATTTGTACGGCCTGTTGCCCATGTGAATTCCCTCATGTACCTTTAGATGAGCTAAAGTACTTAGGGCCTTGTCACAGTAAGTACACTTAAATAACTGTCCCTTCATGTGCATAAACCCATGTGTTTTTAGACTACTGGAATGTGCAAACATTTTTTTACAAACGGAACATTTGTATGGCTTTTCACCGCTGTGAATTTTCTGATGCATGTTCCGGTGCGATGAATATTTAAAAGCCTTTCCGCAAAGAAGGCAGTTGTACGGTTTTTTGGCTTTGTGAATCAACTCATGCCTTTTCAGACTACCAGATTGTGCAAAGGCCTTTTGACAAACAGAGCACTCATACGGCTTTTCGCCCGTGTGAACTCTCTTATGAATTTTTAGGTAAGACGCAGATGAAAAAGCGTTTGAGCAGATGGGGCATTTGTACAGCGCTTTGGTAGTGTGAATCGCTTCATGTACCTTGAAGTGAGGTAAAGTAGTGAGGGCCTTTTGAGAGGAGGTAAACTTGAATAACTGTCCCTTTATATGCGTAGCCACATGTGCTTTTAGACTTCTGGAGTAGGTAAACGATTTTTCACAAACGGGGCAGTTGTATGGCTTTTCACCCGTGTGAATCAACTCGTGCCTTTTTCTAGTACAAGACTGTGCAAAGGCCTTTTCGCAAACGAAGCACTTGTACGGCTTTTCACCTGTGTGAATTCTTTTGTGTATCTTCAGGTAAGATGCAGATGTAAAAGCATTCGCACAAACAGAACACTTGTACGGTTTGTCGCCCGTATGAATCCCTTCATGTACCCTTAGGTGATTTTCAGTGTTGAAGACCTTTTGACAGTAAGTACACTTGAATAACTGTCCATCCATGTGCATCAGCACGTGTCTTTTTAGACTTTTGGAATGCGCAAACGATCTTTTACAAACGGAACATTTGTACGGCTTCTCGCCGGTGTGAATTCTCCGATGTATGTTCAGGTAAGATGAATATTTAAAATCCTTGCCACAAAAAGTGCATTTGTATTGCCTTTTGCCAGTGTGAATCAACTCGTGCCTCTTTCGACTACCAGACTGTATGAAGGCCTTTGCACAAACGGAGCACTCGTATGGCTTTTCGCCCGTGTGGATTCTCTTATGTACCTTCAGGTAAGATGCAGATGAAAAAGCATTTGAGCAGACAGGGCATTTGTACGGCGTTTTGGGAAGGTGAATCGATGCACGGCTCTTTAGATCAGAAGATTGGGGGAAAGCTTTTTCACATATGAAGGTCCTTTTGCTCAAATTATTCCTCAACTGTTGATAACATATCCCATTGCTCTGGCACATATAAAGACAGGAGCTACGTTGGTCGTTCTCCTGGCAAGATCCCTGGTGGTGGGTCCCTTTTAAGCGTTTTGATTGGTCCCTGATGCTGGAGCACCAGTCCAAAGCGACCTTGTTGTCGAAATGCTGGAACCGGCTGGAGTAGACGTTCTCACCATACATTGCTCTCTCTGTAATAAATGATAATTCGCAAACACAAGGAAAAACAGCTTTTAAAATTTATTTTGGCATTTACTGTTTTAAAAGCTCAATTAGATATTCCACCTACAATTCTACAAATGAGCTTTCTCCCCGATTAAAAACCCCCAGCTCACTGCCAAACAAACAGTAGGGATATGTACGAGCACAATCTTGACTTATATTATGGGTTTGGGTTGTTCTATAAAATCACCATTGTGACTACTCTTTGGTGACGTATCTGGCAATAAAATGAAATTCGTAATTCACGGACTTTTTGAATCGTCAACTTAACTACCAACGCAATCTACATCGGGGCAAGCACAATAGCTCACGCACATCCATA
>CM068968.1:41382194-41397596 GCA_035128595.1 Eptatretus atami
GTTGTACTTATGGACATTATGCACAGCTTCTAGGAAATGAAATTGCGAGAAAAAAAATCGAGAAAAAAAATGATAAAAAGTTCAAGTGGGTGTGGCCCCGCCCACAAGGGGCGTGGGACGCCCCTCATACAAAAAGACAACTAGACCATGATATCTAGCTTGTGTCCAAGTTTCATCAAGATTGCATCAAACATCACGGAGCTATGCTCTGGAGAGAGAGCACAGACAGACAGACAGGACAGACACACAGACACAACAAAAAGTGGTCACTGCTGGCGCCCGCGAACCAAAAACGTACGTAAGCAGAGAATACGAGGGCGATTTGTGCGGGAAACGGGATTTTGAAATTGACGGGTCTCTCACAGGTTGTTCGACCTGAGCTCCACACGATTTGGCGTTTCTTCCCATCCAGACACTGCATCTGACCCGAGGAGGAAGACTGAGGTATTATTCTCGTTCCTCCCCCCCCGATCCCCCCGCCCACTGCATCACTTGGGAACAGTTTACCTGCATCCTGCTCCCCCCCTCAATCCCAACCTACCTCAATTCAAGAGGAATGTCAATAGATTCCTTTCTGTTTATATCTATACTTTCTTTGTGTAGCTCCACCTTGAGTGGCCTTTAGCTTTGTGTGATGGACGAAATCTCACGTAAAATAAATAAATAAAATAAAACTGTGTGTGGTCCATCCGTCTGTGTTCTGTCTGTCTGTCCGGGCCGCAACTTCTTTTTTAACCATTTGAGCTTTTGTCATCAATTTTCAACAAAGCTTTATTTAGAGAATAGAGAATACAAATTAATAATCTGGTCAAAAGGTCAAAGGTACTTTTAGCATACGGAAGAAGAAGAAGAAGAAGTCCGAATACAAAGCAGGCTCTTGCATTTTCGATGCTTTCTTAAAACCATTTGAGAGGCATGCAGTTGATGCTGCCGAGGCTGTTGCAAGTAGCGAAATTGCAGCAGAAGTAAATATGGAGGCAGATGATTTGCAGACCTTTGCAAAATTAACCTTTGTATGAGTAAAGATTGCGGATTGCATCCTTGGCGGGTCATTTATGCCGAGAATGTTTATTGTACCCGCAGAAGAAACATTTTGCGGTCACTGCGGCGGATGTTGGTGGTTCGGCCGGTGCATTGGCTGCAGCAGTGGCATCTGAAGTCTCTTGGGTAGCAGTGGATGGCTCACTGTGGGTACTCGCTGTAGCAGCCATCACGATTGAGGGTGCATAGAAAGAGTCTGCCTGCTTTTGCGCCATTTCCAGAGCACGGGCCTGGTCAAAGGCAGACTGAAGATCTCGAGTGTTGTTCTCCAAGAGTCGCTGGTGGATACGAGTGGATTCCAGTCCGTTGATGAAGGAGTCTCTGATTGAGTCATCACGGCATTGTGTGGCTGTTACATCAGAGAAGTTGAAATCTTTGCAGAGTTGCTTTAGCGCTTGCAAATATCGGTCGAGTGTCTCACGAGATTCCTTCCTCCGAGTGGCATGGAGGTATCTTGCAAAAATCTCGTCTTTTCGTTTCACGTAGTGTCTTGAGTCCATTTACAGCAGCTTCTTAAGTTTCACTTTCCGCTAGGTACTCGTATCCTCGCGATGCCACAGAATTGACGAGTACTGCTAGTTTGCTTGGAGGATGAGTATTGATAGCCACGAGAAAGTTTTGGAATGTGCAATGCCAGTGACTCCATTGCGTAGCTGCTATGTTGGAGTTGGGGTCGGCATCAAACCGTTCAGGTTTGATTTGCTCTCTGCTTCACTGTTGCCTTCGATGTAAATTCGTTTCAATTGCCTCTACTGCTCACAACACAAACGAGTCAATCATCACCGACTCACCAAAACATTTCAACATGCCCACACACAATGACTGCTGCTCTCGTTTCAGATTTCAAAGAGTATGCCGACACATTTTGGTGAACAATTGCTTTTGTATTTATGCAGTTGAGGATAGGTTTCAAGTAATGTGGGCAAAGTGTGTAAGTTATAAATAGAGTTACTTTTCAACGGAATGTGGCACGAGTTCCATTTCACTACCAATTGGCTGAACAGCCCATTTATTCCAGCTAGCTAGTCGGAATCCCGGATTGCAACCAGCTCCGTGACTCTTGGTGTGGTTTGCCACCTTATCGGGCATGTCCATCTGAATGTGCCTTGTGAGTAATCATGACCTTCCCCTCCACCCCCACTCTTTTTTGAGCATGTGACTTTTAAATTTATAATCAAACAAATTTTATTCTTATGAAACAATTTGACAATTAAAAGTTGCACTTGCCTTGTGAAGAACAATTATCCACACGTTCACATTTAAGCTTCACCAACACATCAAATTCTGTAACAATAGAAAGACTCTTCCAATCATCCAAATTCAAACAACTCACTCATCACAATTCCTATCACACATCATCATCAACTTCAATGTTATTATGGATTCTTACCTTCTGAGAGAAAACCATCCATAGGTTCAGGTTCCATCTTCACCACCACTATAGGATCTACAGAGAAACAAAACCTGTTTTAAAACAAAGATCAGCCTCGGAGATGTTGCTTTGAAACAAACTCGTCTTAAACTCTTCCTTTATTTACTCTCCGAGATATTCATCAACGTGGTTTCTCCATCATGGAAGAACCCCGTACCGGGTTCCAGGTCCGTCCCGTCCCCTCCATCACGAAGGTTCTGAACGTCGAGGATCCTGAACCCGCAGATCCCAGCAGCCCCTCCTGGACCCCCTCTGTTCCCTTCATCAGAGCCCCACTTGGAGTCCGAGGAGCTGGGATTGTGGGCGCCTCTCGGGGGGTCTCTTTTCATGACCATCAGCACTGAGTCCCAAAGGGAAAAAGGCAGAAAGAACAATGATGATCTTGACCACAGGTCCAACCAGCTCTGTCCTCTGTCTGTGGAACTAACTTTCTAAAAGTGTAAATCACTAACACACGTGGAAACACAGCAGAAGTAAACAATATACACTTTTCTTCACGTATCCTCGGGAAAATTGTCACCTCCCAGAATAACTTCAGAACAATTCGCTTTCCTATAAGGATTCATCTCCAAAACGAGAAAGTGATTCTATCAGATCTACAGTACTTGGCACAAGAAACACCAATCATGTGCATGTATGAATTTATTATGTCCATTCAAATAATTATTACATACTAAAATGTGGTGGAAACCGATTCGCTCTCAAACAGAAATATGTACATGAACTTACACTTCCAGTCACGTGGCCCTTTGGGGGAGCTTTTAAGTCTCATGGGGACTTGGTGGAGTTGATATAATATCAGGATAACCTCGAGGTACAAACATTGCCCTCTGAGCCATCCTTGATTTGAACCCCATCCATCCATCCATCCATCCATCCATTGGGACCATACTCTGTGCAGAGCGTTGGTGCTGCCTCAGCAGTCTCCTGGGCTATTGGGCAAAAACTGGACGGGTCGCCACTCCAACACAGGATACCAGCAAGCTGGTACTCATTTTGCCGACCTCGGAAGGATGACAGGTTGAATCAACCCACCTGGTGTTATTTAACGGCACGACAGGTGCTCAAACTCAGGACTCTAAGATCTTAAGCCAGCCACCTTGACCGTTAAGCCAACACCAAACTTGAAATAATGGTGTTTCCTCATTAAATGAGGTACACGTTTATTTGTTTTGTATAGGTAAACAAATGTCTGCACTAACGTTTCATTCTTTCTGCTTGGTGGATTGTTGTTACAGATGAACAAGTGAATAATGGTCACAACGTCCCATCGAGCCCGTCCTCATCGCTTGAGGAGGTTCATTCAAAAAGACAGAGCTCGTACACGTGCTCCATTTGTACTAAAGCCTTCACATACTCTTCTCACGTACGGAAACATAAGAAGATTCACAGGGGCGAGAAGCCACACCAGTGCTCCATTTGTAAGAAAACCTTCAAATTCATGACGTGCTTCACACGGATGAGAGGGCTCATGAGTGCTCTGTCTGTGACAAAGGATTTACAGGCCACTCTCATATAAAGGTCCAGGAGATAATTACCCCACACATGCAAAGTGAAAAGCGGGGTTAATCAATTGGTTCACTGAATGTCTGTCCACAGACGTCACTCTATGATCGCAGGAAAATCTTAATTGAAATTGAATTTAATATTTTGAACATGAACTAGTAGTTTAGCAGTACTTTGGCTCCAAGTTCATACGTGATCAGGACATGCAGAGAGGAGCGAGATAACTGTTTTCATAAAGAACACAAACTACAGGCAAAAATCGAATGTAACGTGTTAAATAAGGTGGTGTAAAGGACGCTGCATCTTCTTCTTCTCTTCTTTCGGCTGCTCCCGTTAGGGGTCGCCACAGCGGATCAACCGTCTCCATTTCGCTCTATCCTCCACATCTTCCATTGACACTCCAACCGCCCGCATGTCTGCCCTCACCGCATCCATGAACCTCTTATTTGGCCTTCCTCTTCTCCTCCTGCCTGGCGGCTCCATCCTCAGCATCCTTCTCCCGATATACTCCGCTTCCCTCCTGTGCACATGTCCAAACCATCTCAATCTCGCCTCTCTCACTTTGTCTCCAAACCGTCCGACCTGCGCTGTCCCTCTAATGTACTCATTCCTTATCCTGTCCATCCTCGCACTCCCAACGAGAATCGCAGCATCTTTAACTCTGCCACCTCCAGCTCCGCTTCCTGTCTTTTTGTTAGCGCCACCGCCTCAAACCATACAACATAGCTGGTCTCACTACCGTCTTATATACTTTCCCCTTCACTCTTGCAGCTACCTTTCTGTCACAAATCACTCCTGCAACTCTTCTCCACCCACTCCATCCTGCCTGCACCCTCTTTTTCACTTCTCTACTACACTCTCCGTTACTTAGACAGTTGATCCCAAGTATTTAAACCCATCCACCTTCCCCACCTCAACTACTTGCAACCGCACCATACCACCACCCTCCCTCTCATTTATGCACATGTACTCTGTCTTACTCCTACTGACTATCATTCCCCTTTTCTCCAGTGCGTACCTCCACCTCTCGAGGCTCGCCTCAGCCTGCTCCCTACTCTTCTACAGATCATGATGTCATCCGCGAACATCATAGTCCATGGAGACTCCAGTCTGATCTCGTCCGTCAAGCTGTCCATCAGCCATTGCAAACAGGAAAGGGCTCAGAGTTGATCCTTGGTGCAATCCCACTTTAACCTTAAACCGGTAAAGGACGCTGCATCAACGGCGGTAAACTTCTGGAAAAAAGTTTCTTTACAACCTTTAAAATCTTTATTTTATTTCAATTGAATTATATGCTTAAACATTGTAGAATACAAATCGCCTTCTTGACACTTTCAAAACCCTTCCGTTTAGCAGGACTTGGACAAAATATTACGACATTTTACATCATCTCAACCAATCAAATGTGCCACTTGCAGACCTCGCCCATCACAAAGGCTATCCGTATAAATGCTCCGTTTGTGACAAAGGCTTTTCGCAGCCTCATCACTTAAAGACGCACGAGACAATCAACAGGGGCAGGAAGATTCATTTTGAGGAATTGCCATTAAAGTGCTCCGTTTGCAACAAGGGATTTAGAAGGCCCTGTGATTTAAGGACACACGAGACGATTCACACCAGTAAGCCGCACAGGTGCTGTATTTGCAACAAAGATTTCATATAGTTTTCTCATCTGAAAGAGCACGAGATGACTCGCATGAGCGAAGAGCCGCTCGAGTGTTCCGTTTGCGAGAAAGCTTTCACATACTCCTGTAGTTAGTTCCTGGAGGCGCAAGAAGATGGCTCACACGAGCGAAATGTATTCCCATCCCTCTGTATGTAAAAAGACCTTGACGAACCCTTTTATCCTCCAAACACAGGAGATGACTCGCATGAGGGAAAAAAATAAAATAATAGTGTACAAGTACTCTGTTTATGACAAATGCTTCAAGCAGTCTTATCATGTAAAAATACATGAGCTGATTCATGCAGGCAACACGTTGAAAACCCTCTAACTTCAGTCGAGGAAAACGAAATGACTCGTTCATGCATCACAAAAGCCCAGGAGTGGGACGAGAAGAAATTCACAACAAAATGAAGAGAACATGTTCCGAAGATGAATCTTGTGAAGAATTGCAACTTTGTTCTTGAAATGTAAACCTAAACAAAAGAAGTGATACTTTGGGCTTTGGAGATCCTTGTTCCACCATTTTATGCCTGCTCAAGGAGTGTTCTCTGCGCTCATTAATCAAAATCTTCAAAATTAATCAAAAAGATAATAAAGAAAATTATTTTAAAAAAATCAAATCTGCACTTATAAAAGGTCGACGGGGGGGGGGGGGGAGGGTTTGACCCCCCCCCCCCAAAAAATAGGTATTTGTTGTCTCCCCCGAAACTGCACAAACAATTTCGATGAAATTTGACCACAACATTTGTCATCTGTAATGTGCCAAAGTGTATCGCCACATCAAAATCTGCGCTCATTAAGGAGTCTTATGGGGGTTTGGACCCCCCCCCCCAAAAAAAGAAATCGGTATTTGCTCTCTTCTCTGAAGCTACACACACGATTTTGATGTAACTTGACCACAACCTTCATCACCTGTGATGTACCAAAGTTTATCAACCGCATCAAAATCTGCACTCGTGGGGGGGGCCTATGGGGGTTTTTTGACCCCAAAATAGGAATTTGCTCTCCTCCTAAACTACACACACGATTTTGATTAAACTTGCCCACTACCTTAATCACCGTGATGTACCAAAGTGTATCGACCACTTCAAAATCTACGCTCATTAAACGGGTCTGCAGGGGGATTTGTCCCCAAAATAGGTATTTCTCTCCTCTCCGAAACTACACACAAAACTTCGATGAAACTTGACCACAACCTTCATCACCCGTGATGTACCTGTTTATTATGGCATCAAAAAAATTCAGGGTCGAAGGAGGTCTGCGGGGGGTTTGAGTGACTTGCTCCTGATCCAGGTGAGCGCCAGGACAGGCGCTCTATGGTTTATGAAGGAGTGGTGAACTGCGACAAATAATCAGCCAGTGCTGAAAATATTCTGTATCTTGTTTTAAATATTGTACCTCTCTATGATCATAAACATGTTGCAAAACTAATTACTTTCCTCACAATTTGATTATTTGACCACAAGTGAGCAAACTGTGAGGAAAGTAAATAGTTTTGCAACATTTTTATGATCATAGAAGGTACAATAGACCTGATGAAGCCGGCTGCAAAGCCGGCGAAACGTGGCCTGAGACCGGGTCTGCTGTCGCTTTTTTTGCTGAAATTAGCAGAGTCAATCTAGTTTTTCCCTCAGCCCGAATTGGCTAAGGGTATTGTCGTCATAGGCGTGTCCGGGCGGGCGTCCGGTCCGTCCGTCTGTCAACTTTTGGTTCCGTAAATTTCGAGGAGAACGCCTTGTCCGATTAATCCATTTTTGCAGGTATGTTGGGATTGAGTAGAGAAGGTTCTTTCGAAAATGGGCCGCTGCGATTTTCAATGTGGCTCCATGGCAGCATTTGAAATTGGTTCTGTCGATTTCGAGAGAACGCCTTGTCCGATTAAATCCATTTTTGCAGGTGTGTTGGGGTTGAGTAGAGGAAGGTTCCTTTCGAAAATGGGCGCGCTGCGATTTTCAATGTGGCTTCCATGGCAGCCATCTTGAAATTGGTTTCCGTCGATTTCGAGAGAACGCCTTGTCCGATTAAATCCATTTTTACAGGGTGTGTTGGGTTGAGTAGAGGAAGTTCCTTTCGAAAATTGGCGCGCTGCGATTTTCAGTGTGGCCCCGGCAGTCGTCTTGAAATTGGTTTTCGTCAATTTCGAGAACGGCTTGGCTTGTCCTATTAAATGCATTTTTGATAGTGTGTGTGTTGGAGTTGAGTAGAGGAAGGTTCCTTTCGAAAATGGGCGTGCTGCGATTTTTTACTTTTGGTTGGAAGCGCCTTCTTCTTTAAAAAAAAAAAAAAAAATTGTGATGCAGTAACTGAGACAGCAGCACATACAGTCTGTACTGTACCCATCTTTGTGTCAACACTGTGCTACGTGGAAGGAATCGTCATCAATTGCTTTGTTTTTGGTTATTATTGCCCCAAGTGCTTTTAACCATGGGTCTCAAGAAGAAAACTGTTGCTTATGGTGAACAAAGTGCACACAAGTCAAGGAAAGTGATGCACAGTAGTGTACTTCCGTTTGTCTGATACCCAGGGTGCATATCTTTGTGAATAAACTGTTTAAATAAATGCTTTCATATCCATTGTTCTCCCTCCCCGTTTACTTATTAAATACGCACATGAAGTCACTTGGTCTCCGAGTGATTTGAGTTGCCCTGATCACAAATGGATTTACTTATGAATCATCAGTCAAAGGACTGATTTGGTTCAGGCGATTATAGTCAGCACGGAAAGCACGCCACGTTCGGCGCTGTGACCGCTCGAACCACCATTTAGGTGATGAGTGTGAGGGAGTGCTGGCACGTCGCTTATCTCGCTCAGACTTCCACTGAAGCACGGTAGTGCCTGCCTCCCCATCCCTGTAATCCTCCACTCTCAACCCGTACCATTAAATTGCCTATTCGTGTACATGCATTATTTCAATCATGTTCTGTGTTGATTTGTTTAATTTTTGGTTCTAATATGTTGTTAAATGAAGGTTAAGTTAAGTTAGGGTATCCAAATTTTTTTCCCTTGCAATGCATCCTCCCTACCCTCCCCCCCTCCCCCTTCCCCATTACAACACTATGTATGCTATGTATTAGATTTTGCCTGAACTCAAATGATAAATAAATAACTATATGAGGACCATCACTCACTTCCCAGTGGCAGTGTTTGCTCCAGAGCAGGGCACGTTTCCCCGGACTGCAGCGATTCCCAGTTTTGGTTACTCTTTGTTCGATGGCATTCAACCACTTGTCGCATCTTTCAGGGTATTTCTTTTTGGAAGAAAACTTGAAGGATAACTTTTCCTCCTTTTTGAGATTGTGTTTCATACAAGAAAAAAACAGCTTCACAGCTTCTGGCTATGATGACTTATCTCAAAAGGCTGAAGCATTGGTACAAACAAAATCGAAAATCCAAAAATGTAGGATCGACTTATGGGTGGACGCACAATGCAGTTGTACCGGTAGCAACACGACAGCACGTGGAAGAAAGCGTTACGAAGGAAAATTATGAACAGTATCACTAAAAGCAACGGTGTTCAAATTATTGTGAAATAGTTATTTTCACTGCATTAAAATGGCGGCGGCCGTCAGATGTTGTGCAGGAACCTGCTTGTACATACTGTACTGTAATATAATAGGCTAATGCTGTCTGTCTGTCCGTCTGTCTGTCTGTCCCACCCTGGAAACACACACGCTCATTGGGGAGAAACCGCCCTTCAAAAATAAAATTAAGTAAAAGTTGCTTCAAATTAATCAAAACCGCCGGGAAAATTATAATTTTTGTAATCAGGCGGTGTTCGATGAATAAAACGTCAGTCAATGCTCCCATTCCAATTCAAATGCATGTTATAAAACATTATTTATTTTAAAACAAACTTCTTTATTGTCAACCGGGGTTTCATGGTAATTTGGTGTGTTTCCTTTCAGGAATGAAAACTGCTAAATTCTTGAAAATGTCTTTTTCATCATTTCAAAATGTGAAAGCACCAGACCTGCACAAAATGAGACTTTCTGTGAAAAATAAATAGTTGGAGTTGCAGGGTAAATTTATGAAATGTGTATAAACAATGAGTTATTACGAGACTCGGTGGCATAATGGTGAGAGCATCTGCTTTGAGTCTGGGAGTCAGTGGTTCAAACCCTGCTTGAGTCAAACTGAAGACTAAAAATTGTATGTGCTGCTTCCTTCCTTGATGCTCAGTATGTAGAGGAAAGAGCACAGGTAAGCTTCACTCCTTGTAATATCCCTAGCATTTGAAATAAGTAATGGATATAAGAGCTCCACCTTGTCAAAAGCCAAGCACTCTTGTTTTAGAATGTTGCATATCCAAGATGCACTCTTCGCAATAACCCAAACCCTCCCTGCAATAATCCAAGCCCTCCTTCCATGCCTGCAATATTCAGAGCGCCGCACTCCTCCCTGCAATTATTGAGCCACACACTCCCTCCTGTCATATTCGCGACCTGCAGCTCCTTCCTGCAATTCCGAGCCCGACCTCCATCCATGCATATTCCGAGCAGCACCTCCTCCCTGCAATATTCTGGCCCGCACCTCTCTCCCTGTAATATTCCGAGCCCGCACCTCCCTCCATGCAATATCCGAGCCCACCCTCCCTATGCAATATGAGCCCGCACCCCTCCTGCATATTCGAGCCGCACCTCCTCCAGGTAATATTCCGAGCCCGCACTTCCCTCCATCAATATTCCGAGTCAGCACCCCTTCCTGCAATATTCTGAGCCCGCACCCCCCTCCATGCAATATCCGAGCCCGCACCCCCTCCATGCAATATTCCGAGCCCGCACTCCTCCCTGCAATATAACGAGCCCTCACCACCTCCCTCTATGCAATAACCGAGCCCCACCCCTCTCTCTGAAATATTTCGAGCCCGCACCTCCCTCCCTGCAATATTCTGAGCCCGCATCCCTCCCTGCAATATCCGAGCCCACCCTCCCCCCTGCAATATCCGAGCCCGCACTCCCTCCATGCAATATTCGAGCCCGCACCTCCCTCCAGCAACATTTCCGAGCCCGCACCTCCCTCCCTGCAATATTCCGAGCCCGCACCTCCCTCCATGCAATATCCGAGCTCACACCTCCTCCATGCAATATTCCGAGCCCGCACCTCCCTCCTGCAATATTCCGAGCCCGCCCTCCTCCATGCAATATTCCGAGCCGCACCTCCCATGCAAATTCGAGTCCGCCCTCCCTCCATGAATATCCGAGTCCGCACCTCACTCCATGCAATATTCCGAGCCCGCACCTCCCTCCATGCAATATTCCGAGTCGCCACTCCCTCCATGCAAATTCGGTCCACACCCCCTCCTGCAATATTCTGAGCCTGCAACCCCTCCATGCAATATTCCGAGCCCGACCCCCCTCCATTGCAATATCCGAGCCCGCACCTTCCTCCCTGCAATATACACGAGCCTCACACCTCCTCACTGCAATATCCGAGCCACACCCCCCTCTCGCAATATTCGAGCCCGCACTCCTCCCGAAATATTCCGAGCCCGCACCTCCTCCCTGCCATATTCCGAGCTCGCACCTCCCTCCTGCAATATTCCGACCACACTCCCTCCCTGCAATATTCCGAGCCACACCCTCCCCCTGCAATATTCCGAGCCCGCACCTCCTCCCTGCAACATTCCGAGCCTGCACTCCATCCATGCACAGCGTCTAGAATCATTCCGCCGAGACTCTCCTCCCTGCAAATATCGTAGCGCCCCCCGAGGAAGGAGCCTCCTGCCTAATACTTCGCTCGATCTATAAACGTGCCCTAATATTGAGGAAACGGCATGCACCTCCCTCCCTGCAATATTCGAGCCTGCACCTCCTCCATGGCAATATTCCGAGCCAGCACCTCCCTCCCTGCAATATTTAGCCCGCAACCTCCCCCCTGCAATATTCGAGCTCCGCACCCTCCCTCCCTCCAATATTCTAAGCCGCACCATCCTCCTCCAATATTCGAACCCGCACCTCCTCCCTGCAATATTCCGAGCCCACACCTCCCTCCCTGCAATATTCCAGCCCGGCGCCTCCCTCCCTGCAATAAACCCGAGCCGAGGCCCGACGATCCAAGGATACCTTATCTCACCTATGTTTTTATCTCAATCAACCAATCTCTTTTAGAATGTTGGAAGAGATAATTATTTTCAGAAAGACCACGTCCAAATACAAATTATTATTTTGCTCAGTTCTCAGGACGTACAATAAACGCTTAAACAAGAAGAAAGCACAATTAACCTCATCCTAAATGTTAGAAAATGAGAGTAAGGATTCATACATACCATCACTGGAATTTCTATCATTTCCTGATCGCATGTTGTCAGAGAAAGTGCAGTGGGAGTGATCATGGTTAATTCTCTTGCTCGGAAAAGAACAATGATAGTCATCATCAACCGCGTCTGTCTTCCTGCGAGGTTTGCGAGGCTGTGGAGTATTGCTTGGTGTGAAGGTGAACCGTGTTGGTACAGCATTTGGTTTCAGCTTTCGCAGATTATCAGCACGCCCAGATTCATACTGTGTCTCATCAAAATGATTCTGCACAGAAGAACAAAGATGGAAACAAAAGAACAAAATAATGTCTGAATTACATTATCAACATACAAATATAAACATAGGGACAACACCCTAGGTCGCTCACCTGGTAGTGGCTGGATAAGATAACCAGGCAACCACTGGTAGGCATGGATGACCCACAGAATATGTAACGAGGAAGAAAGTAAATACCTATGGAGTTTTTTTTTTATGGTACATCACGTGTGATAAAGGTTGTGGTCAGGTTTCATGAAATTGTGCGTGTGGTTTCGGAGAAGAAAGCAAATACCTCTTTTGAGGGGAAACCCTCCATCCCTCCACCCCCCCTCCGTAGACCCCCATTTTTCTAATGTCATGAACTAACATTGGTACATCATGGGTAATGAAGGTTGTGGCCAAGTTTCATCAAAATCGTATGTGTAGTTTCAGAGAAGAAGTTGCAAGTATTTGTGGACGGACGGACGACGTGCCATCCCATGAGCTCCCAGGAACTACATTCCAGGTGAGCTAAAAATGAAGAAAAGGATGCATTTAATTATAAATGTGTAACTGTTTGTGTGTGCACTATTTCCTTTAAATCCTGGAATTAATGATACGTAACGTCTTCATGAAGAACCATTCATGGCCATCACCACGAGTTCACCTATCTTTTGTCAGATGGCATTTATCATATCTCAGATTACCTTTGTCAGGAGGTTTATATTTTGTGCCTCATCATCATTAGCTCTGCCACCGAAAATGGATGGAGGTTGTATTTTCACCCTGGTTTGTCTGTCTGTTCGCCTGTGAGCATGATATCTCAAAAAGTTGAGGACGGATTCGGACAAAACTTGGTGGACGGGTTGGGTGGCTGGCTGTACGTGGAATTCCCATGGATCCCTGCTAGTAATGAATATTATATTCAACGAGACAGGATGTGGTACAAGAAGGAAATTTCAAATGCAATTCTAGAATGATTAAAAAAAAAAAAGGACAATGAATGCATGATCAGAACATTTGAGCCAAATACACTGCAGGTGCCTCGTAGAAGTCGGAGCCATGTCTGTATCCGACGAGTTTTACTGCACTGTAGTTGGTTTATGACAATATCAAGTGGCGATACAACATTCAAATTGATCACGAAGAACGAAAGAACGATCCTAATGAGGTACTGACCGAACACAAATACGAGTAAGCGGAGGGGAACCATCCGGGTCTGCGCAGTTCCTTTGCTGTCAATCGCACATTTGCCCTCCGTCACGAGGAACCTGTGCATCACTCGGCCTGGTCCAGGCCGAAACAGAGCAGCCCAGTGCCGTATATAAAGAGAGTCTGGCAACTGGCTAGGCAGGCGCCATATTGCATCCCCAGCCAGCGTGATGCTGGCTATGCGGGAGCATATGCGCGGTGCGATATGAACGGGCATTTTCCTTCTCACACAAAAAGTAATGGGAGTTTCGACTTCAAATTTGAGCTTTGCCTCGAAAATAAGTCGCTCTACAAGATGGTGTATTCTGATGCTGAAAAACCCACCAAAAATAACTGAGGTGGCATAATACCGCAAGTCGCATACTGAGGACGGACTAATCTATTTCTGACTGAATCTATGGAAACCTGTGTATCGCACGAACCACAGAGGCTAGAAATCTAGCGCAAAATTGACCAGTTCAGCAAAGCCAATCATGGTTCGGAGAGCTCCTCAGGATGAATTAAAAGAAACATGACCCAGAATTACAGAGTACAAGATTCATAAAACCCCAAAACGAAAAAAGTACGGTAGATGCTATAGATGGCCAGGACGGTAGATACGGCTATAACCGCTATAAACAATAGCGGTTATAGCCGTCACCCGTCCAGAAGGGTTAAAGTCAAAACATCTTCGTTCTTCTCCATATGACTTAACCCCTTTAGGACGGGAGGCGCTATAACCTCCAGGCGTTATGCCACCTCCCGTCCTGAAGGGGTTAATACGAACAACTGACACCAAGCTCAGTTCTACTATTTTTTTTTTCACACACGCTCTCATTGCCGCGCTCTTCTGCTGCCGAGTTGACTGGCAGTACCAACTTTTGCCTGGCTGACACGGATCAATTTTGATTTGGAATAGATGTACAGACGCACAGTGAAAAACTTCGTCAGTAGCTTCGTTTTCAGATCGTGGCAGTCGGGAATATCAACTGAGAAAGCTGACAGACGACGGACAAGTTTTTCAACCAGGTTATGCCCATTCAACTGGTCCTGCACATCCTGAACTGCTTCTCTCCTTCTCTGAACAGCTTGAAAGCCTCGTCACTGCAATGAGTCAAAGCGCCTTCTTTGTACTCCTTCAGTCTTGTTATCGCCTCACGACTGCCCTGCGAAAGAGACTTTCGGCGGTCCTCCGCTGCTTCCAGGCAAGTGGTGCAATGTGTCCAAGATTGGAGACGGAGGAAATACAGTAGCCAGCCAGGTAATAACAAGCTGCTCTCTTGGGCTTTGCTCAGAGGATCAGGAGGCAGCTCTCCAATCAAATAGCTGAATGTGTCCTCGTCACATTCGTCTGGTGTCGTCGGTTTCTCTTTCGGAGTGTCGAGGAAATTGCTCAAAATGACCGGTCATCCTCGAGATAATTACCGGACGCGGGACACTTCAGAAATTGCGCACAGTTATGAGCTTCAGAGCCTGTCGGAATTCCAGTGCGTTTGGGACAGGATTCTTGAATCGGACACATCCAAACAGTTCTCGAGGCATCCTGCATGAGTCTGGATGTGAGCACAAAGTGGTGTCCCTGGCCAGCAGTTTCTCTGAATGACGAGCACAGACGAGGTCGATAATAAGATGCCGATTGCCACGGCTTCCACGATTTGCCACATTCTATCCCTCGAATACCACCAGCGTCTCTTCAAGGTGCCGGATCGCCTTCTCGTAAGCACACGTATTCGCTTTACTGAGCGCAGTGGCGGGGTGACGCTGGACATAGGTCGAACCAGGTGTTCAAAAAGTCCAAAACCAGGCAGTCGTTAGCAACGCGTTGTCAAAACCTTCGTTTTCAACCAGGTAGTGCAGCCCAGCACTGACCGACTTACTGAAAAAATTAAATGCCTTTCCCACTTTCATTTGTCGAAATGGGCGGTGTTCGACACCATTTCCATGCCGAGATTGGGCGTCAGTTTCAGATCGTCATTGACCTGAAATGTTACCAGTTCCTGATTGCCCCCGGCTGACGACATTTGAAGGCAGATCATGGCTGGAGACGATATCAGCACCGAGCTGAATTGTTTCCT
>CM068968.1:41398382-41409726 GCA_035128595.1 Eptatretus atami
TTCTGGACATTCGCCTTTAGAGTGACGAGCTCCCTGGCTTGTTTGCGTTTGTCCCACTGTGTCTCATGTAACCGCCACTTGAGAGAGACCACTTTCGCCTCCACTGATGCGATCTTGGCGTCGTAGTCAGGACCCTGGTCTGGGTTGTTCAGTGCCATTTGCGTTATTGGGGCATGGAGGCAAGGTCAACGAGTTGGTTATCATTTGCTTGGTTTGTGCGTCGTTGATTCCACGTGCATTAGTTGTTTTGCGTATGTGTGATTGGGCGGGGCTCCTTTCTGTGGTGTGTTAGTAGTGCATGGGGTCGTTTCCTGCAGCTTCCTTTTATCGTGACAGGTCATCATATGGGGAAGACAGTTCGGCTGAGGCATTGTGTTGAGTGGTCTTAAAGCCATACAGGACACCTCGTCCTGGATTTTCACAGAGCTGGATGTCTGCGAATGCTGTCTGCTGAGAACAGAATAAACAGGAATTTAATCGGAAGTTACGATGGTTGATAGTCAGTTCGAAGTCAATGAAAGTTTCCAAATACGATTTGCAGTCGAGAAACCCGGGACAGGAAATTCCTGAGGTTCCCGGTCAAAATGTGGGAACGATTTCCACAGAAACGTATGCCGGGGTAATCCGGCGGAAATATACATCAGATAAAGATTAGAATGAAAAAACAGTGAGCAGCTGCAGTCATCCAGCGACGTTGGGTGCATTTGTTTCACTTGACGACCGTCGTCAGTTGAAGGGATTGAATTTTACGGGAAACTGCAAACACTATTTCCTAAGCTAATATGGATAAACCAAAGTAGAAAAGTTACTTACGGTAGTCGCGTGTATCGATCGGATATATTGCAAATCTGGTGTTACTCTTACGCATTATTGTCGGCATCGGATTACGTCTCATTCTTTCGGTTCCAGCTGTTTCAGCGCTCCGATCTGATCCGATCCGACAGGCATTCATTCAATCTGACTTTAACCTCGATACTCCGATCCGACGTCGGATGGAACTGCAAACCGCCGCCGCTTACCGCCACAGGTAGGCATTGTTCGTGTGGAGTCCAGTCTTCCCTTTTCACATTACGGCCCAACGGCGACGTCTTTCCGGTCCCTGGGAAGCGGTGCATTTTCACGCTTGCCCGGGACGCACAGAACACTCCCTGCCACACAGCACACCATTGTGTCATCAAAAAGTCAAAATTGACGAGAAAACGTGAAAAGACGGCGAAAACTATTTCATTTCGTCCAAGATTCACTCGTGTTGAGATGGCTGCAACATGGCGCCAGCAACGCACGTGACCGGGTATTGACCAATCAGAGCGCAGCATGATCAAGACAATAGTTGTCCAGACTCTTTTATATACGGCACTGCCTCTCCTTATATACAGCATATTATACACATATTCCGAGTCTCCTCTTCTGCAGTAACCCGAACCAGCCATCCCTGCCATAATCCAGCCCGTCCTCCTGCAATAACTCGAGCCCATCCTCCCTGCAATAACCGAGCCCGCCCTTCCTGCAATAACTCGAGCCCGCCTCCCTGCAATAACCCGAGCCCGCCTTCCTGCAATAACCGAGCCCGCCCTTCCTGCAATAACCCGAGCCCGCCCTTCCTGCAATAACCCGAGTCCACCCTCCCTGCAATAACTCGAGCCCGCCCTCTCCTGCAATAACCCGAGCCCGCCCTTCTGCAATAACTCAGCCCACCCTCCCTGCAATAATCCGAGCCCGCCCTTCCTGCAATAACCCGAGTCCGCCCTCCCTGCAATAACTCAAGCCCGCCCTTCCTGCAATAACGCGAGTCCGCCCTCCCTGCAATAACCCGAGTCCGCCCTCCCTGCAATAACTCGAGCCTGCCCTTCCTGCAAAAACCCGAGGTCCGCCCTCCATGCAATAATCGAGTCCACCCTCCCTGCAATAACCGAGTCGCCCTCCTGCAATAACTCGAGCCCGCCCTTCCTGCAATAACTCGAGCCACCCTCCTGCAATAACCCGAGTCCGCCCTCCCTGCAATAACTCAAGCCCGCCCTTCCTGCAATAACCCGAGCCCGCCTCCTGCAAAAACCCGAGTCCGCCCTCCATGCAATAACTCGGTCCACCCTCCTGCAATACCCGAGTCCGCCCTCCCTGCAATAACTCGAGCCCGCCCTTCCTGCAATAACTCAGCCCACCCTCCCTGCAATAACCGAGTCCGCCCTCCCTGCAATAACTCAAGCCCGCCCTTCCTGCAATAACCGAGCCCGCCCTTCCTGCATAACTCGAGCCACCCTCCCTGCAATACCCGAGCCCGCCCTTCCTGCAATAACTCGAGTCCCCCTCCTGAATAACTCGAGCCCGCCCTTCCTGCAATAACCCGGTCCGCCCTCATGCAATAACTCGAGTCCGCCCTCCCTGCAATAACCCGAGTCCACCCTCCCTGCAATAACTCGAGCCCGCCCTTCCTGCAATAACCCGAGTCCGCCCTCCCTGCAATAACCCGAGCCCGCCCTTCCTGCAATAACCCGAGCCCGCCCTCCCTGCAATAACTCGAGCCCGCCCTTCCTGCAATAACTCGAGTCCGCCCTCCCTGCAATAACCCGACCCACCTCCCTGCAATAACCCGAGCCCGCCCTCCCTGCAATAACTCGAGCCCGCCCTCCCTGCAATAACTCGAGTCCCCTCCCTGCATAACTCGAGTCCGCCTCCCTGCAATAACTCGAGTCCGCCCTCCCTGCAATAACTCGAGCCTGCGCTCCCTGCAATAACTCGAGTCCGCCCTCCCTGCAATACTCCAGTCCGCCCTCCCTGCAATAACTAGAGTCTGCCCTTCCCTGCAATAACCCGAAATCCCCCTCCCTCATAACCGAGCCCGCCCTCCCTGCAATAACTCGAGTCCGCCCTCCCTGCAATAACCCGAACCCGCCCTCCCTGCAATAACTCGATTCTTTTCTAATTCTCCACTCTCTTGATGCTGTGTGACTCCGTCATGTATGGTGTGCCTCCATTTCTGTATTTCACTTTCCTTCTTCCACGTCTTTCAAAAATCTGCATTCTCTCACTACCTGTATGTGCTTCTTCTCCATACTCGCTTTGTACACCTGGGATTCGACATGCATCGGTGTGAACCTTTACTCCAGCATTACACTTCATTGTGTCACGGTTTCTGTGATACGTATCAAGGTTAAATCAATCCTGAGTGATTGTATGCTCATTCCGACACGTTGAAAAAATGAAAATAAATCATTACTTAATGGAATCTCCCCTTTGGGAATCTCCCCTTTGGGAATCCCCCCATCAGAAGAACGTGTTGCATGCTTGGAACAAGATCGTCCATCGGGTGGGGACTCTGATAGGATTTATTAACAACTGTGTGTGTTGGGGGATTGGTTCGGTAATTTAGAAAACTCAGTAACACGGCAAACGGCTGAGATATCGGGTGTTATCAAATACATTTTGCTTTCAAACTCACAAAGAGAAACATATAACCTTTGTAAGGCAAACCCCATAACCAAATGCTTTAGAAACAGGCGTGAGGACAAAGGAAAACCTGATAGGACCTCCATTCGATCCAGGATGAAACTTTGCCACCACGGCACCCACAGCAGGCATGGCATGTCCACACACCCGCAGCAGGCATGGCATGTCCACACACCCACGGAGAGTCCGTGCAGATCCAAATCTACTCACATGTACCACGTCCGTGTGCACTGTACACGAACCTCCACCTTGTAGGAACTGTCGACTACACATCCCGGTCGGGACATGAACTGCACCACTTTCGATTGTAGATCGCTCGTTAAGTGGCTTAAGCACTTTGTTAGCATCTGCACTACCGCTGAGTTAAAATTTGGAACTCAAATTTTGTAATTCGGCTTAGTTTAAGAGATTCCCGAGGTTATAACATGGCAGGAAATGAAACAAAGCCACGAACGCTGGCGTCTCCGGGCATTCAGAAGTATTGCAATGTATCCAGCAATTGGAAGGTATGATGATCAGGCATTCAACAATACGAGTAAGGAAAGTGAAAAAAAGACTTTATTGTTCAGACATTGTTGCAGCCTGTTCCAAGCAAAGGCATGATTGAGCAGGCCAAAACCATGGTGGCTTCAGACCCCAGTGAGGTTACCCAGGAAACGCATTCAGACCCCATCGAGAGCAAGGTGGTGCCGAGAGCAAGATCCATCTCAATGCAGGGCTCATGGTGCTGAGATCCATCTCAATGCAGGGCTCATTGTGCAGAGACCGAGATCCATCTCAATGCAGGGCTCATTGTGCAGAGACCGAGATCCATCTCAATGCTGGGCTCATGGTGCTGAGATCAAGATCCATCTCAATGCAGGGCTCATGGTGACGAAACCGAGATCCACGTCAAGGCAGGGCTCATGGTGCCAAGATCAAGATCCATCTCAATGCAGGGCTCATGGTGCTGAGATCAAGATTCATCTCAATGCAGGGCTCATGGTGCCGAGACCGAGATCCATCTCAATTCAGGGCTCATGGTGCCGAAACGAAGATCCATCTCAATGCAGGACTCATGGTGACGAAACCGAGATCCACGTCAAGGCAGGGCTCATGGTGCCGAGATCAAGATCCATCTCAATGCAGGGCTCATTGTGCAGAGACGGAGATCCATCTCAATGCAGGGCTCATTGTGCCGAAACCAAGATCCATCTCAATGCAGGGCTCATGGTGCTGAAATTCCATCTTCAAGGTGTTATCGCATCCTGAACACCTCCAATAGGCTTCATTTATCTCTTTTTTTTCTTGGAATGATTGGGCTGTCCCCCATACCCGTCGTCGACGGGTATCTGCTAGTCTTCTTTAATAACAGGCGCAAGTGAATACCATAATAAGTACCTCCCCCATCGAAGGTGAAGGAGGTTATGTTTTCACCTCTTGTCTGTCTGTTTGTTTGCTTAATTGTGTGCAGGATATCTCAAAAAGTTGTGCACGGATTCAGATGAAATTTTGTGGGTGTGTGACAAGGATGAATTGATTCAATTTTGGTGAACATCCGAATCCGAATCTGGATATGAGACTTATTTAATTTCTAAAGTGATTCTTCACCATTGAGAGATAGGGCCAAAAACGATATACGAGTATAGCATGATATTTCAAAAATGTATTGATCGGGCCCGATATTTTCTCGTGAATCAGGCATTACATGGTGGAGGTATGTCGTCTACCGAGTGCCCTTCTAGTTAAATTTGTGTTAACAACAAATCACGGTACATACAACCTCAACATACGGTCTTCACAAAACATTTTACTTAATTTATCCCGTGGTAAAAAAAATAAAAAAATCACAGCGAGTATATGAGCACAAGACCTGATGGAGGCCTGAAGGTGAATTATCTGATTTTAATATTTTTTAATTTTAATTTTTTTATTTTGTTTTTATCCTAACGTAGCCCTCGACCTTCCTCTGGATGAAAGAGGAGACCATGCAAAATTTGGTTGCACTAGTTGCTACAGGGTGCGAATGAATAGATGAACAAACACACAAACAAACACAATTTCTTCTTTATACTGTATATAAGACAACAATTGTGAATGAAAAAAATGGAAAGAGCTTGAGAAGATTGATGGATTGTGTGCTCTGCCTGAAGACATGTCCTTGGGTGCATGACAAGGTCGACGCTGGGTGATTTCCCGTTGCCTTCGCAGCAGTTAGTCATGGCAGGAATTTGGAATTTGTTCATGAAGCCGGTGATAGCTCGCCTCCTCTTGGTAAAGTACACCGTGGGATCTTTAACATACACCAACTAATGACAGCAGACGGGACAGCCGGCATAATGTCCCTTCAATGGGTGGCACACACACTGATGAATCGCCCTGCCTGTGAAGCAGCGGCGTGACAGTATGTCTGTCTATCCTTACCTAGTGCGGTGTGGCGTGTCTGTGACATGCCCAGTATGCATATGGTTAGCACTGTGGCTCTTAAACGTTATCAAACTTTCCCTGAATCCAAGATGATGATTAGATTATTATTTATTTAGTTCATTAATGTGTTACTATGCAGCATCATCAGTCTATGTCCACAAAATAAATTTTGAGGTCAGGAGAGGAAAGGAAATGAAGATGGGCAGAGAAATGCAACAAGTGGATAAAAAGGGGGGAAGAGATGAAAGTCAAAAGTGAAGGAAATACAGATAGTAAAAGATAGTGAACATGAGGAACGAGTAAAAAACAAATAATTATAAGGAGAAAAAAAGAATAACAATGACATCGATCTACTGCATTTAAATTGTATTTGGCCATCAAGAAAGGTCTTTCTCCCATGTTGATGTATTTATCATATTTTGCCACCAAAACATCATGCAATGATCATGTCATATTCATTATCCCAGGGTTTATCTTAACGTGCAGTAGACCCCTACTTATGCAGTTCTAAATCCAATTTTGTGCAGTACTAAAATTTATAATAAAAACTGAGTTTATATTTATAATAAAATTTATAATGAGACATTGAGTAGATAGCAAGGCTGTTCCAAATTTCTGCACGCTTTGAATGCACTTGGATATTTAGGGTTATACTTTTAGCGAATGATACTAATTTTATAGACTCCAGTGAGGCATCCTGTGTTGTTTACCTTGTCAAGGGATACAAAGGAACTTAAAATCTATAAAATGTTAAAAAAAAAAAAAAAATAGCCATTACAAATGCTTCTCAGACTCAGAGAATCTCAAACACTGGGCCATGGCACCTACCTCAAAGATTTGTGCAGTTGTAAAATTTCCTTAAAATAAACCCTGCATTATCCTCTCACCGAACAGAACCGACTAATTTGTGGTGAATGGAAACAAATGGCGGACACGGACCGTGTGACCTGAATTTTCTGGACGTGTTATGTCGTAAACTGTATATACAGGAAGTGTAGCTCCGACTTCCACCCGCTCCCCCATTTATTAAATCGGATTACTTACATTAACTTGTGTCGGCTAGGTCATCATTTGGCCATGAACCTTCAGCGTGGTTAAAAAACACGATCATGGGGGAATTGGTGTCATTGCCTCATCAGAAGATTTATAAAACTCCTGCCGGATCACCCAAACCACTGCCCAGGTTTCCATGCAGTTTCGACAGACAATCCAGACAGAGCGACAGAGCATAATTGACAAAGTGCTCCACAAATTTCAGAGCTATGTGCAGCCCCAGAAAAACGAGGTTACCATCCACCGCCTGAAGCAAAAGCACCAGTGGAGTGGTGAGTCTTTTATAAGAGATCTGAGGATCATTTTCATGCATTGCGATTTCCGGGACCAAGATGACATCATCGATAAGAGCGTCCAGTAAAAACTCCTCGATTGGGGAGAGGAGCTCTCACTGACCAAAGCCATCATTAAACGGCCAATAGCTTGAGCTCACACAGAAACAAACTAGAACGGCACTCGGTAGTGCACAAACCTCCACCAGGCTGAGCAGTTTACGTTTTGCATCCCACTGATAGGCCAGATCTGGATCTGGATCTCAAAAACTATAATCGACTTCTTCTCGTCACTTAACCAACACATCCACCAAGTTTGGTCACAACTCGTCCACAACTTTTTGAGACATCATGCTATATCGTCCATCGTTTTTGGCCCCATCTCTGAATGATGAAGAATCACTTTTAAAATCACCGTATCCGGTGATCGGATCTTCAACAGAATTGAATCAATTCGTCCTTATCACACCCCCAATCTACCCACCAAGTTTCGTCCGAACAGCAGTCTCTCGGAAGAGACTTCGCAACATCAACCGATAAATTTCACTTCTTTTCACATTCTCACGCACTCTGCGGAAAGGGTGATGACCGAAACGTGAGCACCTCTAAAAATGCTTCACGGTGGATAACTGAAACGTTCTACTTCCTCCTCCTCCTCCTCCTCATCTTTTTCATAATCTTCTTCCAAAAATGAAGTGGGTTCACGTTACGGGTTATTCTTTGGTTTTGACGTGTACTAAATATGTTGTGACAAGAGACAATTTTAAAAGTCCTTTATTGAGTGAGAAATAACAACCATTCTATACTCGCACGAAACGAGATGGCTTTGGCGCTCGGTGATTCACGTTCTGCAGATGTCCGGTTATAAATCCTTTTTTTTTAATTTCGATTCGAATATCAAAACAATTCCTGAAGCACAATCTGATATGTTATTATGAATTGGTAAAGCAGAATGTATATAGATTAAATGATAGTCGGTCATGTATTTTATTTTCCCATCAATACGTAGATTTAGTCCAATTGCCACAAGAGGATATTATATATTTCCAAATGATGATGGTCGTGCACATCGTCCAGGTGTCCAATCTGCGGACTGCAGGTACAATGGTCTCGTTCTGAAAAAGAAGAACAGAAAATGAGCGATTCATTGATAGGTTATAAAATCGCTTCTCACACTTGGTTTAACCCATTTCCTTTCCACATTCAAACCATGTCGTCATTTTCTTAATGTCACAACATATTCGTTTGATGCCTTAAGATTAACCACAAATGGAATTTGTCATCTTGCAACATTATTGTGAAAAGTTCACAACTGACGTGACTGCTCGGAAGTCTTTCGACCATGAGTGCTGCTAGAACGTCTCTTCTAAGTTTGATTATCAAGGATCTGGGGCTGGCAGAGGATGGCCTACAGGCACGGCCACACATGGCCTCGGGGTACACCCGCACACCTCTGAGCCATCTCGACACAGCTATGAATCGTCACCCTTGTGTTTGACAGGCAAGGTGAGGAAATACAGGGGGCACTGCATCAACGATACGTCCACGCCCCTCGAAGTGATGTAAGTCAGGCTTTCACGTGCTGCATACAAAAGGACGGAGGAATGGAGGATCCCAGTTCAACCGATCAAACTGGTTCCCTGGAGGCAAGATGTTGCATCACGGAGAATGCCACCGTTGTGGAGGACATGACGTCAAAGTTGCTGACACGTGGTATCTCACAAACAAAACAGGCCATTGTGTGTCGGTACCCTGGCTCAAAACTCACATCTCATCCCAGTTTCTCTGATCCATTTTAACAATCGGTTGATTACTCTCCTTTGGGAGAGTCGTTCAATCATTCATCCTCTTGATGGATTATTCGCTCATCATCAATAACAATTAAAGAATAATTTTACTGATATAATTAATGAGCAAGATGCATGATTTAACTCACCAAGAAAATGATGGTTGCCTCACCACCTTCTGAGTTTGATTCTGCACGGAACAATGACATTCCTTCATCATTAAATCGATGACGGCAAGAGCATGTCATCAAATTAAAATCTGATCAATACGAGAAAAAGTTCTGAAAACAAAACAATTTTTTGAATGTAAGTTATTAATGTCAGGATTAGGACTTGGTATTTACCAAACACAGTACACGGTTAAATGAATGTAAGTGAAGATAAATGAAGATAATTCTCGGCTTAAATTTTCTGATCTCATCAACAATTGGAGAGTTCGGAGAACACATTACCCCGTGTTGTGTTGTGAAACAAGGACGGAGTCGGAGTCCACGAGCTGCAAATTTGATTGGTCGTGATGATGTAAAATGCCCTAATATTTTGTCCAATTGATGTAAAAATTGATGATGTAAAAATGTGCTAAACGGTTTTGAAATTGCCAAAAAGGCGATTTGTGCTCCAGAGTGTTCAAACATGTAATTAAATTAAATAAAGATTTTAATGGTCATAGAGAATACAAAATATTACAGAAGTTTATCGCTGTTGAGGTAGTGTCTTCTACACCACCTTATTTAGCACGTTACATTATTTCTTCATGCCTGTTGTTTGTGTCCTTTATGACGTCCTTAAAAACAGTAAGTTTCCGGTTTGGAATGATTGAAAAAGTTTGTTTGATTGTCAGACAGGCAGACCGAGTTAAAAATATTATCTCACTCCTCTCTGCGCATGTGCGGTCGAGACGATTTCATCGGCAAAGCACGGAAAAAACGGCAAACTCATCTTCCCATTCATGTTCCAATTCCTGTTCAAAATATCACATTCAATTGAACTTCGGCGTTCCTCGATTATAAACTGACAATGATAAACTGATGATGGATGGACAGACAGATAGACGGACGAATGGACATGAACCAATATTGCTTAACTCCCATTTTCGCTTTGTGTGCGCTGGGTAATTAAAAAAAATTACACCATCTGGATCCAGATCTTCACCAAAACCGAATCAATTCGTTCTTCTCACACCCACAACCTGTCCACCAAATTTCGTCCAAATCCGTCCATAACATTTTGAGATATCCTGTTCACAGATAAACAAGCAAGCAGATGGGAGTGAAAACATAACCTTCGTTCACCTTCGGTGGTGGAGCTAAAAAACAATAAAACCTGATTTTGATTGGGTTACTCAACTTGTATATTATAGGGTCAGGCTTCTATAATGTCACAAAGGAAATCCTCAAGATCTGGGCAATACGAACATTGGTTATGAAGATTGATAAGGACATCGTCCTCCTTTGAAGCTTTTCATAAAAGTAAATACGTCATTGGGCAAGAGAGGAATTATTAGGGGCCATCTAAATATTATTTTTGTAAGGGTGCAAAAAGGAAAATGAAAAAAAAGAAAGGGAAGCAGGTAACTTTTGTTGAGAAGGTAGGATAGCCAACTGTGAGAGGAAATGGAGAAAAGGGAAAGGGGATCTGGAATAGAAGTGAAGAAAGGACTACAGCGGATGGGAGATATTGGACAAGGGTGGCTGTGAAGGGGTTCGAATCAAAAACTACCTTCAATTTTTACTCAGCCGAAGCCATAAAATGCCAATTTAATCAGTTAATAGGAAGGGATAAAGAAAATAGCATATCGACAAAGATGGAGCAGGGTCGACGTTTTAAATAGAAAGACCGATTAACCTCAATGCCATATTGAGGTTCCTGTCATTCTAATGCAAGTCTCGGCCTTCTTCCAAAGTTGTAGTTGTCATTTCTATTTGTTTTCCACACTTGTAAACAAGCTGTGGTGAACAAGTGTGTGTTCTCTTGTCGGCGAGAGTGATCATTGGTATTGATTGTATTTGCAGCTCATGGTGTGTCTGAACCTGATGTGCAACTTGGTTGTGCATACAAGTCCTGTATAAAAGCCGTTTGATTCAAGCAAGTTTCAAAAAAAGAAAAGAAAACATTGTCAGTTCAGTTTGGGGGGGAAAAAGTTGTCAGCAATTGAATCCCTCAATGCTTCATGGTCCCATGTCCAGAAAATGAAATGGTTAGATTTCTTAAAATGGTTAGTAAAATGAAAATAGAAAAATTTTGTTTTTTAAATGTATTCCAGTCATTCCTTACCACTGGAAAATTATTTATTCTCCTTAATCCCATATTATGGCCTGAGCGGCTCCAGGTGACTCTGAATCCATGACTTCTTTTCCTCGAACGCCATCGCTGTAAAACAAA
>CM068968.1:41418738-41430267 GCA_035128595.1 Eptatretus atami
TACTCATTATTTTCAAAAATTATGTGAGACTATCAATAACACCATTATCTGTATTAATCTGTAATTCTGTTTCTTCCAAAAGCAACAATATGTATCAACTTCTTCACTCTCTCTCCTCTTTCAATGTATAGGGAAGTATCCCATCTATGAGACTTTATGGTTTCCTTTTGAGCACTCAGGTCAATCGCATAGATTGTATACAGGCTTTTAATGCTGTCATATCAACAAAATGGGTTCTTTATTTCCATTGCTTTCACACCTTTTGGTAAGCTTGTGTGCTTCAGCATAATCATTTTTTTCCCCATTAATTTCCAATCTATCTTGTGGATAAAATGTTCCATCGAGAGAAACGCAAAGTTGTTCAACTTAAGCATTATCCTCAACGCATTATTCTTATCAGTAGCAGTATCACATCTGTTTTTTTTTTTAATGAGCCACAGATATCATGGCTTCTTCCAGAACATCCAAATTCCACGTGTAAGTGGTTTGGTTCAGTTTAACGTGTTGGCATCTTCTTTTAGGTATGATACATTGAGTGGTTTCTTTGAGTTAAGTCTTCTATTCAACATCTCTTCTGTTTTAAGATTAGGAGCATATTCACTAATATACCAAATCATTTCATCAATTAGGAATTTATTCTGAGCGCAAAAGCATTAGCCACACAAAAAGCAATCTATTTTCATTATCATTCCTTTGCAGTTGAAATCTAATTTTAAGACCATACAGAACTTTATCATGATCACAAAATCCAAATATACTTTAAGAGGAACTGCCACAGTAGAACTATTAACTCTTTTGTATCATCATTATACATTCTTTTCTTTGACTATTCCAGGGTCTGTGTTTGTTCCATTGCCATATCAGGAAAAAAACTTCGACAGATCCCTTTCCATTCTATACTAAATGAATAGTGTAAATTTATCATTCAGATGTAGCAGAGACATAATCAACTGCTTCAACTTCTTGTGTTCCAATATACAAACGAACACTATCAAACATTTTCCAGAAGAAATCATTTACGAGTGTAGCATTTGTGTTATTCGCAGCTTAATGAATGTAAATTTAACACAACAAGAAACTTTCGGCTCGATTCAAATAAGGTTGTTTGATTAATTATTTGTTTCAAAACTTTTTGTTCATTTGTATTCCAGTCTGTTCCATATAATGCATTTACCATTGAACGTAGTCTTCTTTTTTAGTAGAGTTTTAGTAGAGCTTCATCTTGGACAGACTTCAAAATTAATTAATAGAGCCAAGTTTTAAGTGGGCGGAGGTGTTTTCGAAAACTTTTGTGCTATTCATTTGAAAAAAGAGAGTATTGAAATGGACCAAACCTATTATATAGGAACATCAATTCTTGACTTGTAAAGTCGTAAATGTATGACTATTACTGTACTAATTTAAAACCAAAGTATAAGGATAATGTATCATTGTTATAGAGGATAACAGACAGTTTTTATATTAGAAATTAAATACAGTGATGTATACGAGATATGATTGATAAGATTGATATATATGATACAATAATTATAAGTCAGGTGATGCGTTGTTTTCATCAAAGAATAAAAAGGTTATTGGTAGTTTAAAGATGAATTGGGTGGAAGGTAATGAGTGAATTTATAGGATTGAGATCAAAGTCTGATGCTTATAAGTATATGCTAATAATAATGAATAATATTGAAGGGTGTGATAAGAAGCTAAGGGAATAAAGAAAAATATAATCAACGAAGACAATAAACTTTAAACATTATTACAACTGTTTAACCTTAAGAAGAAGAGTACAGAGACAATGAATACAATAGAAGTTATAAACATCAATTATATACAGAAGAGGTAAATAAGAAAGCATTAGGAGCTTTTGATGATAAAAGATATATTTTAGAGAATGGAATCATAGTCTCCTTAATGGTTATAGTATAAGTGTTAAGATATTGTTGGGGATTTTAACAGGCTACCGCGTCTTTTTTGCCGATTATAAATGATAGAACCAAGCAATAACCAACCAAAGAGTGGAGATGTAATCAGCCTTGGTATTTAAATGGGAACATAATGAATGTGAAGAATATCAAATAAGTCTTATTGAAGAAATAACCGGGTAAAAGTAGATAAAACAAATAAGCGGATAAATTTAATTACAAATAAGTTGGAGGATGAAAAGAAAAAAAATCCTTGAATGGACTGAAAACTTTCATGGTTATCATTGAACAATGAAAAACAATTTACTACAATCTCAAAATTGATGTGCTCAGCAGGTGGTCAAACAAGAGCATTAGGAGAAGTTTATCATTCATCTCTGCTCAACAAGATACTTAAACCAAGAACCTGTTCCAAGTTATTCTTTGTGAATATACTCGATGAAATGAATGTTATAAGAAAATCAAGTTATTCCCTAAAGTAGAACATGGGAAAATATTCATGTTTTCGCTCTTTGAGTATAATGAAAATATAAAAGGACTGTGATTATGTTGGGGGGAAGAAGTGTTTTAATCTGTAAGTCTCAATTTTTCATTTGCTTATATGGAGGGAAGGGGATAGGTGGGGAGGAAGTGAGTCTCCCATTTTGAGCTTTTGGGACTTGGGTCAAAAGTTTTCCCTTTCCCCCATTTCATTTGAATGGTTGTCCCAGAAGCAACAATTATCATCTACTCTTAAATTGCATTTCTTTACTTTTTGAAACACTATGTTTTTTTTTAATGTATTCCATTGTTTTTTTCCTTATTTTTACATTTCGTAGAATATCCTCTGGAACATATGAAAATGATCTTCAAGGTATTTCAGGGTGCTGAACCCAAATACGAATGTTTGCTGAGCTATCACATCATTCATTTAATTACATGTGATTGTTTTTTTTCTGATGTACTTCATCATTTTGTGCCTTGTAGTTGATCTAGTGGGACATCCACTCTGAAATAACATGAAAATCATGATGCGACGGTATTCGAGGTGCTGTATCATGACTATTACCAAGCATTAACATACGCCCTTTTCATTAAGTACGCGGCTGTTTTCCACTTCGGTTATAAAAGGTAACAGTGTAACAGTTTTGTAAGAATTTGGTTTATAGCAAATTTATACTGTAGGCATATTCAAGTATAAAGAGAACATCAGAAGGAAACTAAAACAATTTGTTTGCAAAGTGTTTTATGGGTTGTTTGTATCGGTCGTCAAGTCAGGTCAGGCATGGAGCATGCGGCCATCGCTGCGTCCACTTTCCGCCGGTACTCAGGAGCCTCCATCTGCCATCCCCAGGGCAGATGCCTGACCCCATCCCCATCTCCTTGAGGTGCCGATCAACCTGCCTGCAACATGAGGTACATGGTCGGCCCGTTGCCTCCTACACTCAGAGGCTCCCTCGCTGAGAGAATCTGGTGAGCAGGATCAGCATCAGGAAAATGGGCCACTTGTCCATGACAGCTGCAGCTGATGCTCAACGGACTATACAGGTTACAAATTCTCATCTGAGTCTCTCTCAGCAACCGCTCGTTGGAACACAAAATCTGACAGTGATAGTCAAGGATTCGCCGAAGAGACTTGGTACCGAAAGACTTGAGTCTCCATCTCAGATCCTGGTCAGAGTTCAAGTCTCACATCTGTCCAGCAAGACCGGAAGCACCAAGGACCTGAACACTCGGACTTCGTCCTTTGCACAGGTTACGGACAGCGCACACCCATGAATCCAGTGAATCATGACTCCCAGGCCTGACCCAGACATCTATTGACTTGTCGTCACAACATGCAGACTGCAGAGTTATGAATGCACTGCCAAGGTAAATCAAAAGAGAGCACATAACTGCATGCAACATGAGTACGCATTTCCACCTGCCTTGAGAAGTTCAGCATGATGCCACGAATCCCAGGAGCTTTGGCCACTTTCAACTAGTTAACTGCAGTCTGTGTTCCGCAAACGAAGGGGTTCACAGTTGATTGGATGGCAAGAATAGGGATAGTATGCCCTCGACATCCAACTCAACAGTGCTGGGTCAACCTGGTACAGCTGCTCAAAGTAACTGGCCTGCAGGCCTTCACTTCAGACTCCTCTGTCAAGAGCCAACCCTCGCGCTCTCACAGCAGTACACCGAGGGAGGCTTGGAGGAACGCAATGCACAATTCATCGATAAGCAGATGAGAATCACCTGACCTAGTGATGCTCTACCCTTTTACATATTCCTCACACATAAGCCCCCTTGTCTACCCTCAGCAAACGTACAGTTTTATGCCTCAACACGACTGATGCTCAGTTCTGCCATCAAGCCTGACCCTGTGACTGGTCAATGGTATCCGTGTCCCTTGAGAGACAAAGTTCCTCTTCACCTGACGGTGGGGTCCAAGACACCCACCGCAACATCAAGGATGGTAGTCTTGAAGCACTCCACAACTCTTCAGGATCCCTTGAAACACCCAGATCCCTTAGACCCCCATTAACCTATTCACAAACTCCTCAGTACCCTTTCATCATTGAGCTTGCCCAACATACAGCCTAGATTAGGATGGTACATTCTCTTGGATTTAAGCTGCAGCTTCGTAGTTGTTAAAACAAGCCTATTGAGGAACTAAGCATCTGGTAGACCTGCAGTTCTGGAGCAATCTCCAGCAACCATCAATGAGAACATGGCCAATCTCCTTTGCCACACCAGCAGCATTGTAAATACCAGTCCCAGTGATGTGGCTGTGGGCGCTGACACCATGAATGAGCCACCCTAAGTCACCACATTTGTAAAGTCAAGGAACTTTCGTACTATTCTGGTTTTTCATTCCAGACCATGGGGTCAACATATGTCTCATAACCATCCCTAGCCAGTCGATGCATGGAAATCCCCCAAGACTAGAAGAGTATCTCAACCTGGAGCACTGATGAACTATCACCTCAAGTGTGGCATAGAATGCTCCTTTGTGAGATCACTCTCCTCAGTCGAAGCATATACGAGACAGGGAAATGACCCCAGAGAGTGACGAAAGCTTGGTCTCGTAATATGCTCATTGACGGTGCTGCCTCGATTACCATAGGAATCAGTTGTTGTGCACAGCTACAGCAACTCACTGGGAATGGTAACCATCAGAATGACCAGACCAGTAGTAGGTGTACCACCACGGTTATCTCACCACTTCAGGTCTCTGAATCTCAGAAAGTGCTGCAAAACTGATGTCCAGATGCTGGAGCTCAGATGACGCAGCGACAGGTGATCATCCTTCTTAGAGTGAGGACATTCCAAGAACCACCAAGGACAGCCTCAGTTTAATCTGAGGAGACCACTGTTTGGTGTGACAACCTCAGCACACCCTGATACACACTGCCTCAACGTGATCCATCAGGATTCCCCATGGTTCACTCCTGTAATCAAGAATGGGGGTCTGAAGGCTTTGCCCCAGTCCTTTCATTCGGTGACAGGACATCCACAAGAGGGTTCATCTTAGTTTTATTTCTTTTTTGTGTATTTTCCAAATTAATTGTTTTATGGTGGCCGGAGAGTAATCCTGCCACCAACCTCTGACAAATGGGTAACCCAACTGCAGGAGGATGTCCACAGACACAGTTGGGCACCAGATATGGATGGTTTTTGGCTTACTTGGAGCTCTTCTGCCCTTGACGCATTTTGTTTTTTTAATCCGTTGTGTCCATATCAACACTCTCCCACAGGAAACCTGGTGGGGGAGTCAGTTAAGTGGCAGACAACCGACTGTGAACAGGTTAGTACAGATTTTACATGGTATCTGTAGCAAGTCACAGATTGATCTGCTGACCTGAAATAACATCTTTCTCCAGTGAAGGTGGGAAGTAAAATACTTCCCAAGTGGGAAATTAAATAAAACGAAGTTGTTTGAAGGAGAATGTGTCAGAAACGGAATATAGGGATGGAAAATTCTGCATTTCATGGACATAAACGTATAGATAGTCCCTTTTTTGATTTTTGTTTGCTTTTGGTTGTTTGAGCATTGGTGCCCTTTCAAACAACCTTTTATTAGACAACTGTCAGTGCAGAGTGAGCAAGAGAGTCTGTTTCACGTCTGAAGCCTCTGCTGTTCATCCTCAACCACCTCGACAGATGAAAATCTTGGGTTTATCTGCCGGCTGCTGCTATCTGCTTGGTTGTTTTCACCAATGAGGAACCAGGTAGTACCCAATATATTCTGCTTTTCGTGTTGAAGAAATATAAGAGAAAGCATCTGTCAAATATTCTTGTGTTGTAGTGAATAGAAGACGAAGAAGGAACCTGAAGAAGTAAAGAGTAAAGATGTAGTCATCAGGGGCAACCTGGACAGGATTCGAGTTTCAACCGCTACTCCACAACCTCAAACCCAAACAGGAGCAGCAAGTGAGACTCACAGAAAATTCTGCAAGAATTCACTTTCTCTTGAGAAGATAGATATAATGAAAGAGAGGAATATAGAGATGAAAGAGAGAAAAGCAAGAATTCGAATGATAAAGAGAATTAATAAAAATTTCGAAAGAAGTGTGAAAGGACAAAGATGTCAGGAAGAACCCGGTCAGATAGAATTTCAGTAGTTACTCCCGACTCAAACGCAGCAGCAGGTACAAGGTACCAGAGGTCTGCAACAACACCCTCACTTCAAACCTGTCTGGGAGGTGTTGGGAGGGGGCTAGTGGGATTCTTGCAAGTGACACTTCTTTTTTATTCTATTTTTTTATACAATGTCGAGCTAACACATAGAATGTTATAACAAGATTAGCAGGAATAAGAGGGGCAGGAGAGGAAAGGACAAACAGTGGGGACCAGAGACATTAGGAGTTCTGTGGAAGAGAGGGAGAGAGAGGGATTGGGCGGAGAAACGGGTATACAAGCATGGACACTAACAGGACTTTCCGGTCCTTACACGACAGAGACTTTGAGGAAGGAAAGCAGGAATTTGAAGGAGTTGGGTTGGGTGGATTAGCGGGGGTCGAAAAGATGATGGTGTTGGATGGAGGAAGATAAGAGGTGGTGGTTAAAAGCTGTTTTGTAGACATGGAGGGAAGAATGGGATTGAAAGAGAGAGGGAATTTGTTCCAAAAGGTGGGAAAAAAAGAGTAATGAAAGAGTTTGTTTTATGCACTAATAGAAATCCTCTGCGGCATTACTTGCAAGACATTAATACCCATGGTGTCCTTTGCAAAGAGAGGTGAGCTATTGCGGCAACCATGAAAAAATTCCAAATTCCTGCCCTAACTACTGCTGGGAAGGCAATGGCACCACCCGGAATATCTATGCCAAGAAACTGCTTTCGGCACACTCCGGTAATACTCTCTGTCTTTGGAAAAGAGTTGCTTACAATCCGAATCATAATAAAATCCAGATAATCTAATCTTACAATGCTTTTAACATTCAATCAACGCAATGTTTAAAGTCGTATGTGACAGTCCTTTGTGACAAACTGGATGGATGTCCTCTTGGTGCAACTCTGGACAGGCTATGACTCGGATGTTTGTGAAAACACATACTGTCACAGTGCCTATTTGATCTGTTCAACGGGGTATCATGCATTTTTTGGGTGATTGTACATCAGTACAAACTCTGCGACAAGTCTGCAATTAATTTCTGGAAGTTTAACTTGCTCAGTCAAAAACAATTGCCTTCTTGGTTTTAATGTACAGGTAAAGCAGCTGGAAACCATCTTATTACCTCCGCACCAAATTGGGGTCTTGTGTTCTATGAACTCTAATTGTTGATAAGGTTATGTTTTCCCCCCCGTCTGTTCTGTCTATGAGCAAGATATCTCAAAGGTTTTGGGACGGATTTGGATGAAACTTGTGAACGGGTTGAATGTGTGATGAGGACAATTGATTAGATTTTGGGTGAAGGTCTGGTCTGGATACAGAATTTTAAAGTTATTCTTTACCATGGAGAGATGGGCCAAAAACAGATTCAGCTGGCATACACTCTGCCGATCCAGCTGGATGCACTCCACAGCAGCACTCTATAGCATGCACTCTACAGATCCAGCATGCACTTCCACAGAGTGCCATTCTAGTTTGTTAATTACTCTCTCTCTCTCTTCTCTTTTTTTCTTTCTCTCTCTCTTTCTTTCGGCTTTCTCTCTTTCTTTCTTTTTCTCTCTGTCTCTTTCTCTCTCTCTTTCTCTCTCTTTCTCTTATCTTTCTCTCTCTCTTCTTTCCCGCGTTCTCTTTCTTTCCGCTCTCTCTTCTTTGTCTCTTTCTTTTTTTTACTTCTCTTTCTTTCCTCTCTTCTCTTCTTTCTTTCTCTCTCTTTCTTTTCTTTCTTCTCTTTTCCTCTCTCTCTCTCTCCTTCTCTCTCTCTCTCTCTCTCTCTCCTCTATATATGTATATTATATATATATATATATATATATAATCAAACATGTGGAGTGTGACAAGCACTCCCCTGATCTCCACTGGAAATAGTCTACACGAGCTCCCCAATCAATGGAGGTCCGGGGAGTACTCGTCACACTCACATGTTTTGATTTACCTGCCATCGCATTATGTGTCTTCTGGTTCAATGGTTGCATTAGCGGAAACAATTGTTCTGGGTGGCAGATGGATGGTTGCTCTGTGTGGATTATGCGGTTTTTACCATGAGACATAATCCACGGTGATGCTCATCATAACAGTCAGGAGGTGCATCTGGTAATCTGATAATATGTATATTGTATATGTATTCATGATTCCACATTGAAGTGAAACAAACTTTGAAGCAGTATAAGACGGTTTATTATAAATTTTATATGTGAAGTGCAAAGTGGTACAACACAGGTGTCCGGCCATTGTTCAGCTGAAAGAGTGCATCAACAGTGGCAGTGACCTCCGTAATCAAACGAGATGTTCGAAAATGTGTGGAGGGAAAATTAGTACCATTGTGATTTAGTCCGTGTTACGAATGGTGCACATGTTCAATGTTTACTCGGATTCTAACGTATCCTGAATGTACCCAAATGATATTCACCAAACAACAAATGAAACTCAAGCATACTGACTTTGAGCTGTGTGAATTTCCTCCGTTTGCATTATTCCAAAAAATTTTATAGGCTTAAAAGTTTGGTTCATTTACAATGTGGACACCCTGTATGTTTCTGTCCCTCCCTGTCTCTCTCCAGATAAAAAGGAACTTTTTTTTTTTTTTTAACCAAAAACGTTCTTCTTTGTTTTACAGCGATGGCGTTCGAGGAAAAGAAGTCATGGATTCAGAGTCACCTGGAGCCGCTCAAGACCATAATTATGGGATTAAGGAGAATAAATAATTTTCCAGTGGTAAGGAATGACTGGAATAATTTTAAAAAACAAATTTTTCTATTTTCATTTTACTAATCCATTTTAAGAAATCTAACCATTTCATTTTCTGGACATGGACATGAAGCATTGAGGGATTCAATGCTGACAAACTTTTTCCCCCCCCAAACTGAACTGACAATGTTTTCTTTTTTCTTTTTTTGAAACTTGCTTGAATCAAACGGCTTTTTAATACAGGACTTGTATGCACAACCAAGTTGCACATCAGGTTCAGACACACCATGAGCTGCAAATACAATCAATACCAATGAATCACTCTCGCCGACAAGAGAACACACACTTGTTTCACCACAGCTTGTTTACAAGTGTGGAAAACAAATAGAAATGACAACTACAACTTTGGAAGAGGCCGAGACTTGCATTAGAATGACAGGACCCTCAATATGGCATTGAGGTTAATCGGTCTTTTCTATTTAAAACGTCGGTACCCTGCTCCATCTTTGTCGATATGCTATTTTCTTTATCCCTTCCTATTAACTGATTAAATTGGCATTTTATGGCTTCGGCTGAGTAAAAATTGAAGGTGTTTTTGATTCGAACCCTTCACAGCCACCCTTGTCCAATATCTTCCCATCCGCTGTAGTCCTTTCTTCACTTCTATTCCAGATCCCTTTCCCTTTTCTCCATTTCCTCTCACAGTTGGCTATCCTACTTCTCAACAAAAGTTACCTGCTTCCCTTTTTTTTTCATTTTTCTTTTGCACCCTTACAAAAATAATATTTAATGGCCCCTAATAATTCTCTCTTGCCCAATGACGTATTTACTTTTATGAAAAGCTTCAAAGGAGGACGATGTCCTTATCATCTTCATAACCAATGTTCGTATTGCCCAGATCTTGAGGATTTCATTTGTGACATTATAGAAGCCTGACCCTATAATATACAAGTTGAGTAACCAATCAAAATCAGGTTTTATATTGTTTTTTAAGCTCCACCACGAAGGTGAACGAAGGTTATGTTTTCACTCCCATCTGCTTGCTTGTTTATCTGTGAACAGGGATATCTCAAATGTTATGGACGGATTTGGACGAAATTTGGTGGACAGGTTTGTGGGTTTGGTGAGAAGAACGAATTGATTCGGTTTTGGTGAAGATCTGGATCCAGATGGTGTAATTTTTTTTAATTACCCAGGCGCACACAAAGCGAAAATGGGAGTTAAGCAATATTGGGTTCATGTCCATTGTCCGTCTTCTGTCTGTCCATCTCATCAGTTTATTCATTGTCAGTTTATAATCGAGGAACGCCGAAGTTCAATTGAATGTGATATTTTGAACAGGAATTGGACTTGAATGGGAAGATGAGTTTGCCGTTTTTTCCGTGCTTCTTGCCGATGAAATCGTCTGACGCACATGCGCAGAGAGGAGTGATGATAAATATTTTTAACACTCGGTCGTCCTGTCTGACAATCAAACAAACTTTTTCAATCATTCCAAACCGGAAACTTACTGTTTTTAAGGACGTCATAAGGACACAAACAACAGGCATGAGAAATAATGTAACGTGCTAATAAGGTGGTGTAAGACACTACCTCAACAGCGATAAACTTCTGTAATATTTTGTATTCTCTATGACGCATTAAATCTTTATTTAATTTAATTACAATGTTTGAACACTCTGGAGCACAAATCGCCTTTTGCAATTTCAAAAACCGTTTAGCACATTTTTACATCATCAATTTTTACATCAATTGGAACAATATTAGGGCATTTTACATCATCACGACCAATCAAAATTGGCAGCTCGTGGACTCCGGACTCCGTCTTGTTTCACAACACAACACGGGGTAATGTGTTCTCCGAACTCTCCAATTGTTGATGAGATCAGAAAATTTAAGCGAGAATTATCTTCATTTATCTTCACTTACATTCATTTAACCGTGTACTGTGTTTGGTAAATACCAAGTCCTAATCCTGACATTAATATAACTTACATTCAAAAAATTGTTTTGTTTTCAGAACTTTTTCTCGTATTGATCAGATTTTAATTTGATGACATGCTCTTGCCGTCATCGATATATGAAAGGAATGTCATTGTTCGTGCAGAATCAAACTCAGAAGGTGGTGAGGCAACCATCATTTTCTTGGTGGAGTTAAATCATGCATCTTGCTCATTAATTATATCAGTAAAATTATTCTTTAATTGTTATTGATGATGAGCGAATAATAAATGAGTAGTAAAGTGCCAACTGGGGTGTATGTTAATCAAATCAATCTTCATAAACTATCATCTTGTTTTCAAAATCAAAAACCTTGTATGATTAATGTTAATACAATTCAGAGAAAAGGAGCA
>CM068968.1:41430755-41444002 GCA_035128595.1 Eptatretus atami
AACTTGTCAAATATTGGAAGAAATTAAAAATTGATAATGTGGTTATATGTATGTGAGATGAGTTAATAAATTTGCCTAAATATACAAAGAATATTATTATGAATTTAGAAGATAATAATGGAAACGGTTCTCATTGGGTTTGAGAGATGGATATATAGATTTCCAAAGATGATGGTCGTGCACATCGTCCAGGTTCCATCTGGGACTGCAGTACAATGGTCCTCGTTCTGAAAAAGAAGAACAGTAAAATGAAGCGTTCATTTGAAGGTATACAAATCGCTCTCAACACGTTGGTTTTAATCGCATTTCCTTTCCACATCAAACCAGTCAGTCAATTTCTTAATGTCACAACATATTGTTTATGGCCTTAGATTAACCACAAATGGAATTTGTCATCTTGCAACATTATTGTGAAAAGTTCACAACTACGTGACTGCTCGACGAAGTCTTTCACCAGAGTCTGACTAGAACGTCTCTCTAATGTTTGATATCAAGGATCTAGGGCTGGCATGAGGATGCCTACAGGCACGCCACATCCATGGCCTCGGGTACACCCACACCTCTGAGCCACTCTCACACCACTATGAATCGCACCTTGTGTTTTGACAGCAAGGTGAAAGGACAACTACAGGGGGCACTGCCATCAACATACGTCCACGCCCCTCGAAGTGATGTAAGTCAGGCTTCTACGTGCTGATACAAAAGGACGGAGAATGGAGATCCCAGTCAACCGATCAAACTGTTCCCTGGAGGCAAGATGTTGCATTCACGGAGAATGCGCATCCGATTGATGGAGGACATGACGTCATAGTTCTGACATACGTGTAATCTCACAACAAAAACAGCATTGTGGTGCGGTTACCTGGCTCAAACTCACATCTCACCCAGTTTCCTGATCCATTTTCTCCATCGCGTGATTACTCTCCTTTGGGAGAGTCGTTCAATCATCATGGCCTCTTGATGCGGATTATTCGCTCATCATCAATAACAATTAAAGAATAATTTTACTGATATAATTAATGAGCAAGATGCATGATTTAACTCACCAAGAAAATGATGGTTGCCTCACCACCTTCTGAGTTTGATTCTGCACGAACAATGACATTCCTTCATCATTAAATCGATGACAGGCAAGAGCATGTCATCAAATTAAAATCTGATCAATACGAGAAAAAGTTCTGAAAACAAAACAATTTTTTGAATGTAAGTTATTTAATGTCAGGATTAGGACTTGGTATTTACCAAACACAGTACACGGTTAAATGAATGTAAGTGAAGATAAATGAAGATAATTCTCGCTTAAATTTTCTGATCTCATCAACAATTGGAGAGTTCGGAGAACACATTACCCCGTGTTGTGTTGTGAAACAAGACGGAGTCCGGAGTCCACGAGCTGCAAATTTTGATTGGTCGTGATGATGTAAAATGCCCTAATATTTTGTCCAATTGATGTAAAAATTGATGATGTAAAAATGTGCTAAACGGTTTTTGAAATTGCAAAAGGCGATTTGTGCTCCAGAGTGTTCAAACATTAATTAAATTAAATAAAGATTTAATGGTCATAGAGAATACAAAATATTACAGAAGTTTATCGCTGTTGAGGTAGTGTCTTTACACCACCTTATTAGCACGTTACATTATTTTCATGCCTGTTGTTTTTGTGTCCTTATGACGTCCTTAAAAACAGTAAGTTTCCGGTTTGGAATGATTGAAAAAGTTTGTTTGATTGTCAGACAGGCAGACCGAGTTAAAAATATTATCTCACTCCTCTCTGCGCATGTGCGTCGAGACGATTTCATCGGCAAGAAGCACGGAAAAAACGGCAAACTCATCTTCCCATTCATGTCCAATTCCTGTTCAAAATATCACATTCAATTGAATTCGGCGTTCCTCGATTATAAACTGACAATGAATAAACTGATGATGATGGACAGACAGAAGACGGACAATGGACATGAACCCAATATTGTTAACTCCCATTTTCGCTTTGTGTGCGCTGGGTAATTAAAAAAAATTACACCATCTGGATCCAGATCTTCACCAAAACCGAATCAATTCGTTCTTCTCCACAACCCACAACCTGTCCACCAAATTTCGTCCAAATCCGTCCATAACATTTGAGATATCCTGTTCACAGATAAACAAGCAAGCAGATGGGAGTGAAAACATAACCTTCGTTCACCTTCTGTGGTGAGCTTAAAAAACAAATAAAACCTGATTTTGATTGGTACTCAACTTGTATATTATAGGGTCAGGCTTCTATAATGTCACAAAGAAATCCTCAAGATCTGGGCAATACGAACATTGGTTATGAAGATTGATAAGGACATCGTCCTCCTTTGAAGCTTTTCATAAAAGTAAATACGTCCATTGGGCAAGAGAGAATTATTAGGGGCCATTAAATATTATTTTTGTAAGGGTGCAAAAAGGAAATGAAAAAAAGAAGGGAAGCAGGTAACTTTTGTTGAGAAGTAGGATAGCCAACTGTTAGAGGAAAATGGAGAAAAGGGAAGGGATCTGGAATAGAAGTGAAGAAAGACTACAGCGGATGGGAGATATTGGACAAGGGTGGCTGTGAAGGGTTCGAATAAAAACACCTTCAATTTTTACTCAGCCGAAGCCATAAAATGCCAATTTAATCAGTTAATAGGAAGGGATAAAGAAAATAGCATATCGACAAAGATGGAGCAGGGTCGACGTTTTAAATAGAAAAGACCGATTAACCTCAATGCCATATTGAGGTTCCTGTCATTCTAATGCAAGTCTCGGCCTCTTCCAAAGTTGTAGTTGTTCATTTCTATTTGTTTTCCACACTTGTAAACAAGCTGTGGTGAACAAGTGTGTGTTCTCTTGTCGGCGAGAGTGATTCATTGGTATTGATTGTATTTGCAGCTCATGGTGTTCTGAACCTGATGTGCAACTTGTTGTGCATACAAGTCCTGTATAAAAGCCGTTTGATTCAAGCAAGTTTCAAAAAAAGAGAAAAGAAAACATTGTCAGTTCAGTTTGGGGGGGAAAAGTTTGTCAGCATTGAATCCCTCAATCTTTCATGGTCCATGTCCAGAAAATGAAATGGTTAGATTTCTTAAAATGGTTAGTAAAATGAAAATAGAAAAATTTGTTTTTTAAATGATTCCAGTCATTCCTTACCACTGGAAAATATTTATTCTCCTTAATCCCATAATTATGGCTCTGAGCGGCTCCAGGTGACTCTGAATCCATGACTTCTTTTCCTCGAACGCCATGCTGCTGAAAACAAAGAACCGTTTTTGGTTAAAAAAAAAAAAAAGTTCCTTTTTATCTGGAGAGAGACAGGGAGGGACAGAAACATACAGGTGTCCACATGTGAAATGAACCAAACTTTTAAGCTTATAAATTTTTTGGAATAATGCAAACGGAGGAATATTCACACAGCTCAAAGTCAGTATGCTTGAGTTTCATTTGTTGTTTGGGTGAATATCATTTGGGTACATTCAGGATACGTTAGAATCCGAGTAAACATTGAACATGTGCACCATTCGTAACACGGACTAAATCACAATGGTACTAATTTTCCCTCCACACATTTTCGAACATCTCGTTTGATTACGGAGGTCACTGCCACTGTCGATGCACTCTTTCAGCTGAAACAATGTCCGACACCTGTTGTTGTACACTTTGCACTTCACATATAAAATTTATAAATAACCGTTTATAAGTGCTTCAAAGTTTGTTTCACTTCAATGTGGATCATGAATACATATACAATATACATATTATCAGATTACCAGATGCACCTCCTGACTGTTATGATGAGCATCACCGTGTATTATGTCTCATGGTAAAAACGCATAATCCACACAGAGCAACCATCCATCTGCCACCCAGACACAATTGTTCCGCTAATGCAACCATTGAACCAGAAGACACATAATGCGATCGGCAGGTAAATCAAAAACATGTGAGTGTGACGAGTACTCCCCGGACCTCCATTGATTGGGGGCTGCTCGTGTAGACTATTTCCAGTGGAGATCAGGGGAGTGCTTGTCACACTCCACATGTTTTGATATATATATATATATATATATATTAATATACATATATAGAGAGAGAGAGAGAGAGAGAGAGGAGGAGAGAGAGAGAGAGAAAAAGAGAAAGAAAGAAAGAGAGAGAAAGAAAGGAGAGAGAGAAAGAAAGAGAAGAAAAAAAGAAAGAAAGAGACAAAGAAGAGAGAGCAAAGAAAGAGAACGCGAAAGAAAGAGAGAGAGGAAAAGATAAGAGAGAAGAGAGGAGAAAGAGAGAGAGAAAGAGACAGAGAGAAAAAGAAAGAAGAGAGAAAGCGAAAGAAAGAGAGAGAGAAAGAAAAAAAGAGAGAGAGAGAGTAAAATTAACAACTAGAATGGCACCTGTGGAGTGGCAGTGCGGATGATGTAGAGTGCATGCTATAGAGTGCTGCTGTGGAGTGCATCCAGCTGGATCTGCAGAGTGTATGCCAGCTGAATCTGTTTTTGGCCCATCTCTCCATGGGAAAGAATAACTTTAAAATTCTGTATCCAGATCCAGACCTTCACCCAAAATCTAATCAATTTGTCCTCATCACACATTCAACCCGTTCACAAGTTTCATCCAAATCCGTCCAAAACCTTTGAGATATCTTGCTCATAGACAGACAGACGGGGGTGAAAACATAACCTTATCAACAATTAGAGTTCATAGAACACAAGACCCCAATTTGGTGCGGAGGTAATAAGATGGTTTCCAGCTGCTTTACCTGTACATTAAAACCAAGAAGGCAATTGTTTTTGACTGAGCAAGTTAAACTTCCAGAAATTAATTGCAGACTTGTCGCAGAGTTTGATACTGATGTACAATCACCCAAAAAATGCATGATACCCCGTTGAACAGATCAAATAGGCACTGTGACAGTATGTGTTTTCACAAACATCCGAGTCATAGCCTGTCCAGAGTTGCACCCAAGGAACATCCATCCAGTTGTCACAAAGGACTGCACATACGACTTTAACATTGCGTTGATTGAATGTTAAAAGCATTGTAAGATTAGATTATCTGGATTTTATTATGATTTGATTCGGATGTAGCATCTCTTTTCCAAAGACAGAGAGTATTACCGAGTGCGCCGAAAGCAGTTTCTTGGCATAGGATATTCTGGGTGGTTTGCCATTGCCTTCCCAGCAGTAGTTAGGGCAGGAATTTGGAATTTTTTCATGGTGCCGCAATAGCTCACCTCCTCTTGCAAAGGACACCATGGGGTATTAATGTCTTGCAAGTAATGCCGCAGAGGATTTCTATTAGTGCATAAAACAAACTCTTTCATTACTCTTTTTTTCCCACCTTTTGGAACAAATTCCCTCTCTCTCTTCAATCCCATTCTTCCCTCCATGTCTACAAAACAGCTTTTAACCACCACCTCTTATCTTCCTCCATCCAACACCATCATCTTTTCGACCCCGCTAATCCACCCCAACCCAACTCCTTCAAATTCCTGCTTTCCTTCCTCAAAGTCTCTGTCGTGTAAGGACCGGAAAGTCCTGTAGTGTCCATCTTGTATACCCGTTTCTCCGCCCAATCCTCTCTCTCCCTCTCTTCCACAGAACTCCTAATGTCTCTGTTCCCACTGTTTGTCCTTCCTCTCCTGCCCCCTCTTATTCCTGCTAATTTTGTTATAACATTCTATGTGTTAGCTCGACATTGTATAAAAAAATAGAATAAAAAAGAAGTGTCACTTGCAATAGAACTCCACTAGCCCCCCTCCAACACCTCCCAGAACAGGTGAAGTGAGGGTGTTGTTGCAGACCTCTGGTACCTTGTACCTGCTGCTGCGTTTGAGTCTGGGAGTAACTACTGAAATTCTATCTGACCGGGTTCTCCTGACATCTTGTGTCCTTTCACACTTCTTTCGAAATTTCTATATTATATTCTCTTTATTCATTCGAATTCTTGCTTTTCTCTCTTTCATCTCTATATTCTCTCTTTCATTATATCTATCTTCTCAAGGAGAAGTGAATTCTTGCAGAATTTTTCTGTGAGGCTCACTTGCTGCTCCTGTTTGGGTTTGAGGTTGTGGAGTAGCGGTTGAAACTCGAATCCTGTCCAGGTTGCCCCTGATGACTACATCTTTACTCTTTACTTCTTCGGTTCCTTCTTCGTCTTCTATTCACTACAACACAAGAATATTTGACAGAATGCTTTCTCTTATATTCTTCAACAGAAAAGCAGAATATATTGGGTACTACCTGGGTTCCTCATTGGTGAAAACAACCAAGCAGATAGCAGCAGCAGCGGCAGATAAACCCAAGATTTTCATCTGTCGTGGATGGTTGAGGATGAACAGCAGAGGCTTCAGACGTGAAACAGACTCTCTTGCTCACTCTGCACTGACGAGTTGTAACTATAAAAGGTTGTTTGAAAGGGCACCAATGCTCACAAACAACCAAAAGCAAACAAAAATCAAAAAAGGGACTATCTATACGTTATGTCCATGAAATGCAGAATTTTCCATCCCTATATTCCGTTTCTGACACATTCTCCTTCAAACAACTTCGTTTTATTTAATTTCCCACTTAGGGGAAGTATTTTACTTCCCACCTTCACTTGAGAAAGATGTTATTGTCAGGTCAGGCAGATCAATCTGTGACTTGCTACAGATACCATGTAAAATCTGTACTAACCTGTTCACAGTCGGTTGTCTGCGACTTAACTGACTCCCCCACCAGGTTTCCTGTGGGAGAGTGTTGATATGGACACCCAACCGGATTAAAAACAAAAAATGCGTCAAGGGCAGAAGAGCTCCAAGTAAGCCAAAAACCATCCATATCTGGTGCCCAACTGTGTCTGTGGACATCCTCCTGCAGTTGGGTTACCCATTTGTCAGATGGTGGTGGCAGGATTACTCTCCGGCCACCATAAAACAATTAATTTGGAAAATACACAAAAAGAAAATAAAACTAAGATGAACCCTCTTGTTGGATGTCCTGTCACCGAATGAAAGGACTGGGGCAAAGCCTTCAGACCCCCATTCTTTGATTACAGGAGTGAAACCATGGGGAATCCTGATGGATCACGTTGAGGCAGTGTTGTATCAGGGTGGTGCTGAGTTGTCATCACCAAACAGTGGTCTCCTCAGATTAACCTGAGGCTGTCCTTGGTGGTTCTTGGAATGTCCTCACTCTAAGAAGGATGATCACCTGTCCTGCTGTCATCTGAGCTCCAGCATCTGGACATCAGTTTTGCAGCACCACTTTCTGAGATTCAGAGACCTGAAGTGGTGAGATAACGTGGTGGCTACACCTACTACTGGTCTGGTCATTCTGATGGTTACCATTCCCAGTGAGTTGCTGTAGCTGTGCACAACAAGCTGATTCCTATGGTAATCGAGGCAGCACCGTCAATGAGCATATTACGAGACCAAGCTTTCGTCACTCTCTGGGGTCATTTCCCTAGTCTCGTATATGCTTCGACTGAGGAGAGTGATCTCACAAAGGAGACATTCTATGCCACACTTGAGTTGAATAGTTCATCAGTGCTCCAGGTGAGATACTCTTCTAGTCTTGGGGGATTTCCATGCATCGACTGGCTAGGGATGGTTATGAGACATATGTTGGACCCCATGGTCTGGAATGAAAAACCAGAATAGTACGAAATTCCTTGACTTTACAAGATGTGGTGACTTAGGGTGGCTCATTCATGGTGTCAGCGCCCACAGCCACATCACTGGGACTTGGTTTACAATGCTGCTGGTGTGCAAAGGAGATTGCCATGTTTCTCATTGATGGTTGCTGGAGATTGCTCCAGAACTGCAGGTCTACCAGAGTGCTCAGTTCCTCAATAGGCTTGTTTTAACAACTACGAAGCTGCAGCTTAAATCCAAGAGAATGTACCATCCTAATCTAGGCTGTATGTTGGGCAAGCTCAATGATGAAAGGGTACTGAGGAGTTTGTGAATGGTTAAGTGGGGGTCTAAGGGATCTGGGTGTTTCAAGGGATCCTGAAGAGTTGTGGAGTGCTTCAAGACTACCATCCTTGATGTTGCGGTGGGTGTCTTGGACCCCACCGTCAGGTGAAGAGGAACTTTGTCTCTCAAGGGACCTGGATACCATTGACCAGTCACAGGGTCAGGCTTGATGGCAGAACTGAGCTATTCGGGTGTTGAGGCATAAAACTGTACGTTTGCTGAGGGTAGACAAGGGGGCTTATGTGTGAGGAATATGTAAAAGGGTAGAGCATCACTGATGGTCAGGTGATTCTCATCTTGCTTATCGATGAATTTGTGCATTGCGTTCCTCCAAGCCTCCCTCGGTGTACTGCTGTGAGAGCGCGAGGGTGTGGCTCTTGACAGAGGAGTCTGAAGTGAAGGCTGCAGGCCAGTTACTTTGAGCAGCTGTACCAGGTTGACCCAGCACTGTTGAGTTGGATGTCGAGGGCATACTATCCCTATTCTTGACCATCCAATCAACTGTGATCCCCTTCGTTTGCGGAAACACAGACTGCAGTAAACTAGTTGAAAGTGGGCAAAGCTCTGGGATCTGTGGCATCATGCTGAATTCTCAAGGCAGGTGGAAATGCGTACTCATGTTGCATGCAGTTATGTGCTCTCTTTTGATTTACCTTGGCAGTGGCATTCATAACTCTGCAGTCTGCATGTTGTGAGGACAAGTCAATAGATGTCTGGGTCAGGCCTGGGAGTCATGATTCACTGGATCATGGGTGTGGCTGTCCGTAACCTGTGCAAAGGACGAAGTCCGAGTGTTCAGGTCCTTGGTGCTTCGCGGTCTTGCTGGACAGATGTGAGACTTGAACTCTGACCAGGATCTGAGATGGAGACTCAAGTCTTTCGGTTCCAAGTCTCTCGGCGAATCCTTGACTATCACTGTCAGATTTTGTGTCCAACGAGCGTTGCTGAGAGAGACTCAGATGAGATTTGTAACCTGTATAGTCCGTGAGCATCAGCTGCAGCTGTCATGGACAAGTGGCCCATTTTCCTGATGCTGATCCTGCTCACCAGATTCTCTCAGCGAGGGAGCCTCATGAGTGTAGGAGGCAACGGGCCGACCATGTACCTCATGTTGCAGGCAGGTTGATCGGCACCTCAAGGAGATGGGGATGGGTCAGGCATCTGCCCTGGGGATGGCCAGATGGAGGCTCCTGAGTACCGGCAGGAAGTGGACGCAGCGATGGCGCATGCTCCATGCCTGACCTGACTGACGACCGATACAAACAACTCCATAAAACACTTTGCAAACAAATTGTTTTAGTTTCCTTCTGATGTTCTCTTTATACTTGAATATGCCTACAGTATAAATTTGCATATAACCAATTCTTACAAAACTGTTACACTGTACCTTTTATAACCGAAGTGGAAAACAGCCGCGTACTAAATGAAAAGGGCGTATGTTAATGCTTGGTAAAGTCATGATACAGCACCTCGAATACCGTCGCACATTGATTTTCATGTTATTTCAGAGGATGTCCCACTGAGATCAACTACAAGGCACAAAATGATGAAGTACATCAAGAAAAAAACAATCACATGTAATTAAATGAATGATGTGATAGCTCAGCAAACATTCGTATTTGGGTTCAGCACCCTGAAATACCTTGAATGATCATTTTCATATGTTCCAGAGGATATTCTACGAAATGTAAAAATAAGGAAAAAACAATGGAATACATTAAAAAAAAAACATAGGTGTTCAAAAAGTAAAGAAATGCAATTTAAGAGTAGATGATAATTGTTGCTTCTGGGACAACCATTCAAAATGAAATGGGGGAAGGGAAAACTTTTGACCCAAGTCCCAAAAGCTCAAAATGGGAGACTCACTTCCTCCCCACCTATCCCCATCCCTCCATATAAGCAAATGAAAAATTGAGACTTACAGATTAAAACACTTCTTCCCCCAACATAATCACAGTCCTTTTATATTTTCATTATACTCAAAGAGCGAACCAATGAATATTTTCCCATGTTCTACTTTAGGGAATAACTTGATTTTCTTATAACATTCATTTCATGAGTATATTCACAAAGAATAACTTGGAACATGGTTCTTGGTTTAAGTATCTTGTTGAGCAGAGATGAATGATAAACTTCTCCTAATGCTCTTGTTTGACCACCTGCTGAGCCACATCATTTTGAGATTGTAGTAAATTGTTTTTCATTGTTCAAATGATAACCATGAAAGTTTTCAGTCCATTCAAGGATTTTTTTTCTTTACATCCTCCAACTTATTTGTAATTAAATTTATTCCGCTTATTTGTTTTCATCTACTTTTACCCCGGTTATTTCTTCAATAAGACTTATTTGATATTTCACATTCATTATGTTCCCATTTAAATACCAAGGCTGATTACAACTCCACTCTTTGGTTGGTTATTGCTTGGTTCTATCATTTATAATCGACAAAAAAGACGGCGTAGCCTGTTAAAATCCCCAACCAATATCTTAACACTAATACTATATAACCATAAGGAGGCTATTGATTCCATTCTCTAAAATATATCTTTTATCATCAAAAGCTCCTAATGCTTTCTTATTTACCTCTTCTGTATATAATTGATGTTTTAATAACTTCTTATTGTATTCATTGTTCTTGTACTCTTCTTTTAAGGTTAAACAGTTGTAATAATGTTTAAAGTTTATTGTCTTCGTTGATTATATTTTTCTTTATTCCCTTGAGCTTCTTATCACACCCTTCAATATTATTATTATTATTAGCATATACTTATAAGCATCAGACTTTGATCTCAATCCTATAAATTCACTCATTACTCTTCCACCCAATTCATCTTTAAACTACCAATAACCTTTTTATTCTTTGATGAAAACAACGCATCACCTGACTTATAATTATTGTATCATATATATCAATCTTATCAATCATATCCTCGTATACATCACTGTATTTAATTTCTAATAATAAAACTGTCTGTATCCTCTATAACAATGATACATTATCCTTATACTTTGGTTTTAAATTAGTACAGTAATAGTCATACATTTACGACTTTGACAAGTCAAGAATTGATGTTCCTATATAATAGGTTTGGTCCATTTCAATACTCTCTTTTTTCAAATGAATAGCACAAAAGTTTTCTGAAAACACCTCCGCCCACTTAAAACTTGGTCTATTAATTAATTTGAAGTCTGTTCCAAGATGAAGCTCTACTAAAACTCTACTAAAAAAGAAGACTACTTCAATGGTAAATGCATAATTGGACAGACTGGAATACAAATGAACAAAAAGTTTTGAAACAAATAATTAATCACAAAACCTTATTTGAATCGAGCCGAAAGTTTGCTTTGTTGTGTAAATTTACATTCATTAAGCTGCGAATACACAAATGCTACACTCGTAAATGATTTCTTCTGGAAAATGTTTGATAGTGTTCGTTTGTATATTGGAACACAAGAAGTTGAAGCAGTTGATTATGTCTCTGCTACATCTGAATGATGAAATTTACACTATTCATTTAGTGATAGAATGGAAAGGGATCTGTCGAAGTTTTTATTCCTGATATGGCAATGGAACAAACACAGACCCTGGAATAGTCAAAGAAAAGAATGTATAATGATGATACAAAAGAGTTAATAGTTCTACTGTGGCAGTTCCTCTTAAAGTATATTTGGATTTTGTGATCATGATAAAGTTCTGTATGGTCTTAAAATTAGATTTCAACTGAAAGGAATGATAATGAAAATAGATTGCTTTTTGTTGTGGCTAATGCTTTTGCTGCTCAGAATAAATTCCTAATTGATGAAATGAGTTGGTATATTAGTGATATGCTCCTAATCTTAAAACAGAAGAGATGTTGAATAGAAGACTTAACTCAAAGAAACCACTCAATGTATCATACCTTAAAAGAAGATGCCAACACGTTAAATGAACCAAACCACTTACACGTGGAATTTGGATTGTTCTGGAAGAAGCCATGATATCTGTGGCTCATTAAAAAAAACAGATGTGATACTGCTACTGATAAGAATAATGCGTTGAGTGATAATGCTTAAGGTGAAACAACTTTGCGTTTCTTCATCGATGGAACATTTTATCCACAAGATAGATTGGAAATTAATGGGAAAAAAATGATTATGCTGAAGCACACAAGTCTTACCAAAAGGTGTGTGAAAGCAATGGAAATAAAGAACCCATTTTTGATATGACAGCATTAAAAGCCTGTATACAATCTATGCGATTGACCTGAGTGCTCAAAAGGAAACCATAAAGTCTCATAGAGTGGATACTTCCCTATACATTGAAAGAGGAGAGAGAGTGAAGAAGTTGATACATATTGTTGCTTTTGGAAGAAACAGAATTACAGATTAATACAGATAATGGTGTTATGATAGTCTCACATAATTTTTGAATAAATAAATGAGTAGTAAAGTCCAACTGGGTGTATGTTAATCAAATCAATCTTCATAACTATCATCTTGTTTCAAAATCAAAAACCTGTATGATTATGTTAATACAATTCAGAGAAAGGAGCAGTAAGAATGATGTTTTGCTCAAAAGAGAAAGGTGAAAATCTTGAACGATACGGGCTCAGTTAAAATAAAATGACAAAACCAATGTTGAAGAAATATTCAATAAGAGAGACAAGTGGAGGATTCTCCCATTTCTAATTCCTTTATTTGCTGGTTTAAATGCGGCTGGAGCATTGACGGGTGGTCTATCAGCAGCGTGAAAACTGCACGAAAGGAAGGCTCAACACCGGCTCAAAAAGAGTTGGAAAGACATAACAAAGAGTTGGAGAAACAAATTAGTGGAAGTGTTATTGTAAGATCTTTGCTTAAAAAACTTGAAAGCCTACCTAATAAGCGAGATTGTTTGGTTGGAAGATATGCTTTCTTCTATCGCACAAGCAGGTGTAAAATTAACTAAAAGGGGTAATGGATTATGTCTTTCTCCATTGAAGAAAGTATTGAAGTATTTCCAAGCTTAGTATTGAGAATCATAAATGAGCATTGATGAGTGGTTTAAAGAATTTGGAAAGAATACAACATCAAATTTAGAACTTGTCAAATATTGGAAGAAATTAAAAATTGATAATGTGGTTATATGTATGTGAGATGAGTTAATAATTTGCCTAAATATACAAAGAATATTATTATGAATTTAGAAGATAATAATGGAAACGTTCTCATTGGGTTTGTATTATAATAATCAGGTGATATATTATTTTGATAGTTATGGTCTTCCACCACCTGTTGAAGTAATAAAATATTACAGAAGGTGTTTATCAAACATTTC
>CM068968.1:41444216-41458060 GCA_035128595.1 Eptatretus atami
ACAGGCTGAACAACAGAAATATAGTATAGCACAAAATATTAATATGAAAAATGCTTATAAATTAATAAATTATCCAGGCCCGACTGACGCGAATGACTTGGTGAGATTAAGTGATTTATTACAATATATGGGACATTTTCACAAAAGCGGGTCAGGTAACGGTAAAGAACAAACTCAAAACTCAACTTTCTTTGATATTCTCGAAATAGTGCTTGAACCCCTTATAAGGCCTAGAAAAATGTTCAAATGATGAGAGATGGATATATAGATTTCCAAAGATGATGGTCGTGCACATCGTCCAGGTTCCATCTGGGACTGCAGTACAATGGTCCTCGTTCTGAAAAAGAAGAACAGAAAATGAAGCGTTCATTTGATAGGTTATAAATCGCTTCTCACACGGGTTTTAATCCCATTTCCTTTCCACATCAAACCAGTTCAATCTTCTTAATGTCACAATCATATTCGTTTGATGCCTTAAGATTAACCACAAATGGAATTTGTCATCTTGCAACATTATTGTGAAAAGTTCACAACTACCGTGACTGCCGAGAAGTCTTATCATCCATGAGTGCTGCTAGAACGTCTCTCTAAGTTTGATATCAAGGATCATGGGCTGGCATGAGGATGGCCTACAGGCACGCCACACATGGCTCGGGTACACCCGACACCTCTGAGCCATCTCTCGACACAGCTATGAAATTCACCTTGTGTTTGACAGGCAAGTGAAAGGAAACTAAGGGGCACTGCATCAACTTACGTCCACAGCCCTCGAAGTGATTAAGTCAGGCTTCTACTGCTGCATACAAAAGACGGAGGAATGGAGTATCCCATCAACCGATCAAACTTGGTTCCCTGGAGGCTAAGATGTTGCATTCAACGGAGAAATGCCATCGCGATTGAGGAGGACATGACGTCATAAGTTGCTGACATACGTGGTAATCTCACACAAAACAGCAGCATTGTGTGTCGGTACCCTGGCTCAAACTCAGCAATTCTCACCCAGTTTCTCTGATCCATTTTACACATCGCTGATTACTCTCCTTTGGACGAGTCGTTCAATCATTCATCCTGCTTAGATCGGATTTATTCGCTCATCATCAATAACAATTAAAGAATAATTTTACTGATATAATTAATGAGCAAGATGCATGATTTAACTCACCAAGAAAATGATGGTTGCCTCACCACCTTCTGAGTTTGATTCTGCACGAACAATGACATTCCTTCATCATTAAATCGATGACAGGCAAGAGCATGTCATCAAATTAAAATCTGATCAATACGAGAAAAAGTTCTGAAAACAAAACAATTTTTTGAATGTAAGTTATTTAATGTCAGGATTAGGACTTGGTATTTACCAAACACAGTACACGGTTAAATGAATGTAAGTGAAGATAAATGAAGATAATTCTCGCTTAAATTTTCTGATCTCATCAACAATTGGAGAGTTCGCGAGAACACATTACCCCGTGTTGTGTTGTGAAACAAGACGGAGTCCGGAGTCCACGAGCTGCAAATTTTGATTGGTCGTGATGATGTAAAATGCCCTAATATTTTGTCCAATTGATGTAAAAATTGATGATGTAAAAATGTGCTAAACGGTTTTTGAAATTGCAAAAGGCGATTTGTGCTCCAGAGTGTTCAAACATTAATTAAATTAAATAAAGATTTAATGGTCATAGAGAATACAAAATATTACAGAAGTTTATCGCTGTTGAGGTAGTGTCTTTACACCACCTTATTAGCACGTTACATTATTTTCATGCCTGTTGTTTTTGTGTCCTTATGACGTCCTTAAAAACAGTAAGTTTCCGGTTTGGAATGATTGAAAAAGTTTGTTTGATTGTCAGACAGGCAGACCGGTTAAAAATATTATCTCACTCCTCTCTGCGCATGTGCGTCGAGACGATTTCATCGGCAAGAAGCACGGAAAAAACGGCAAACTCATCTTCCCATTCATGTCCAATTCCTGTTCAAAATATCACATTCAATTGAACTTCGGCGTTCCTCGATTATAAACTGACAATGAATAAACTGATGATGATGGACAGACAGAAGACGGACAATGGACATGAACCCAATATTGCTTAACTCCCATTTTCGCTTTGTGTGCGCTGGGTAATTAAAAAAAATTACACCATCTGGATCCAGATCTTCACCAAAACCGAATCAATTCGTTCTTCTCCACAACCCACAACCTGTCCACCAAATTTCGTCCAAATCCGTCCATAACATTTGAGATATCCTGTTCACAGATAAACAAGCAAGCAGATGGGAGTGAAAACATAACCTTCGTTCACCTTCTGTGGTGAGCTTAAAAAACAAATAAAACCTGATTTTGATTGGTACTCAACTTGTATATTATAGGGTCAGGCTTCTATAATGTCACAAAGAAATCCTCAAGATCTGGGCAATACGAACATTGGTTATGAAGATTGATAAGGACATCGTCCTCCTTTGAAGCTTTTCATAAAAGTAAATACGTCCATTGGGCAAGAGAGAATTATTAGGGGCCATTAAATATTATTTTTGTAAGGGTGCAAAAAGGAAATGAAAAAAAGAAGGGAAGCAGGTAACTTTTGTTGAGAAGTAGGATAGCCAACTGTTAGAGGAAAATGGAGAAAAGGGAAGGGATCTGGAATAGAAGTGAAGAAAGACTACAGCGGATGGGAGATATTGGACAAGGGTGGCTGTGAAGGGTTCGAATAAAAACACCTTCAATTTTTACTCAGCCGAAGCCATAAAATGCCAATTTAATCAGTTAATAGGAAGGGATAAAGAAAATAGCATATCGACAAAGATGGAGCAGGGTCGACGTTTTAAATAGAAAAGACCGATTAACCTCAATGCCATATTGAGGTTCCTGTCATTCTAATGCAAGTCTCGGCCTCTTCCAAAGTTGTAGTTGTTCATTTCTATTTGTTTTCCACACTTGTAAACAAGCTGTGGTGAACAAGTGTGTGTTCTCTTGTCGGCGAGAGTGATTCATTGGTATTGATTGTATTTGCAGCTCATGGTGTTCTGAACCTGATGTGCAACTTGTTGTGCATACAAGTCCTGTATAAAAGCCGTTTGATTCAAGCAAGTTTCAAAAAAAGAGAAAAGAAAACATTGTCAGTTCAGTTTGGGGGGGAAAAGTTTGTCAGCATTGAATCCCTCAATCTTTCATGGTCCATGTCCAGAAAATGAAATGGTTAGATTTCTTAAAATGGTTAGTAAAATGAAAATAGAAAAATTTGTTTTTTAAATGATTCCAGTCATTCCTTACCACTGGAAAATATTTATTCTCCTTAATCCCATAATTATGGCTCTGAGCGGCTCCAGGTGACTCTGAATCCATGACTTCTTTTCCTCGAACGCCATGCTGCTGAAAACAAAGAACCGTTTTTGGTTAAAAAAAAAAAAAAGTTCCTTTTTATCTGGAGAGAGACAGGGAGGGACAGAAACATACAGGTGTCCACATGTGAAATGAACCAACTTTTAAGCTTATAAATTTTTTGGAATAATGCAAACGGAGGAATATTCACACAGCTCAAAGTCAGTATGCTTGAGTTTCATTTGTTGTTTGGGTGAATATCATTTGGGTACATTCAGGATACGTTAGAATCCGAGTAAACATTGAACATGTGCACCATTCGTAACACGGACTAAATCACAATGGTACTAATTTTCCCTCCACACATTTTCGAACATCTCGTTTGATTACGGAGGTCACTGCCACTGTGATGCACTCTTTCAGCTGAAACAATGTCCGACACCTGTTGTTGTACACTTTGCACTTCACATATAAAATTTATAAATAACCGTTTATAAGTGCTTCAAAGTTTGTTTCACTTCAATGTGGATCATGAATACATATACAATATACATATTATCAGATTACCAGATGCACCTCCTGACTGTTATGATGAGCATCACCGTGGATTATGTCTCATGGTAAAAACGCATAATCCACACAGAGCAACCATCCATCTGCCACCCAGACACAATTGTTCCGCTAATGCAACCATTGAACCAGAAGACACATAATGCGATCGGCAGGTAAATCAAAAACATGTGAGTGTGACGAGTACTCCCCGGACCTCCATTGATTGGGGGCTGCTCGTGTAGACTATTTCCAGTGGAGATCAGGGGAGTGCTTGTCACACTCCACATGTTTTGATATATATATATATATATATATATTAATATACATATATAGAGAGAGAGAGAGAGAGAGAGAGGAGGAGAGAGAGAGAGAGAAAAAGAGAAAGAAAGAAAGAGAGAGAAAGAAAGGAGAGAGAGAAAGAAAGAGAAGAAAAAAAGAAAGAAAGAGACAAAGAAGAGAGAGCAAAGAAAGAGAACGCGAAAGAAAGAGAGAGAGGAAAAGATAAGAGAGAAGAGAGGAGAAAGAGAGAGAGAAAGAGACAGAGAGAAAAAGAAAGAAGAGAGAAAGCGAAAGAAAGAGAGAGAGAAAGAAAAAAAGAGAGAGAGAGAGTAAAATTAACAACTAGAATGGCACCTGTGGAGTGGCAGTGCGGATGATGTAGAGTGCATGCTATAGAGTGCTGCTGTGGAGTGCATCCAGCTGGATCTGCAGAGTGTATGCCAGCTGAATCTGTTTTTGGCCCATCTCTCCATGGGAAAGAATAACTTTAAAATTCTGTATCCAGATCCAGACCTTCACCCAAAATCTAATCAATTTGTCCTCATCACACATTCAACCCGTTCACAAGTTTCATCCAAATCCGTCCAAAACCTTTGAGATATCTTGCTCATAGACAGACAGACGGGGGTGAAAACATAACCTTATCAACAATTAGAGTTCATAGAACACAAGACCCCAATTTGGTGCGGAGGTAATAAGATGGTTTCCAGCTGCTTTACCTGTACATTAAAACCAAGAAGGCAATTGTTTTTGACTGAGCAAGTTAAACTTCCAGAAATTAATTGCAGACTTGTCGCAGAGTTTGATACTGATGTACAATCACCCAAAAAATGCATGATACCCCGTTGAACAGATCAAATAGGCACTGTGACAGTATGTGTTTTCACAAACATCCGAGTCATAGCCTGTCCAGAGTTGCACCCAAGGAACATCCATCCAGTTGTCACAAAGGACTGCACATACGACTTTAACATTGCGTTGATTGAATGTTAAAAGCATTGTAAGATTAGATTATCTGGATTTTATTATGATTTGATTCGGATGTAGCATCTCTTTTCCAAAGACAGAGAGTATTACCGAGTGCGCCGAAAGCAGTTTCTTGGCATAGGATATTCTGGGTGGTTTGCCATTGCCTTCCCAGCAGTAGTTAGGGCAGGAATTTGGAATTTTTTCATGGTGCCGCAATAGCTCACCTCCTCTTGCAAAGGACACCATGGGGTATTAATGTCTTGCAAGTAATGCCGCAGAGGATTTCTATTAGTGCATAAAACAAACTCTTTCATTACTCTTTTTTTCCCACCTTTTGGAACAAATTCCCTCTCTCTCTTCAATCCCATTCTTCCCTCCATGTCTACAAAACAGCTTTTAACCACCACCTCTTATCTTCCTCCATCCAACACCATCATCTTTTCGACCCCGCTAATCCACCCCAACCCAACTCCTTCAAATTCCTGCTTTCCTTCCTCAAAGTCTCTGTCGTGTAAGGACCGGAAAGTCCTGTAGTGTCCATCTTGTATACCCGTTTCTCCGCCCAATCCTCTCTCTCCCTCTCTTCCACAGAACTCCTAATGTCTCTGTTCCCACTGTTTGTCCTTCCTCTCCTGCCCCCTCTTATTCCTGCTAATTTTGTTATAACATTCTATGTGTTAGCTCGACATTGTATAAAAAAATAGAATAAAAAAGAAGTGTCACTTGCAATAGAACTCCACTAGCCCCCCTCCAACACCTCCCAGAACAGGTGAAGTGAGGGTGTTGTTGCAGACCTCTGGTACCTTGTACCTGCTGCTGCGTTTGAGTCTGGGAGTAACTACTGAAATTCTATCTGACCGGGTTCTCCTGACATCTTGTGTCCTTTCACACTTCTTTCGAAATTTCTATATTATATTCTCTTTATTCATTCGAATTCTTGCTTTTCTCTCTTTCATCTCTATATTCTCTCTTTCATTATATCTATCTCTCAAGGAGAAGTGAATTCTTGCAGAATTTTTCTGTGAGGCTCACTTGCTGCTCCTGTTTGGGTTTGAGGTTGTGGAGTAGCGGTTGAAACTCGAATCCTGTCCAGGTTGCCCCTGATGACTACATCTTTACTCTTTACTTCTTCGGTTCCTTCTTCGTCTTCTATTCACTACAACACAAGAATATTTGACAGAATGCTTTCTCTTATATTCTTCAACAGAAAAGCAGAATATATTGGGTACTACCTGGGTTCCTCATTGGTGAAAACAACCAAGCAGATAGCAGCAGCAGCGGCAGATAAACCCAAGATTTTCATCTGTCGTGGATGGTTGAGGATGAACAGCAGAGGCTTCAGACGTGAAACAGACTCTCTTGCTCACTCTGCACTGACGAGTTGTAACTATAAAAGGTTGTTTGAAAGGGCACCAATGCTCACAAACAACCAAAAGCAAACAAAAATCAAAAAAGGGACTATCTATACGTTATGTCCATGAAATGCAGAATTTTCCATCCCTATATTCCGTTTCTGACACATTCTCCTTCAAACAACTTCGTTTTATTTAATTTCCCACTTTGGGGAAGTATTTTACTTCCCACCTTCACTTGAGAAAGATGTTATTGTCAGGTCAGGCAGATCAATCTGTGACTTGCTACAGATACCATGTAAAATCTGTACTAACCTGTTCACAGTCGGTTGTCTGCGACTTAACTGACTCCCCCACCAGGTTTCCTGTGGGAGAGTGTTGATATGGACACCCAACCGGATTAAAAACAAAAAATGCGTCAAGGGCAGAAGAGCTCCAAGTAAGCCAAAAACCATCCATATCTGGTGCCCAACTGTGTCTGTGGACATCCTCCTGCAGTTGGGTTACCCATTTGTCAGATGGTGGTGGCAGGATTACTCTCCGGCCACCATAAAACAATTAATTTGGAAAATACACAAAAAGAAAATAAAACTAAGATGAACCCTCTTGTTGGATGTCCTGTCACCGAATGAAAGGACTGGGGCAAAGCCTTCAGACCCCCATTCTTTGATTACAGGAGTGAAACCATGGGGAATCCTGATGGATCACGTTGAGGCAGTGTTGTATCAGGGTGGTGCTGAGTTGTCATCACCAAACAGTGGTCTCCTCAGATTAACCTGAGGCTGTCCTTGGTGGTTCTTGGAATGTCCTCACTCTAAGAAGGATGATCACCTGTCCTGCTGTCATCTGAGCTCCAGCATCTGGACATCAGTTTTGCAGCACCACTTTCTGAGATTCAGAGACCTGAAGTGGTGAGATAACCGTGGTGGCTACACCTACTACTGGTCTGGTCATTCTGATGGTTACCATTCCCAGTGAGTTGCTGTAGCTGTGCACAACAAGCTGATTCCTATGGTAATCGAGGCAGCACCGTCAATGAGCATATTACGAGACCAAGCTTTCGTCACTCTCTGGGGTCATTTCCCTAGTCTCGTATATGCTTCGACTGAGGAGAGTGATCTCACAAAGGAGACATTCTATGCCACACTTGAGTTGAATAGTTCATCAGTGCTCCAGGTGAGATACTCTTCTAGTCTTGGGGGATTTCCATGCATCGACTGGCTAGGGATGGTTATGAGACATATGTTGGACCCCATGGTCTGGAATGAAAAACCAGAATAGTACGAAATTCCTTGACTTTACAAGATGTGGTGACTTAGGGTGGCTCATTCATGGTGTCAGCGCCCACAGCCACATCACTGGGACTTGGTTTACAATGCTGCTGGTGTGCAAAGGAGATTGCCATGTTTCTCATTGATGGTTGCTGGAGATTGCTCCAGAACTGCAGGTCTACCAGAGTGCTCAGTTCCTCAATAGGCTTGTTTTAACAACTACGAAGCTGCAGCTTAAATCCAAGAGAATGTACCATCCTAATCTAGGCTGTATGTTGGGCAAGCTCAATGATGAAAGGGTACTGAGGAGTTTGTGAATGGTTAAGTGGGGGTCTAAGGGATCTGGGTGTTTCAAGGGATCCTGAAGAGTTGTGGAGTGCTTCAAGACTACCATCCTTGATGTTGCGGTGGGTGTCTTGGACCCCACCGTCAGGTGAAGAGGAACTTTGTCTCTCAAGGGACCTGGATACCATTGACCAGTCACAGGGTCAGGCTTGATGGCAGAACTGAGCTATTCGGGTGTTGAGGCATAAAACTGTACGTTTGCTGAGGGTAGACAAGGGGGCTTATGTGTGAGGAATATGTAAAAGGGTAGAGCATCACTCATGGTCAGGTGATTCTCATCTTGCTTATCGATGAATTTGTGCATTGCGTTCCTCCAAGCCTCCCTCGGTGTACTGCTGTGAGAGCGCGAGGGTGTGGCTCTTGACAGAGGAGTCTGAAGTGAAGGCTGCAGGCCAGTTACTTTGAGCAGCTGTACCAGGTTGACCCAGCACTGTTGAGTTGGATGTCGAGGGCATACTATCCCTATTCTTGACCATCCAATCAACTGTGACCCCTTCGTTTGCGGAAACACAGACTGCAGTAAACTAGTTGAAAGTGGGCAAAGCTCTGGGATCTGTGGCATCATGCTGAATTCTCAAGGCAGGTGGAAATGCGTACTCATGTTGCATGCAGTTATGTGCTCTCTTTTGATTTACCTTGGCAGTGGCATTCATAACTCTGCAGTCTGCATGTTGTGAGGACAAGTCAATAGATGTCTGGGTCAGGCCTGGGAGTCATGATTCACTGGATCATGGGTGTGGCTGTCCGTAACCTGTGCAAAGGACGAAGTCCGAGTGTTCAGGTCCTTGGTGCTTCGCGGTCTTGCTGGACAGATGTGAGACTTGAACTCTGACCAGGATCTGAGATGGAGACTCAAGTCTTTCGGTCCAAGTCTCTCGGCGAATCCTTGACTATCACTGGCAGATTTTGTGTCCAACGAGCGTTGCTGAGAGAGACTCAGATGAGATTTGTAACCTGTATAGTCCGTGAGCATCAGCTGCAGCTGTCATGGACAAGTGGCCCATTTTCCTGATGCTGATCCTGCTCACCAGATTCTCTCAGCGAGGGAGCCTCATGAGTGTAGGAGGCAACGGGCCGACCATGTACCTCATGTTGCAGGCAGGTTGATCGGCACCTCAAGGAGATGGGGATGGGTCAGGCATCTGCCCTGGGGATGGCCAGATGGAGGCTCCTGAGTACCGGCAGGAAGTGGACGCAGCGATGGCGCATGCTCCATGCCTGACCTGACTGACGACCGATACAAACAACTCCATAAAACACTTTGCAAACAAATTGTTTTAGTTTCCTTCTGATGTTCTCTTTATACTTGAATATGCCTACAGTATAAATTTGCATATAACCAATTCTTACAAAACTGTTACACTGTACCTTTTATAACCGAAGTGGAAAACAGCCGCGTACTAAATGAAAAGGGCGTATGTTAATGCTTGGTAAAGTCATGATACAGCACCTCGAATACCGTCGCACATTGATTTTCATGTTATTTCAGAGGATGTCCCACTGAGATCAACTACAAGGCACAAAATGATGAAGTACATCAAGAAAAAAACAATCACATGTAATTAAATGAATGATGTGATAGCTCAGCAAACATTCGTATTTGGGTTCAGCACCCTGAAATACCTTGAATGATCATTTTCATATGTTCCAGAGGATATTCTACGAAATGTAAAAATAAGGAAAAACAATGGAATACATTAAAAAAAAAACATAGGTGTTCAAAAAGTAAAGAAATGCAATTTAAGAGTAGATGATAATGTTGCTTCTGGGACAACCATTCAAAATGAATGGGGGAAGGGAAAACTTTTGACCCAAGTCCCAAAAGCTCAAAATGGGAGACTCACTTCCTCCCCACCTATCCCCTATCCCTCCATATAAGCAAATGAAAAATTGAGACTTACAGATTAAAACATTCTTCCCCCAACATAATCACAGTCCTTTTATATTTTCATTATACTCAAAGAGCGAACCAATGAATATTTTCCCATGTTCTACTTTAGGGAATAACTTGATTTTCTTATAACATTCATTTCCATCGAGTATATTCACAAAGAATAACTTGGAACATGGTTCTTGGTTTAGTATCTTTGTTGAGCAGAGATGAATGATAAACTTCTCCTAATGCTCTTGTTTGACCACCTGCTGAGCCACATCATTTTGAGATTGTAGTAAATTGTTTTTCATTGTTCAATGATAACCATGAAAGTTTTCAGTCCATTCAAGGATTTTTTTTTCTTTACATCCTCCAACTTATTTGTAATTAAATTTATTCCGCTTATTTGTTTTCATCTACTTTTACCCCGTTATTTCTTCAATAGACTTATTTGATATTCTCACATTCATTATGTTTCCCATTTAAATACCAAGGCTGATTACATCTCCACTCTTTGGTTGGTTATTGCTTGGTTTATCATTTATAATCGCAAAAAAGACGGGTAGCCTGTTAAAATCCCCAACCAATATCTTAACACTTATACTTATAAACCATAAGGAGACTATGATTCCATTCTCTAAAATATATCTTTTATCATCAAAAGCTCCTAATGCTTTCTTATTTACCTCTTCTGTATATAATTGATGTTTATAACTTCTTATTGTATTCATTGTTCTTGTACTCTTCTTTTTAAGGTTAAACAGTTGTAATAATGTTTAAATTTATTGTCTTCGTTGATTATATTTTTCTTTATTCCCTTGAGCTTCTTATCACACCCTTCAATATTATTATTATTATTAGCATATACTTATAAGCATCAGACTTTGATCTCAATCCTATAAATTCACTCATTACTCTTCCCACCCAATTCATCTTTAAACTACCAATAACCTTTTTATTCTTTGATGAAAACAACGCATCACCTGACTTATAATTATTGTATCATATATATCAATCTTATCAATCATATCCTCGTATACATCACTGTATTAATTTCTAATAAAAAACTGTCTGTATCCTCTATAACAATGATACATTATCCTTATACTTTGGTTTTAAATTAGTACAGTATATAGTCATACATTTACGACTTTGACAAGTCAAGAATTGATGTTCCTATATAATAGGTTTGGTCCATTTCAATACTCTCTTTTTTCAAATGAATAGCACAAAAGTTTTCTGAAAACACCTCCGCCCACTTAAAACTTGGTCTATTAATTAATTTTGAAGTCTGTTTCCAAGATGAAGCTCTACTAAAACTCTACTAAAAAAGAAGACTACTCAAGGTAAATGCATTAATTGGAACAGACTGGAATACAAATGGAACAAAAAGTTTTGAAACAAATATTAATCAACAAAACCTTATTTGAATCGAGCGAAAGTTTCTTGTTGTGTAAATTTACATTCATTAAGGCTGCGAATAACACAAATGCTACATCGTAAATGATTTCTTCTGAAAATGTTTGATAGTGTTCGTTTGTATATTGGAACACAAGAAGTTGAAGCAGTTGATTATGTCTCTGCTACATCTGAATGATGAAATTTACACTATTCATTTAGTGATAGAATGGAAAGGGATCTGTCGAAGTTTTTATTCCTGATATGGCAATGGAACAAACACAGACCCTGGAATAGTCAAAAGAAAAGAATGTATAATGATGATACAAAAGAGTTAATAGTTCTACTGTGGCAGTTTCCTCTTAAAGTATATTTGGATTTTGTGATCATGATAAAGTTCTGTATGGTCTTAAAATTAGATTTCAACTGCAAAGGAATGATAATGAAAATAGATTGCTTTTTGTGTGGCTAATGCGTTTGCTGCTCAGAATAAATTCCTAATTGATGAAATGAGTTGGTATATTAGTGATATGCTCCTAATCTTAAAACAGAAGAGATGTTGAATAGAAGACTTAACTCAAAGAAACCACTCAATGTATCATACCTTAAAAGAAGATGCCAACACGTTAAACTGAACCAAACCACTTACACGTGGAATTTGGATGTTCTGGAAGAAAGCCATGATATCTGTGGGCTCATTAAAAAAAAAACAGATGGTGATACTGCTACTGATAAGAATAATGCGTTGAGTGATAATGCTAAGGTGAAACAACTTTGCGTTTCTCTCGATGGAACATTTTATCCACAAGATAGATTGGAAATTAATTGGGAAAAAAATATTATGCTGAAGCACACAAGTCTTACCAAAAGGTGTGTGAAAGCAATGGAAATAAAGAACCCATTTTTGATATACAGCATTAAAAGCCTGTATACAATCTATGCGATTGACCTGAGTGCTCAAAAGGAAACCATAAAGTCTCATAGAGTGGATACTTCCCTATACATTGAAAGAGGAGAGAGAGTGAAGAAGTTGATACATATTGTTGCTTTTGGAAGAAACAGAATTACAGATTAATACAGATAATGGTGTTATGATAGTCTCACATAATTTTTGAATAAATAAATGAGTAGTAAAGTCCAACTGGGTGTATGTTAATCAAATCAATCTTCATAACTATCATCTTGTTTCAAAATCAAAAACCTGTATGATTATGTTAATACAATTCAGAGAAAAGGAGCAGTAAGAATTGATGTTTTGCTCAAAAGAGAAAAGGTGAAAAATCTTGAACGATAACGGGCTCACTTAAAATTAAAATGACAAAACAATGTTGAAGAAATATTCAATAAGAGAGACAAGTGGAGGATTCTCCCATTCTAATTCCTTTATTTGCTGGTTTAAATGCGGCTGGAGCATTGACGGGTGGTCTATCAGCAGCGGTGAAAACTGCCACGAAAGGAAGGCTCAACACCGGGCTCAAAAAGAGTTGGAAAGACATAACAAAGAGTTGGAGAAACAAATTAGTGGAAGTGGTTAATTGTAAGATCTTTGCTTAAAAACTTGAAAGCCTACCTAATAAAGCGAGATTGTTGGTTGGAAGATATGCTTTCTTCTATCGCACAAGCAGGTGTAAAATTAACTAAAAGGGGTAATGGATTATGTCTTTCTCCATTGAAGAAAGTATTGAAGTATTTCCAAGCTTAGTATTGAGAATCATAAATGAGCATTGATGAGTGGTTTAAAGAATTTGGAAAGAATACAACATCAAATTTAGAACTTGTCAAATATTGGAAGAAATTAAAAATTGATAATGTGGTTATATGTATGTGAGATGAGTTAATAAATTTGCCTTAAATATACAAAGAATATTATTATGAATTTAGAAAGATAATAATGGAAACGTTCTCATTGGGTTTGTATTATAATAATCAGGTATATATTATTTTGATAGTTATGGTCTTCCACCACCTGTTGAAGTAATAAAATTATTACAGAAGGTGTTTATCAAACATTTCAAGTCCAATAATTAAATTCTAAGTGTTGTAGTCAATTATGTCTATATGTGTTATTTCAACTCAAACAAAGAAATTTTTTAATGATATTCTTTTTTTATCTAATATAATGACATGTTGGAAAAGATGGCTTTATCTTTGGTGTATCTCAAGAACTGGATATTGATTTATCAAATTATTACACAAAGCACAGGCTGAACAACAGAAATATAGTATAGCACAAAATATAATATGAAAAATGCTTATAAATTAAATTATCCAGGCCCGACTGACGCGAATGACTTGTGAGATTAAGTGATTTATTACAATATATGGGACATTTTCACAAAAGCGGGTCAGGTAACGGTAAAGAACAAACTCAAAACTCAACTTTCTTTGATATTCTCGAAATAGTGCTTGAACCCCATTATAAGGCTAGAAAAATGTTCAAATGATGTCAGCAACGCAGATCACCATAAGCCTCTGCACTGACTGGTGCA
>CM068968.1:41466838-41492420 GCA_035128595.1 Eptatretus atami
CCCCCCCTCCCCCCTCTCCCCTTTACACCTTTATTATTTTCTTGTAATTAAGAATTAAATAATTGTAAACAAAATAAATATAATTAAATAAGATTGAAAACATTGAACAAAATCTTCCCTTCCAGTTGTCCGAAGTGTTGTCATTTTGAAACCCAATCACCATATTCTATTCAACACAAAAAGAGAAAAGCCATTAGGGTATATAAAGATGATTATAATTATATAATGACATTAATAAAACAATAAATAAAAAATAAAAAACATTACCTCCAGAAGATTGCGTTTTGTGCTAGGTACAACCAGACAGGTGTTTAAACTGAAAATAAAAATGAATTAACACATACACAGAGAAAGAGAGACAGAAAGACATACACAGAGACAAAGAGAGATACACACAGACATACAGAGAGACTGAGAGACAAACACAGAGAGAAACAGGGAGAGGGGGAGAGAGAGAGACAGAGACAGAGACACAGAGAGAGGGGGTCGAAGAGAGAAGAGAGATGAGAGAGAGAGAGAGAGAGAGAGAGAGAGAGAGAGAGGAGAGGGAGAAGAGAGAGAGAGAGAGAGAGAGCAGAGAGAGAGAGAGAGACGAGAGAGAGAGAGAGAGACGAAGAGAGAGATGAGAGAGAGAAGAGGATGAAGAGACGAGAGAGATGGAGAGAGACGAGAGAGACTGAGACGAGGAGGCATAGACAGGGACAAACAGAGAGAGACAGGGGGATAATTTCTCACCTTTCTTTTGACTTATTCAATGTCGGGATATGTGAAAGGTCTTCCAACATCCGAGTCATGATGTCATTTAATTCTCTTCGAAATGATGGAAGATCTATAAGAATTTCATTCATATTTTGCCATTCTTCATGATAGTTGTTGGCTTCATTTTCAATATCAGTTATCAACGATGTTGTTATTGGGGACAACCTGTCAGAAAAAAAACATACAATAATTATTGGTTGTATAGTGATTTAATTCTGTATAAAACAACAAATAATTAATTGGTTTAATGATCTCACCTCTCATCTTGTCAAAACGATTGATCTGCAAGGTTGGGGTAATCATCTGAATGCTCCATATTCTGAATAAAACATACGAAGTTCGCGTTTGGTATTTAATAGGAAAGTTGATGACATCAATGAAAGGAGAACACAATGGGTTTTTTCGGGTGTGTCTCACATAGTAAATGAGTCGCATTTTTGCTTTGGGCGAGGAAGCTTGGCTGACTCCAGGCTGACTCATTTTAACGCAAAAATAAAATGAGTCAGACAAGAGCATTAAGAGAAATTTATCATTTTATCTTTGCTCAACAAAGATACTTAAACCAAGAACCAAGTTCCAAGTTATTCTTTGTGAATATACCCGATGGAAATGAATCTTATAAGAAAATTAAGTTATTCCCGAAAGTAGAACATGGGCAAATATTCATTGGTTCACTCTTTGAGTATAATGAAAATATAAAAGGACTGTGATTATGTTGGGGGAAAGAAGTGTTTTAATCAGTAAGTCTCAATTTTTCATTTGCTTATATGGGAGGGAAGGGGATAGGTGGGGAGGAAGTGACTCTCCCATTTTGAGCTTTTGGGACTTGGGTCAGAAAGTTTTTCCCTTTTCCCCATTCATTTGAATGGTTGTCCCAGAAGCTACAATTATCGTCCACTGTTAAGGCTTGGCAACATTCATATTTACATTCAGCATCCTTGTATACCCTAATAAAAGTATTTCCATATTGTTTCTGAGGATATTCTGCACAATTGAAAAAAAAATCGAGGCTCAAAAACAATATAATACATTAAAAACTCGCATATATAATAGAAAGGTGCAATTTTCAAGGTTGGCAACATTCACATTTGGATTCAGCTATCTCAAATACTCTGACAAGTGAATTTCCATGTGGTTTGAGAGGATGTCCCACTAAAATGAAAAACGAGCCACATTTTCCCATCCCATTGTCTAATCGGCAGAGAGTTTGGAAAGGAAGGCAGGATATCACACAATCACAAGATACCAGACTGTATCAAAATCACAAGACACCAAACTGTATCAGAATCACAAGATACCAGACTGATCAACATCAAAAGATCACAGACTATTTCAAAATCACAGATACAAGACTGGATCAAAAATCCACAAGATACCAGACTGCCATGCAAAATCACAAAATACCAGACTGCTATCATAGAGATACCAAACTGATCAATAATCAAAAAAGATACCAGACTGTATCAAAATCACAAGATACAGACTGTATCAAATCACAAGATACAGACTGGACAAATCATCAGATACGACTGGATAACATCAACAAGAACCAGACTGGATCAACATCACAAGATACCAGACTGCATCAAAATCACAAGATACCAAGACTGTATCAAAATCACAAGATACCAGACTGTAGATCAACATCACAAGATACAAGACTGGATCAAAATCACAGATACCAGACTGCATCAAAATCACAAAGATACCAAGATGTGCATCAAAATACACAAATGATGACACAAACTGTATCAAAATCCAAGATACCAGACTGCCATCAAAATCACAAGATACCAGACTGTATCAAAATCAAAAGACCAACTATCAAATCACCAAGATACCAGACTGGATACAACATCACAAAGATACCAGACCTGTATCAAAAATCACAAGATACCAGACTGGATCAAAATCACAAATACCAGACTGTATCAAATCACAAGATATTCAGATGTATCAAAAATCACAAGACACCAGACTGGATCAAACATCACAAGATATCCAGATTATATCAAAATCACAAGATACGAGACTGCATCAAAATCACAAGATACTAGACTGTATCAACAAAATCAACAAGATACAAGATATCACCAGACTGGAATCAAATCACAAGATACCAGACTGCAATCAAAATCACAAAGACACCAGACTGGATCAACATCACAAGAATACCAGACTGTATCAAAACCACAAGATACCAGACTGTATCAAAATCCAAGACACAGAGTGGATCAACATCAACAAGATACCAGACTGTATCAAAAACCACAGATACAAGATCTGGATCAAAATCACAAGATACCAGACTGCAATCAAAATCAGAAGATACCAGACTGCATCAAAATCACAAGATACCAAACTGTATCAATCCAAGATACCAAGACTGTATCAAATCACAAGATACCAACTGCATCAAAATCACAAGATACCAGACTGGATCAACATCACAAGATACCAGACTGCTCAAAATCACAAGAATACCAGACTGCATCAAAATCACAAGATACCAAACTGTATTCAAATACACTGATCACCAGACTGTATCAAAATCACAAGAATACAAGACTGCATCAAAATCAGACAAGATACCCAGACTGCATCAAAATCACAAGATACAGAGACTGCATCAAAATCACAAGATACCAAACTATACAAAATCACAAGAACCAGACTGTAATCAAAAATCACAAGATATCCAGACTGCATCAAAATCAAAGATACCAGACTGGATCAACAAAGATACCAGACTATGATCAAAATCACAAGATAGGAGACCAACATCAAATCACAAGATACCAGTCTGTATCAAAATCACAAGATAACCAGACTGTATCAAAATCACAAGATACCAGACTATCAAATCACAAATACCAGACTGGATCAACATCACAAGATACACAGAAACTGTATCAGAATACACAAGATACCAGACTGGATCAACATCACAAGATAAGAAGATATCAAAATCTCAAGATACCAGACTGATCAACATCAAAAGATACCAGACTGTATCAACATCACAAGAATGGTATATACTAACAGGTTTTCTTGTTTAAGAGTTATTCGATCAATGGTCTCTCAGAATAAATACATTCTATTCCATTTTTAGCTTTATTTTTTTTTTATATTTATTAAAATTTATTTTTATGATTTAATTAAATTTATTTTATTATTTAATTTTATTTTTACCTTTTTTTTATTTAATATTTTTTTTTATTTTATTTTTTTTTTTTTATTTATAATATTTATTAAATAAAATTTATTGATTTTATTTTTATTTTATATTTTTATTATATTTATTTAATCAATATTTTTATTATTTATATAATTTTTTTTATTTTTTTATATTTGTTTTTTTTTATATAACTTTTAATTTTTAATTAATTATTTAAAATTTAAAAAATTTTTTTTTAATAATTTACCATTATTAAATAATTTATATTTTTTTTAAATAAATTTAGTTTTTTTTTTATTATTTTATTAATTTTTAAGTTTTTTTTAAATTTAAGATTTTTTTTTTTATATTTTTTATTTAAATTTATAATTTATAAATATATTTTTTTTAATATTAATTTTATTATTTTTAAATTTTTTTTATTATTTATAATTAAAAAATTTTTTTTAAATTTTATTTTATTTTTTTTTTTATTTTTATTTTATAATATTATTTTTTAATTTTTTATTTTTTACATTTTTATTTTTTTTTTATTTATTTATTTTATTTTTTAATTTGAAATTTTTTAATAGAAAAATTATTTTAAATTTATATTTATATTTTTTTTTTTATTTTATTAATAAATAATTTTGTAAAATTTTTTTTTTATATTTTTTTATTTTACATTTATATTTTAAATTATTTTTTATTATATTTTTAGGATTTATAATTATATTATTTTAATTTTATTTTTTTTATTATTATATTAATTTTTATATACCTAATTATATTTAATTTTTTTTTATATATTATTTTTATATTTTTATTTTTAAATTTTTATTTTTTTAATATAAATTATTTATTATGAATTTTTTAAATTTTATTTTTATTTTTTTTTAATTAAACCCAATATTTTATTTTATTTTTTTTTTATTAATTAATTTTATAATTTTTATTATTTTTTTTAAATAGATTTTTATTAAACACAAGATTTTTTTATTTAATCATTTTTAAAATAATTTTTTTAAAATTTTTTTTTTTTATTTTTAATATAATTTTATTATTTATTATTCTTTTTTTTTTTATATTTATCATTTAATAACTCATTTTAATTTTTTTTACATATTTATAATTTATTTTTAAAATATAAAATTATTTTTTTATTAATTTTTTTTTATACTTAATTATTAATTTTTTTTTTTAATTGTTATTTTTTTTAATTAAATTTATATTTATTTTTTTTTTTTTATATTAATTTATTAATTATTTTTTTTTAATAAAATTTTATTTTTTAAAATTTTGGATTTATATTTTAATTTTTATAAATTTAATTTTTTTAATTTTTTTTATTTATTTTTTTTATATTTTTTATTTTTTTTTTAAACACACAAAATATTTTTTTATTATTTTTTTTTTCAATTATTCCATATTATTATTTTTTTTAATTTATTAATTTTATTTTTTTAATTATTTTTTTTATTTTAAATTAACGAAGATTAAAGATATTATTTAATTTAAAAGATAATTTTTTTTAATTAATTTATTTTAAAGAATTATTATTTTTTATTGATTTAATTTTATATTTATTTATTTATTAATTTTATTTAATTTTTTTTTATTTTTATTTTTTTTTTACTTATTTTTTTTTTTTTTTTAAATATTTTTTTAATTATATTAAATTTTATCTAATAAAATTAGAATTTATTTTATTAATTTTATTTTTATTTTAATTAATTTTTATTTTTAATTTTTTTTTTTAAAAATAAATTTATTTTTTTTTATTAATATTTTTATTTAATTACATTATATTTTTTTTTTTATACCCCTAATTTTTTTTATATACCCCCTTTTTTTTTTTGATATTTAATTTTTTAATTTTTTTTAAATTTTTTTTTTTAAATTTTTTATTTAAAATGATTTTTATTTTTTTTTTAATTTTATATAAATTGAGATTTTTATTTTTATAAATATTTAACCGAATTTTAAATTTAATTTTTTTTTTTAAATATATAAAATTTAAAATTATAGTATAATGTTTATAATATTTTTAAAATTTTTTTTAATTTTTTGATAAATTATTTTTGAAATATAAATTTTTTTAAATTTTTAATTAAATAATTTTTCATAGATTTTTTTTTTTTTATTTTTTTTTTTAATTAAATTTATAAATTTTTTTTTTAATTTATTTATTTTATATTTTTTTCGGAAAATAATTTTTTTTTTATTTTTTTATTAGAAAATTTTTTATTTTTTTTTTTTATTTTATTTTTTTTAGTAATTTATTTTATTTTATTATTATATTTTTTTTAGATAAAAATTTTTATACAGATTTTTTTATTTTATTTAAATACCCAAATTTATAAACTAATTTAATTATTATATATTTAATTAATATTATATTTTTAATTTTATTTGATATATTATATAATTTAATTATTTTTTTTTTAATTTAATATTTTTTTTTTATTATTAATTTAATATTTTTATATTTAAGAAATTTAATTTTTTTTTTTTTTTATTATTATTTTTTTATATTTAATTTAATTTTAAATATTTTTTTTTATTATTTTTTGAATTTTATTATATTTTAATTAATATTTTTTATTTTTTTTTAATTTTTTTTTCTATATTTTTTAAAATAAAAATTTTTTTTTTTTTATTTTTTTTTTTATTTTTATTTTTTTTTATTAATTTTTTTAGATTTTTTTTAAGATTTATATTAATTTAATTTTTTTTATTAATTTTTAAAATTTTTTTATTTATTTTATATTTTTATTTTTTTTTAGATAAATTTTTTTAATTTTATTTATTTTAATTATTTATGGAATTTTATTATTTTTTAATATTATATTTTTTTTTTTTTATTATTTTTTTTTTTTTTTATATTAATTTTTTATTTTTTGGGAATTATATTTGATTGATTTTTATTTTTTTTTTATTTATTTTTTATTTTTTTATTAAAATTTTTTTTTAATTTATAAATTAATTTTTAATTAATTTTAATTTGATATATTTTATTTTATTTTATTAATATTTATTTTTAATTTTTTTTTATTTTATTTAATAATTTTCATTTGGGATATTATTTTTTTTTATAATTATTTTTATTAATATTTTTATAAAAATTTTTTTTATTATTTAAAAATTTATTTAATTTTAATTTATTTTTTTTTTTTTTTTAATTTTTTTATTTTTTTTATTTTATTTAATTTTTTATTATTTTTTTTTTTTATTTTTTATTATGATTAAAATAATATTATTTTTAAATTATTTTTAATTAATAATATTTACCCAATATAATTATTTTCGATTATTAATATTTTATTTACAATTAAAATAATTTTTATATTTTTTTATTTTAATATTTTTATTAATTAATTTTAAAATTATTTTATTTTTAATATTTAAATTATAAAATTATTTTATATTTTTATTTTATTATTTTTTTTTAATTTTTTTAATTTTTTTTTTTAATATTTTATTTAATTTTTATATTTTTATTTAATAATTTTTTTATTAAATAATATTACCTTTTTTTATTTTTAATTTATTTACAAAATTATTTAATTTATATTATTTACCCCCATAAATTTATTATAAATATTTTTATATTTTATTTTTTTTTTTTTTTTTATTTATTTAATTTTTTTTTTTTAAACGTTTTAATTTTTTATTTTAATTATTAATTAAAAAAATTTTTAATTAATAATTTTTTTTTTTTTTTTGTATTATAATATTTTTTTTTTTAATTTTATTAAGTTTTAAAATATTTATTTATTTAAATTTATATTTGAATTATTTTTTAAAATATTTAAAATTATTTTTTTTAAAAATTATAAATTTAATTGATTTTTAGAAGAAAATAAATTTTTAATATTTTTTATTTTATTTTATATTATTTTTAGATTTAATATTTAATTTTACCGTTTTTTATATATACAATTATATTTTTTTTTATTTTAATTATTTTTTTTATAAATTTAAGATTTTTTTTTTTTTATATAGTATATTTTAAAATAAAATTTAATTAAAAAAAAAAATTGAAAGAATTAAATTTTTATTAAATTTTTATTATTTTATTTTTCTTTTTTTTATTTTAATATTATTTTAAATTTAAATTATTTTTTGAAATTTTATAATTTTTAATTTTTAAATTTTTTAATTAAATTTATTAGTAGATTTTTATTATTTTTTTTTTTTTATTTATTTTAGTGATAAATATTTTATTTTTTTTTTTTTAATTTATATAATTTTTTTTTTAAAAAATTTTTTTTTAATTTTTTTTATATTATTTATTTTATTTTATATTTTAAAATTTGATTATGAAAATTTTTTTTTAAAAATTTTTTTATACCCCCCAATATTTTTTTTTTTTTTTTTTTAATTAAATTTGTAATATATTTTTTATATTATTTTATTAATTATTTATATTTAAAATTTTTTAAATAAAATTTTAATTAAAATTATTTTTTTTATTTAATTATAATATTTTTATATATTTAATATTTTTATTACCCTTTTTTTTTTTTTATTTTTTAAATTAATTTTTTTATGTATTTAAAATTAAAATTTTTAATATATATATAATTAATTTTTTTTTATTTTTTTTTTAATTATTTTTATATTTTTTTTATTTATATTTAATATTTATATTTTTTAACCAAATTAATTTTTTATTTTATTTTTTTTAATTTAATATTATATTTAACAAAATTTTTTTTTTTAAATTTTAATTTTTTTTTACTTTTTATATTTTAATTTAATTTTAATTTAAATTAAAAATATTATTTTTTTTTAAAAAAAATTTTTTTATGTTATTTTTATTTTATTTTAATTTATTTTTTATTTCGATTTTTATTTATATTTGATTTAAAATATTTTTATTTATATATTTTTAAAAATTTTTTTTTATTTTTTAATTTATTTTAATTTTTTTTATTTAATTAATAATTTAATTTTTTAATTAAATATTTTTTTAATTTTTTTTTATAAAAAAATTTTTTTGTTATTTTATATTTTTTTTACTTTATTATAAATTAAAAAATATATAATTTTTATTTTTTTTTATTATAATTTAATTTTTATTTTTTTTTAATTTTTTAATTTATTGATTTATATACCCCTTTTATTTATTATTATTTTTTTTTTTTTTTTTTTTTTTTTAAAATACATTAATTTATTTATTTTAAAATTTATTTAATTTTTTAAAATTATTAATTTATTTTTAATTATATAAATTTTAATAAAATTAAATTTTTTTTTATAATAATTTTTATTATTTTACAGAATTTTTTTTAAAATTTAAATTAAATTATTTTTTTTTTTATTATTAATATATTTTATTAAATAAATTTTTAATTATTTATTTAAATATTTTTTTTTTTATAAATTTTTTATTAAATAGAACCCATTTTTTGAATAATTTTTTTATTTATACAACTTTTTTTTTTGTATAATTTAATTAATTTATATTTAATTTTTTTTATATTTTTATAAATTTATTTTATTTTTATTAATTTATATTTTTTTAATTTTAATTATAATTTTATTTACCACTTTAATTTATTTTAGATTTTATTTTTTAATTTATTTGATAAATTTTTTATTTTTGTATTAAATTATATTTTTTTATATTTTAAATAAATTTATTGATATAAAAGTAACATTTTTATTTATTATTAATATTTTTTATATTATTTTTTTATTTTTTTTTATTTTTTATTTAAATTTTTTTTAAAATAAATTTTTTTTTTTTTTATTAATCAATATTTTTTTTTATTAATTTTTTTCATTGTAATTTTTTTTTTTTTTAATTATTTTTTTTTAATATTTTATTAATTTTTTTTTTATTATTTATATTTATTTATATTTTTTATAGAATATTAAATTTATAATTTTATTTTTTTTTTAATTATTTTATATTATTTTTCTTAATTTTAATTTTATATAAAATAATTTTTTTATTTTATTTAATTTTTAAATTAATATAAATTAATTAAATTTTTTTTATAATTTTTTATTTTATTATTTAATTTTATTTTTTTTTTTTTAAATTTTAATTTATTTTTTTTTATTATATTTATATGATTTATTATATAATTATTATTTATTTTTTTTTTTTTACCCCCTTTTTTTTTTTTAATAATTTATAAATTTAAAATATTTTAAACCCACTTTATTTTTTTTTTTATTTTTTTTACCCCCCTTTATTATTTTATTTATAATATTTAATTTTTTTTTTATTTATTATAACAGATTTTTTTTTTTAATAATTTTTTTTATATTAATGAATTATTAATTTTTATTATTTTTATAATTTTTTTTTTATATTTTAATTTAAAAATAAATATATTTTTTTTTTTTTATGTTTTTTTTTTTTTTTTTTATTTTATTTTTTTTTTATTAATTTATATTTATAATAATAAATTTTTATAAGTTTTAATTAATAATTTAAATTAATTTTTTTACATAAAAAAAATATAATATATATTTATTTTATTTATAAATTTTTTTTTAATTATATTATTTATTTTATATTAAAATTGAATTTTTATTTTTTTAAAATTTTTTTTAAATTTAATTTTTAATACATTTTTATATAATATTTTTATTTTTTATTTTTTTATTTTTTTTTTTTTATTATTTTTTTATTTTTAATATTTTTTATTTTTTTAAATTTTTTAATTTTATTTAATATTATTAAAAATTTTTATTTAAATTAATAAATAAATTTAAATTTTTTTTAATTTATTTTTTTATTATTAATAATTAAAAATTTTATATTTAAATTTTTTTATTTTTTATTTAATTTAATTTATTTATTTTTAATAATTGTATAATTATGATAAAAATTTATTTTTTTTATATTATATTTAATAATTTTTTTTTTATTTTATTATTTAATTTTATATGAATTTAACCATAATGGATTTTTAATATTATTTATTTATTTTATTATTGTATAAAAATTAAATTTAATTTATTAATTATTATATTTAATTTTATTTAGTTAATTTTTTTTACTTTTATTATTTTACTATTTTTAATTTTTTTTTATATATATATTATTACCCTATTCATTTTTTTTTTTTAAAATTTTTTTTTAAAAATTTTTTATTTTTTAATAATTTATAATATTTTTTTATAATTTTTTTAATTTTTATATTTATTTTTTAAAAATAAATTAATTATTATTATTATTTTTTTAAATTATTAGATTTATTATTTTTTCTGAATTTTTTTTTTATTATTTTTTTAATATAATTTTTTTAAATATTTTTAATTTATTTTTTGGATTACCATAATTTTAATTATTTTTTAATTTTAAATTTTTTTAAGTGAAAATTTTAAATAATAAATATAATTGTTTTTTTTATTATATGAATTATTTTTTTTTTTAATTATTTTTTTAATTTTATTATTTTAATTTAAAAAAAAAATAAAGAATATAATTTCAAATAAAAAATTTATAATAAATTATATAATATATAAATAATATTTTTTTTTTTATTATTTTTTTTTATTTTATAAATTTTTAAATTTTATAATTTTGAATTATTTATTTTCAATTTTTTTTTTTTTTTTGTATTTTTCAATTTTAATTTTATTTTTTTTTTTTTATATTATTTTTTGATTTTTTTTATTATTTTTATAATTATATTTTTTAATTTTTTTTTTTATTTTTTAATTTTTTTTTTTTTAGTTTTTTTATATTTTTTTTAACCCCTTTTTTTATTTAAATTTTTAATTTAAGAATAAAGATTTTAATATAATTATTAATTTATTTATTTTGATTTTTTTTATTTATTTTTTTAAATCAAATTATTTATTTTATTTTTTTAATTATAATTAATATAATATTTTTTATTTTTGTTTTTAAATTTTACCTAATTTTATAATTTTTTTTATTTATAATTAATTTTTTTAGTTATAAAATTATTTTATTATTTATTATTTTTTTTTTTATTTTTTAAAGATTTTTTTTTATTTTTATTTTTATTTTTTATTTATTTATTTTTTTTTTATTTTAAAACCTTTTTAATATTTATTATAATTTTTTTATATATAAATATTTAATTATATTTTAATAATTAATTTATATTTATTTTATTTTTTTATTTATATATTTAATTTTTTTTATTAAATGATTTTTTTTTTATTATTAATTATTTTTTGCGAATTTTAATTATTTTTAAAAAATATTTTTTTTTAATACCATTTTTATTTTATTGATTGAAGATTTATTTATTAAATATAAAAATTAAATAAGTTTTTAATTTTTTTTATTTATTTTATTTTATTTAATTTAAAAAATTTATATTTTTAATTTTTTTTTAATTTTATTATTTTAATTTTTAATTTTTTTAAATTTTTTTTTTAATTTATTTTATATATTAAAATTATTTTTATATATTATATTTTTATATAATATTATTTTAATTTTTTTTATTTATTAAATTTTTACCTTTATAATTTTTTTAATTTATTTTAAATTTTTTTTTATTTTTTTTTTAAATTTTTTGTAATATTTTATAATTTATTATTAAAATATTTTTATGATTACATAATTTTTATTTTATTTTTATATTTAATTTTTTTTTATTTAATTTTAACCTTTTTTTATTAAATATTTTTTATTTTTAATTTTATTTTTAATAAATTGCGATTTTAATAATTTTTATAATATTTTTTATTTTAAATTTTTTTTTTTTTTATTATTTTTATTTATTTTTATAATTTTATTTTTTAATTTTTAAAATATTTATTAAAATTGAATTTTTTTTTTTTTTTTTATAAGTTTATATATTATTATTTTTTTTAATATTTTTTATTTTTTTATTTTTATAATATTAATAATTTATTATTTTATATTATTATTTTTTTTATTTTTTTTTTTTTTTTATATTTATTGTTTAACTTATTATTTACCCTGATTTTAAATTTTATTTAAATTTTTAAATTTAAATTAATTTATTTATTTAATATATTTTTATTTTATAAATTTTTATAATATAAATTTTTTTAATTTATAAAATAATTTATTTAATTTTTAATTTATAATAAAAATATTTATTTTATTTATTTTTTTTTTTTTTTTTTTTTATTTATAACTTTTAAATTTTTTTTTATTTTTATATATTTTAATTTATTTTTTATTTTTTATCAAATTTTTAATATTTATTAATTTAGATTTTATTTATTTTTTTTTTTTATATTAATTTTATTTTTTGAATATTTTTATAAGATTTTTTTTTTTTATTAAAAAAATTTTATTTTTTTTTTAATTTATGTTGATTTTATTTTTTTAATATATTAAAATTTATTTTTTTATTTAAAAATTTTCCAAATACCCCCCCCTTTTTTTTAATATTATTTTTTATATTATTTTTTTGAATTATATTTTTTTTTTTTAAAGATTAATAAAATTAATTATATTTTTTTTTTTTTTAATTATTTTTTAATTAATTTATAAATAAAATTTAATATTTTTAAATTTATTTTGATATAATTTTTTTTTTGTATATTTATTTAATTATATTTATTTTTTATATTTAAAATTTTTTTTAAAATTTATAAAATAAATTTTTTTTTTTTTTTAATATTTTTATATATAATTAATATATTAATTTATTACTTTTATTATTTTTTAATTTAAATTTTTTATTTAATTTTTATTTTTTTTTAAAAATTTATTTATTTCTATAATTTTTTCGGATTTTTTTTTTTTATTATTTTAATTTAAAAATTTTTACTTATTTTTTTATTTTTTATATTTTTTAATTTTATTATTAACTATTGTTATTTATATATATAAATTAAATTATTTTTAATTAAATTATTATGTTTTTTTTATTATTTTTTTTTATAATTTTTATTTTTTTTTAAATTTTATAATATTTTTTTTATTAATAATTTATTTAAATTTATTTTTATTTTTTTATTAACTTTATTTTTTTAAATATATTTAATAAATTTTATTTATTTTTTTATTTTATATTAATATTATAACCCCTTTAAAATTATTTATTTTTTATTTTTTAATATTTATGATAGAATTTATATTTATTTATTATTAATTTTTTTTTTTTTGTATAACTTACTTTTTTTATTTTTATTATTTTTATAATTTTATTTATTTTAATTATTTTTTATTTTTATTAATTATTTTTTTTTTTATTATTTATATATTTTTTTAATTTATTAAAATATTGATTAATTATTATATTTTAAATTTTTATTTTTTTTTTTTTTATTTTATATTTATTATTAATTTTTATTTTTTTATTATTTTTTTTTTAAATAAATTTATTTTTAAAATTTAATATTTAAATTTTTCTTGTAAAAATATTTTATATATTTTTTTATTTTTTATTTTTTTAATAATTTATTTTAATTTTAATAATTTTTATTATTTTAATATTATATTTATTAGATTTTTTTTTTATTTTTATAATTTTTTTATTTTTTTTTAATATTTTATAATTTTAATATACCCCCTTTATAATTTATTTTTTTTATTTTTTTAATTTTTTTTTATTTTAAAATTTTTTTTATTTTTTTTTTTAGAAATTTAAATTTTAATTAAATTTATTTTAAATTTTTTTATTTTTTTTAATTTTTTTTATAATTTTTTAATTATTTAATCTATTTTTAATTTTTTTAAAAATTAAAATATTTTAAATTTATATATTTTAATAATTTATTAATAAAAATATTAAATTAATATTTATTATTTTTTTTTATTTTTTTTTATAATTTTTTTTATTTTATATTTTTAAGGGAGATTTTTATTATTATTGAATTTTAATATATTATTAATTTTTATTTTTTTTTAATTTTTTTAATAATTTACCCTTTTATAATTATAATAAATAATTTTTATTAATTTTTTTTTTTGATTTTAATTTTTTTTTTTTTTTTTTTTAAAATATTAAGATTATTAAATTTTTATATTAAATTTTTTATTTTTTAATAAATTAATTTAAATTAAAAATTTATTTAAAAATTAATTTTTTTTTTATTAATTTTAAAATATTATAATCATTTATTTATTATTTTTTTTAATTAAAAAATATTTAATTATTTTTTTTTTTATATAATTTTAACATTATAATTTATATTTTTTTTTTAAATAAATATTTTTTATTTATTATTTAAAATTTTTATTTTTTTTTTTTTTATTTTATTTTATTTTTTTTTTTTTATTTTAATTTTAAAATTTTATTATTTTTATATATTATTTTATTTTTTTTTTTATTTTTTTATTTTGAATTAAAATTATAATTTTAATTTATTATTTTAATATATATTTTAAATAATTAATTTTTATTAATTTTATTAAGTATTTTATTATTTTTTTTTATTATTTTTTTTTAAGTTTAATTATAAATTATTAAATTTTTTAATAATTTTTTTTAAATATATATTTTAATTTTTTTAATATTATTATATTTTACTTATTATTTTTTTAATATAATATTTTTATTTTAATTTTTTTTTTTTATTATATATAATATTTTATTTAATTTTTATTTATTTTTTAATTCAAATTTTAATTAAATTTTATTATTTTTTATTTATTTTTATTTAATTATTTTTCGATGAATAACCGTTTTTTTAATAATTAATTTATTTAAATTTTTGAATTTTATATTTTTTTTTTATTTTTATTTTTATATTTATTTTTTTATTTTTTTTTTTTTATTTTTTAATTATTTTATTTTATAATTAATTTTTTATTTAATTTTTAATTTTTTTAAAAATATTTTTATTTATTTGTTATATTTTTTTAAATTTATTTACTTTTTTATTTTTTTTTTTTTTTTTTTTTATATTTTTTTTTTATTATAATATTTTTATTTTTTATTTTTTTTATTATTTTTTATAAATATTTTATATTTTAAAATTTTTTTATATATTTTTATTAATTTTTTTATTTTTATTTATTTAATTTTTTTTTATTATATTATTTTAATTTTTAGATATTTTTAATTTTATAATTATTATTATTTTTATAAATTATTTTTAATAATTTTTTTTAAAAATTTTTTTATTTTTTTTATTTATAATATTTATATTAATTTAATTTTTTTTTTTTATAATTTTTATAGATTTTTTTTTTGAAATTTTATTTTAAATTTATTTTATTACGATTTATTTTAATTTTTTTTTATATTTATTATTTTATTTTTTTTATTTAATATTTAATATTTTTTTTATAAATTTTAATAATAATTTAATTAATTTAATTAAAATTTTAATTTTTTAATTTTTTTTTTTTATTAATAATTTGATTAATTTTTATAAAGAAAAAATTTATTTTTTTTTAATTTTTTTAAATTAATTATTAAAATTTAAATTTTTTTTTTTTTTTAATTAAGTTATTTTTTTTTTTTTATTTTTTTTTTGTAATTTTAATTTTTATTTTAATTTTTTTTATTTAGTTTAATTATTTTTTTTTTTATTTCTATATTTATTTAATTTATTTTTTATCTTTTATTTTTTATTAATAATTTTTTATATTTTTATTATTTTTTTTATAATTTTTTTAAATTTTTAATATAAATTATTTTTTTTTTTTTTTTATTTTTAATTTTTAAAGAATAATTTTTTTTTTTATAATTTATTTATTTTATATTTATTTATTATATTTTTTTTTTTTTATTTTATTTTTTTATATTATTTTTTATAAATATTTATTTTTTAAAAATATTAAAATTAATATATTTTTTTTTATTTATAAAAATTTTAATTAATTTTTTAAAATTATTTTTAAATGTATATCTTTATAAAATTTTTTTTTTTTAAAAAAAAAATATTTATTTATTTAATATATTTTATTGAGAATTGATATTATATTTTTTTTTTTTAATTTTTTTTAAAATTTATTTATTAATTTATTTATTTTTTTTAATATTAATAATTAACATTATAAATAAATTTAATTTTAAGATACAAATTATAAATTTTATTTTTTTTATAATTTTTTTTTTTATTTTTTTTTTTTTATAATTTTTTTTATTTTATTTTATTAAACTAATTATTCAATTTTGATTTATTTTTTATTTAAAATTTTATAATTTTTTTATTATTTTATTTTTTATTATTTTATATTTTATTTTATTTTATTACTTTTTTTTATTTTTTTATTTTTTTAATTTTTTATTTTTTTATTTTTTACTTTTTGTATTATTAATTTTTTTTTTTTTTATTTTTAATTATTTTATATTTATAATAAATTATTTTTTTTATATTTTTTTTTTAAAATAAGTTTATATATTATTTTTATCAATTAAATTTTAGATTATTAATATATTTTTTTTAGAGAGAGAGATTTTTTATTGTGATTATTTTTTAATAATTATTAATATTTTTTTTTATATTATTTTTTTTAAATATTTATTTTTTATTACATAAAAAAAAAATAATTCATTTTTTTTTTATTTATTTTTTATATAATTATTTTTATTTTATATTTTTTTTTTTTATATTTTAATTTTTTATTTTTTTATTAAATTTTAATACCCCACATATTTTTATATTTTTTTTATTTTTAATTTTATTTTTATTATATTAATTAAATTAGCGTGATTTATTCTTATTATTAATATTTTTTAATTTTTTAATTTTTTTTTTTTTAAATTTTAGATTTATATTTTATATTTATTAAAAGTTAATATAGATTTTATAATTTTATTTTTATTAAATTTTTTTTTATTTTTTTATACTCTTTTTTTTTTAAATTTTTTTATTTTTTTTTTTTTATTTTTAATTTTTATTTTGAATTTTTTAATTTTTTTTATATTTATTTTAAAAATTAAATTTTTTTTTTATTTTAAAATTTTAAATAATATTATTATTTATTTTAGATTTTTATTATATTTATTTAATTTTTATTTTTTATATAAATTATTTATATTAATAAATTATTATAAAATTTTTTTTTAAATTATTTTTTTTATTATTTTTTATTGATAATTTAAATAGTTTTTTTTTTTTTATTAATTTAAATTTATTTTTATATATAATTTTAATTTATTTAATTTATACCTAATTGATTTATTTTATATTTAATTTTTTTTTTAATTTTAATTTTTTATATATTTATTTAAGATTATTTTTTTTAAATTTTTTTATTTTAATATAAATTTTCTTATTATTTTTTTTATTATTTTAAATTTTTTTTTTTTTTAATTTATTATTTTTTTTAATTTTTTTATTTATTTATTTTTTATTAAATTTATATTTATTTATTTATTTTTTTTTTTTTTTAAATTTTTTTTTTTTTTTAATATTTTTTTTAACCTTTATATTTTTTTTTTTTTTATTTATATTTTTAATATTTTTAGTTAAATATTTTAATTATATTTTTACCCCCCTTTAATTTTTTTTTTATTAAATTTAATATTTAATTTTTAATATTTTTTAAAATAATTTTTTTTTTTTTTTAATTGGATTTTTTTTATTAATTATTTATTTTTTATGAAATATTTTTTTTTTTAATTTATTTTTTATTTTTTTATTTATTATTATTTTTATATTTTTTTTTTAAATATATTTTTTTTTTTTTTGGAATTTTATTTTTATAAATTTTTTTTATTTTTTATTTAAAATTATTGTATTTTGATTTTATTTTTTTTTTTTTTTTTTATTTTATTTTATTATTTAATAAATTAATTTTTTAAATAATAAATTTTTTTCGATTTTTTTTTTTTTTTTTTTATTTTTTAATCTATTTTTTATGAATTATTTAATATTTTTTAATATTTTTTTATTTTTTTTAAGTATAATTTTTATTATTTATTTTATTATTTATTTTATATAATAAATTATTTATTATAAATTTTTATTATTTTTTTAATTAATTTTTTAACCCCTTTTTAAATTTAAAATTTTATATTATAATAAACCCTTATTATAAAATTATTTTTAAAAATTTTTTTTTTTTTTTTTTTTTTAATTTTTTATTTAAAATTTTTTTTAATTTTTTTTTTATTTTTTTTAATCTTAAATATTTAGTAATTTAATTTTATTATTTTTATTTTTTTAGATATATTCCAATTTAAAAATAATTTTTATTTATATTTTTTTTATTTTATTTAATTATTTTATTAGATATTTTTTTTTAAAAATTATAATTTTTTTATATAATATTTATAATAATTATTTACCTATAATATTATTTTAATTTTTATTTTTTTTTTATAATTTTTTTATTTTTTTTATATAAATTATAAATTTTATTATTAAAATTTATTTTTTTTTTTTTTTTTTATTATTATATTTTTTTTTTATTTTAATTATTTTTTTTTTTATTTTTTTTTTTAGATTTATTATTTTATAATTTTTATTTATTAATATTTATATTTTTTATTATTAATTTTAAATTAATAATTTTATTTTTTTTTTTTTTTTAAATAATTTTTTTTATTTATTTATGATTTAAATATTATTTATTTTTTATTTTTTTTTCTAATTTAGATTATTTTATTGAGAAAAATTATGAATTTTTATTATTTTTTTTTTTATTTTTTTTTATTTTTTTATTTTATTTATATGTTAAATATTTATTATTTTAAAATTTAATTTATATAATATATTAAATTATTTTTTTTATTTTATATTAATTTTTATTTTTTTTTAATTATATCTAAAAATTTGAAAATTTTATTTTATATTTTTATTTTTTAAATATTTAATTTAAGATGTTTATTTTTTTTTATTTTTTTTTTTTTAATAAATTATATTATTTTTTTTTTATTTTTTTTTATTTAATTAAAATATTATAATTTAGTTGAATTTTTTTTTTTTATTTTTTTAAATTTAAATTTTAATATTATTTAATTTAATATTATTTAAAAAATATTTTTTAATTTTTTTTTTAAAATTTTAGAAAATTAATTTTTTAATAATAATTATTTTTATTTTTTTTAATTTAATTTATTTATAATTTTATTATTTTTATATAATATTAATTTTTTTTTTTAAGAATATTTAATTTAAATACAATTATTAAATTTATTATAATATTTAATTTTATTTTTAATTTTTTAATTTTATAATTATATTTTTTTTTTATTTTAATTTTTATTTATTTTTAATTTAAAATTTTTATTTTATATTTTTATCAGATTAATTTTTTTTAATTAACATTGAATTAGATTTATTATTTTTTTTTAATTTTTATTTTAATTTTTTTTTAAAATATTAAAAGATTTTAAATACCTTTTATTTTACTATGGATTTTATTAATGTACCCCATTTATTATTATAAATTTTTATAATTAAATTTTTATACATTTTTATTTTTTTAGATTTTTTAAAGAATTAATTTAAAATAATTAATTTATTTGATTTTTTTTTTTAAATTTATTAATTTAATTATTTATTTTTTTTTTATTTATTTTTTTTTTTATTTTTTTTATAATAAATTTTTTTAATAATTTATTTTTTTATTTTTTTTTTTATATTTTTTTTTAGGGATTAAGAATTTTCTTATGTGAATTTTTTTATTATTTTTTTTTTTAATTTTTTTATTTTTTATTTAATTATATTTTTAATATATATTTATAAAATTTATTTTTTACTAATTTAAAATTATTTTTTTTATTGTTATTAAATTTTTTTTTATTTATTTTTTATTTTTTATTTATTTCAATTTTTTTTATTTATATTTTTTTAATTTTTTTTTTAATATAATTTTAAAAAATATATTTTTTTTTATAAATGGGTTTTAATTTTTTTTATTGATTTTAATTTTATTTAAGAATAATAACCTTTTAATAATTTATTTAATTTATAATTTTTTAAATATAATTTATTTAATAAATTAATTATTTTTTTTTTTTTTATTTTTTTTTTAATTTTTATTTTATAATTTAATTATTAAAATTTTAGATAAAATTTAATAAATTATAATTTTTTTTTTTAATATTTTTTTATTTATATTTTTTTATTTAATTTTTTTTTTATATATATTTTAATTTATATTTTTATATTTTTTAATTTATTTATTTTATAATAAATATAATAATTTTTTAATTTTTATTTATTTATTTTTATTTTTTTTTTTACATAATTTTAATTTTATTTTTTATTTTTTTTTTGATACATAAATTAATTATTTTTTTTTTTATTTTAATTTTTTTTCAAAATATAATTTTTTAATTTTTATTTAATTTTTTTAATTATAATTGAATATTAATTTTTTTAATTAAATTTTTTATTTATTTTATTATAATTTTTTTTATTTTTTAAATTTTTATTATTTTAATTTTAATTTTTTACTTATTTATTTTAATATTTTTTAAATTATTTTTTTTATTAATTTTTTTTTTAAATTTTTTTTTTTTTTTCATTTAAACTGCAGATTATTTTTATTTTATTTTTTTTTTTTTTAATTTATATATTTACCCAATTATTTATTTTTTTTATTTAAATTTTTAAAAATTTTAAATTAATAATTGAATTTAAATTATTTATTTTTTTTTATTTTTTTTATTTATTTTTTTTTTATATATAATAATATTTTATATTTTTTTTTAATTTATTACATTTTTTATTTTATTTTTTTATTTTTTTTTAATTTATTGTATTTTTTATTTATTTTTTTTTGTTGCACGATATATATTTAATATTTAATTTTTTAATTTTTTTTTTTTTTTTTTTTTTAATAAAAAGAATAATTATTTTATATTTATTATTTTTTTTTATTATTATTTATTTTTAATTTATATATATTATATAATTATTTTATATTTTTAAAATTTTTTTAAATTTTTTTTATTTATTTTTTTATTTTTTAAATAATTTATATTATTAATTAATTTTTTTTTAAAAAATTAAATTTTTAATATTTTTTTTATTTAATTTAATTTTTTTTTTTTAATATTTATTTTTTTTAATTTATTTTTTTTTATTTTATTTTAAGTTTTATTTTTAAAATATTTTTAGATATATTTTTTTATACTTATTTATTTTTGAAAAAATTGTCTTTTTGTTTTTTTTTTACGAAAATTTAATTTTATTTTTTTTGAATTATTATTATTTTTTATTATTTATTTAATATTTTTAATTAAATTTTTTTATTTATTTTTTTTTTTTATTTAATTATTTATATTTTAAATATTTTTTTTTTATTTTTTTTTTATAATTTAAATATGTTTATAATTTTTAAGATAGAAAAAATTTTTATTTTTTTATTTATTTTTTTTTTATATTTAATTACAATTTTTATTTTATATATTTTTTTTATTAAAATATTTTATTTTATTTTTTTTATAATATATTAAAAATATATTTATTATTTTAACTATATTTTATTTAATTTTTTTATAATTGATTTTTTTTTTTTTATTTTTTTTTTATTTTTTTAAATATTTTTTTGATTTTATTTTTTTTTTTTTTTAATATTTACGAAGACTGCATCAAATCAAAAAGATACAGACTGCATCAAAATCACAAGATACCAGACTGTATCAACATCACAAGATACCAGACTGATCAACATCACAAGATACCAGACTGGATCAACATCGCAAGATACGAGACTGCATCAAAATCACAAGATACCAGACTGTATCCAAAAATCACAAGACACCAAACTGTATCAGAACATCACAAATAACCAGACTGTCATCAAAATCACAAGATACCAAGACTGGATCAACATCAAAAGATCACCACTATTTCAAATCACAAGATACAAGACTGGTAACAAAATCACAAGATACCAGACTGCATAAAATCACAAGATACCAGACTGCATCAAAATCACAAGATACCAAACTGCATCAAAATCACAAGATAACAGAACTGTATCAAAATACAAGATACCAGACTGTATCAAAATCACAAGATACCAGACTGGACAACATCAACAAGATACAAGACTGATCAACATCACAGATACCAGACTGAATCAACATCACAAGATACCAGACTGCATCAAAATCACAAGATACAGACTGCATCAAATCACAAGATCAAACTGTATCAAAATCACAAAGATACCAGACTGTATCAAATCACAAGATACCGAACTGTCAAAATCACAAGACACCAGACTGGATCAACATCACAAGATACGCAGACTGTATCAAACACAAGATACCAGACTGTATCAAAATCACAAGATATCAGACTGTATCAAAATCACAAGACACCAAGACTGGATCAACATCACAAGATACCAGATTATATCAAAATCACAAGAATACGAGACTGATCAAAATCACAAGATACAGACTGTATCAAAATCACAAGATACAACAGACTGTATAAATCACAAGATACCAAACTGCATCAAAATCACAAGACACCAGACTGGATCAACATCACAAGATACCAGAACTGTATCAAAACCACAAGATACCAGACTGTATCAAAATCATAAGACACCAGAGTGGATCAACATCACAAGATACCAGACTGTATCAAAACCACAAGATACAAGACTGGATCAAAATCACAAGATACCAGACTGCATCAAAATCACAAGATACCAGACTGCATCAAAATCACAAGATACCAAACTGTATCAAAATCACAAGATACCAGACTGTATCAAAATCACAAGATACCAGACTGCATCAAAATCACAAGATACCAGACTGGATCAACATCACAAGATACCAGACTGCATCAAAATCACAAGATACCAAGACTGCATCAAATCACAAGATCACAACTGTATCAAAATCACAAGATACCAGACTGTATCAAAATCACAAGATACCAGACTGTATCAAAATCACAAGATACAAGACTGTATCAAAATCACAAGATACCAGACTGGATCAACATCACAAGATAAGACGATATCAAAATCTCAAGATACCAGACTGGATCAACATCACAAGATACCAGACTGTATCAACATCACAAGATACAGACTGCATCAAAATCAAAAGATACCAGACTGCATCAAAATCACAAGATACCAGACTGTATCAACATACAAGATACCAGACTGATCAACATCACAAGATACCAGACTGGATCAACATCGCAAGATAGAGACTGCATCAAAATCACAAGATACCAGACTGTATCAAATCAACAAGATACCAGACTGCATCAAAATTACAAGATACCAGACTGTATCAAAATCACAAGATACGAGACTGTATCAAAATCAAAAGATACCAGACTGCATCAAAATCAAAAAGATACCAGACTGTATCAACATCACAAGACAACCAGACTGGATCAACATCACAAGATACCAGACTATATCAAAATCTCAAGATACCAGACTGTATCAAAAATCACAAGATATAAGACTGTATCAAAATCACAAGATACCAGACTGTATCAAAATCACAAGATACGAGACTGTATCAAAATCTCAAGATACCAGACTGGATCAACATCACAAGAATCAAGACTGGATCAACATCACAAGATACAGACTGCATCAAAATCACAAGATACCAAGACTATATCAAAATCACAAGACACCAGACTGGATCAACATCACAAGATACCAGATTATATCAAAATCACAAGATACAGACTGCATCAATACAAGATACTAGCTGATCAAAATCACAAGATACAAGACTGTATCAAAATCACAAGATACCAGACTGCATCAAAATCACAAGACACCAGACTGGATCAACATCACAAGATACAAGACTGTAATCAAAACCACAAAGATACCAGACTGTATCAAAATCATAAAGACACCAGAGTGGATCAACATCACAAGATACAGACTGTATCAAAACCACAAGATACAAGACTGGATCAAAAATCACAAGATACCAGACTGCAATCAAATCACAGACAACCAGAATGGATCAACAAATCACAAAGATACCAGATTATATAAAAATCACAAGATACGAGACTGCAATCAAAATCACAAGATACTCAGACTGTATCAAAATCACAAAGATAAATACAAGACTGTATCAAAATCACAAGATACAAGACTGCATCAAATCACAAGAACCCAGACTGGATCAACATCACAAGATACCAGACTGTATCAAACCACAGATACCAGACCTGTATCAAAATCATAAGATCACCAGATGTGGATCACATCACAAGATACCAGACTGTATCAAAACACACAAGATACAAGACTGGAATCAAAATAACAAGATACCAGACTGCAATCAAAGATCACAAAGATCAGACTGCATGCAAAATATCACAAGATACCATACTGTATCAAAATCACAAGTATCAGACTGTATCAAAATCACAAAGATACCAGACTGCATCAAAATCACAAGATACCAGACTGGATCAACATCACAAGATACCAGACTGCATCAAATCACAAGATACCAGACTGCATCAAAATCACAAGATACCAAACTGTATCAAAATCACAAGATACCAGACTGTATCAAAATCACAAGATACCAGACTGTATCAAAATCACAAAGATACAGACTGTATCAAAATCACAAGATACCAGACTGGATCAACATCAACAAGAATAAGACGATATAAAAAATCTCAAAGATACCAGACTGGATCAACATCACAAGATACCAGACTGTATCAACATCACAAGATACGAGACTGCATCAAAATCAAAAGATACCAGACTGCATCAAAATCACAAGATACCAGACTGTATCAACATCACAAGATACCAGACTGGATCAACATCACAAGATACCAGACTGGATCAACATCGCAAGA
>CM068968.1:41497584-41509441 GCA_035128595.1 Eptatretus atami
ACCAGACTGTATCAACATCAAAAGATACCAGACTGTATCAGAATCACAAGATACCAGACTGGATCACAATCACAAGATACCAGACTGCATCAAAATCACCAGATACCAGAGTGTATCAGAATCACAAGATACCAGACTGCATCAGAATCACAAGATGCCAGACTGTATCAAAATCACAAGATACCAGACTGTATCAGAATCACAAGATACCAGACTGGATCACAATCACAAGATAGCGCAGACTGTATCAGAATCACAAGATACCAGACTGTATCAAAAATCACAGATACAAGACTGTATCAAAATCACAAGATACCAGACTGGATCACAATCACAAGATACCAAGACTGCATCAAAATCACAAGATACCAAACTGATCAAAAATCACCAGATACCAGACTGTATCAAGAATCACAAGATACCAGATTGTATCAGAATCACAAGATACCAGACTGTATAAAAATCACAAGATAACAGACTGTATCAGAATCACAAGATACCAGACTGTATCAGAATCACAAGATACCAGACTGTATCAGAATCACAAGATACCAGACTGGATCACAATCACAAGATACCAGACTGTACTCAGAATCAACAAGATACCAGACTGTAATCAAAATCACAAGATACCAGACTGTATCAGAATCACAAGATACCAGACTGTATTCAAAATCACAAGATACCAGACTGGATCACAATCACAAGATGAGACTGCATCAAAATCACAAGATACCAGACTGGATTCAAATCACCAGATACCAGACTGTATCAAACCTAAGTACTTTTGTAATGTATTCATAAGACATTTCGACCCCTAAAAATTCTACAGACCTGAGACCTTTCGACCCCTTATGACGCTTTAAAGCCCAATCGAGCCCTTAAGGCCCTGTACACCTTGACGATTTAGCCAGCGTATGCGACGTATGAAAAATTTGTCTAAAACGCTGGCAAACGTCGAATACGTATGGGTAAGTTTTGTATGCTCAAGAGCACGCTGGCATACGTCGAATACGTATGGGTAAGTTTTGTATACGTTAAGACACGCTGGCATACATCGTAGTAGTGCTGGCATACGTCATAGTACGCTGCATACGTCGAGTACGCCGAGCTGTTAGACAAATTTCCATGCTTGAAATTTTCGACGTATGCCAGCGTATGACTCACACGTTCCGCATACGCTGGCCATAAGTTGTAGGCACGTTATGCGATCGTTGACCCACGTCGACACACGTTACTTGTAAGTTACTCATAAGTCGAAACACGTCGAGGTAATGTTTAGGTCTAAGTCACATTTGCTCTAGGCGGCGAGATACGGCGGCCGTACGCCCTCTGAATTGACAGAACATGCGGCGGCCGCAGAGTTCTGCGGTGGCCTCAGGGTGGCCCTACGCCGTTTGGCTATATTTTACAGGTCGTAAGGTCGCCGTGGAATTATAACGCGGAGTTATAACTTTTTTCATTTCTACGTTCGCCGTAGCAATCGACCAGCCGAAAAAAAAAACTGGTAAAAAAAAAAATTAACCCATTAGTTACCGTCCGTCTGGCCGCACGTTCGCCTTAGGGCCCCCTGCGGTCGCCTTGCGACATCAAATTAAAGACCGTACGGCAACCCCACGTTTTCGGTCTCCACAATTTCTAAGACCGCAAGGCGACCGCAGGGGGCCCTAAGGCCCGCACGTTCGCCTTAGGGCCCCCTGCGTCGCCTTGCGGGCCTTGCCTAAGTCACATTTGCTCTACGGCGAGGATACGGCGGCCGTACGCCCTCTGAATTGACAGAAACGTGCAGCGGCCGCAGAGTTTCTGAGGTGGCCTCAGGGTGGCCTACGCGTATGGCTATATTTTACAGGCCGTAAGGTCGCCGTGGAATTATAACGCGGAGTTATAACTTTTTTCATTTTACGTTCGCCGTAGCAATTCGACAAGCCGAAAAAAAAAACTGGTTAAAAAAAAAAAATTAACCCATTCGTTACCGTCCGCTGGCCGCACGTTCGCCTTAGGGCCCCCTGCGGTTGCCTTGCGGGCACCTTGCGTCTGCCTTGAAAATTATATGGCCGCCGCAGGAACGCCCTAAGGTCACCATGCGAAATCAAATCAAAGACCGTACAGCAACCCCACGTTTTCGGTCTCACAATTTATAAATACGCCTTGCGGCTCCCCGAAAATAAAAAACATGTGTGACTGCTACATTGTGTGCCCGTGGAAATACTCGCGGCCGCCGTATAATTGCTAGTGGCCGTAGATTGTGGAGACCCCACAGCCGCCGTGGCAAATGTGACTTAGGCCTAAATACGCCGTGCGGCTCCCCGAAAAATAAAAACATATGTGACTGCTACATTGTGTGACCGTGGAAATACTGCGGCCGTCGTATAATTGCTAGTGGCCGTAGATGTGGAGACCCACGGCCGCCATGGCAAATGTGACTAGGCCTTAGCGTCAGTGTTCCAGACTCCATGTTTTTATTTTTATTTTTATTTTTTTCTTCGCATAACGGGATGTTGACACTTCGATTTCTGGTGCAGTTATAATATAATATAATTAATAGGCTGCCGCTCAACGATTCAAATCATAACCGCACTAGAAATCGAAGTGTCAACATCACCGTCATGCCGAAGAAAAAAAAAACAAAAAAAAAAAACATGGAGTCTGGAACACTGACGGTTCCTCCTGTGAAGCCCATTTTTATATACCAATTCCCTAAACGCTGCCATATGCCATTATACGGTAGCTGTAAGTTAAGAAACACGTTCAGTAAGTTTGTGGTCATCCGGAAGACGTCAATCAATACGTCTACATACTCAATGTGCGTTGGAGATACGTTACACATAGGTTCAAAGCACGTTACTCATAGGTTAAAAATTAAGTTTCGGGTATGCTAAACATTACCTCGACGTGTTTCGACTTAGAGTAACTTCAAGTAACGTGTGTCGACGTGTATCAACGATTACGTAACGTGCCTACAACTTATGGCCAGTGTATGCGGAACGTGCGTCATACCCTGGATACGTCGAAAATATTTCAACATGCTGAAAATTTGTCGACGTACTCGGCGTACTACGACGTATGCCAGCGTGCTTCAGCGTGCTCTTAACGTATACAAAACTTACCCATAACGTATTCGACGTGTGCCAGCGTATTCGGCAAATTTTCATACGTCGGCATACGCTGGCTAAAACGTCAAGGTGTGACAGCGGCTTGACACTTTGATGTCTAGTGCGTTATGATTTGAATCGTCGAGCCGCAGCCTTTTAATAGGCTACGCCACGTGATCGTCGGCGATACGCTGCCGCGTGCTATGCATAAGTTAGACTATCGTTGGCATAGGTTGTGAACGCCGACAACACGCTCAGCATTCGTTGGTATAAGTTATCAATATGTTATGGAAACGTTCTGTGTCCGTTACTAATACGTTATGCAATCATCCAACCGTTATGAATACGTCCAAAACTGGAAAAAAAAACATCAATAGTTCAGCGTACTCCAGCCGTTTTGCATACATTTTGATACCTTGCCATACGCTGGCTAAAACGTCAAGGTGTGACAGGGCCTTTACACCTGCAGACCCTTTTCACTTTTAGACTGTTTGACACTTCAATACTTTACCCTTTCAACACTTTTGATCCATTTAGACCCTTAAACCCTTGAGACCCTCACACCATTTTGACCCCTTAGACCTCACAACTACTGTTTGAATGTACCTCATCAGACCCTGACATCCAATAGACCCTTTAGACACCTTTGACATGTGGACCCTTTAATCCTTTAAAGACATTTTTAGTCTTTCAATGATCCTTTTTCGAACCTTACACCCTTGAGACCTCTTAGTTCGACCCTTTACATCCCTTTTGGGTTTAAAAGGGTTTAAGGGTCCTTTCACTGGACATAATGTAATGGAACGTTTTACATCAATTCAGGACCTGTTCATCCTACATAGTTCTCACTGCTCGAATACAATCGTGTTATCAGGTATTTCAGCCCACACGGGCCCCTAATTTTCCATCGAATCAAACTTAAAATTAACTTTCTCAACTAATGCATTTGCACCCCAACTACGACCACCCTCCATAGGGAGACGAAGCATCTGTCCCACTTGGGACTATTCATTGTTTCTTTTGGCAGCGTATGTCATGGCACAATATGTTACGTTAACCGGTGGTACAGCACTACCACAACTCTCTGGAAAATCCTCTTTATCACTTTTCTGATGACTCCACCCTCTACCGTACCATCTGTGTATGTACGCTCACAAATGTTGCCTGTTATTCCACTGCATGAAAAATTACATTAGCTATTTAGCTAACAGTTCAAAACATAGACCCAAAAGATGAATGACGGCAGTGAGGGGCATTCCAACAGTGGTACAGTGAAAATGAGAAAAGTATGATTTGCCTTTAAAAATTGGCTTCGCAAAATCGACATGGCAACATATTTAACCTAATACCAGCTGATGCAAGTATGGTCGGCAACTGAACTGGCTTCTCCACCTATCCACAGGTGAGGAGGATGTCCAGGGGATCCATCTTGGGATCTGAGGAGGCAGAAAATCCTCACCTTGGTCAGGTCTGGATTCTCACACCGTTGGTTTGTAGCTCCATTATCAGAAGCCCAGTAAACAGTTCCATCCATGTGCATGTTATCCCTGACCTGCTGCTCAGTACCATGATGTTACCTATAATACATCCTTGGCATTGGCATTGTTTTCACGTGCTGATGGATGAAGCTTCCTCTTCTCAGTTGTTATTTTTTTTTTTAAATGGCAAAACATTGTCATCAACCACCATCTTGTGTAGAAATCCGAAACAAAATTGGAACGTCTTGCGTTTTAAAGGTACAATTTGCTACATACATTCCCGCTGTGCATAAAAAAGGCGCAAAAACAGATCCATGCAACTACAGACCAATCAGCCTTCTCCCAATCATCAGCAAAGTTATGGAATCAATCATCACTTCCGACATTAAATCCTTCCTCTTCTCCAGTGGTTTGATTTTCGACCATCAATTTGGTTTCAGACCAGGTCACTCTACCCTGGACATGCTGCTTCTACTCTCCCAACAATGGATGGAGATACTCATTGCCAAACATGAGATCAGAGCCATATCCCTAGACATATGGCATGCTTTTGATACGGTCTGGCATTCCACACTGCTCACCAAACTCTCTTCCTATGGTATCCAAGGAAATCTCCACTCTTGGCTCACGGACTTCCTCTCCTGTTGCAGTCAACGTGCGGCTCTTTATGGAATTTTCTCATCTCCTCTTCCTGTCCAGGCTGGAGTTCCTCAAGGCAGCGTTCTGGGCCCTGTGCTTTTTCTCTTTTTCATCAATGATCTCTCCAACTCCCTGGAAAATCCTCTTTATCACTTTTCTGATGACTCCACCCTCTAGGGTACCATCTGTCATCCCTCAGATCGGAAAGCAGCAACCTCTTCACTCTCCGCAGATCTGAATAAAATCACAAGCTGGTCCAACACTTGGAATAAGTCTTTCAATCCTGACAAATCTCACACTCTCACTGTATCTCCGAAAGGATCATCTGAAAAAAGAGAGAGATGCCTCGTGGAAGCAATATGTGTTCTTGCGAGCCACGTGACGTGAGTGAGCACGCGTTTGTGAGGGGATCTGTGGCACGGTGGCGCGTCGGGTGCACCACACAAATAAATGGCACGGTGTCGGGTTTTCCCGCATACCCCCGGTGGTTGGTGCTGTTGGTAAGAAAGTTGTGTTTGCTGGGTGCAGAAGTTAATTCACGGCTGGAAGTGTGGCTCGCTGGAGGTAGGTATGGTTGAGAGGGACCATTGGTGCTGAAGCGCGCTGGCCAGGGTAGGCAGAGGCCAGAGGGCAAGCCAAATTTATGGACCCGGGTACCAAGGAGAAGGGACTGGAGCGCTTATTGCCAGAGAGGACATCAGTGGAGAAGCTGGAGAGATCCCCCTATTGGAATTGAGAGCAGGTAAGCTTGGTTGCAGCCTCAGTGGCTCAAGGTGCATGGCGAGTTCAAAGGCAGGTAGGCTAGGTGGAGCCACACTGCCAGCACGATATTGTGCGATGGCAAGAAGAAAATTGAGGGCCGGCCCTCATTTGATGAAGCACAACACACGGAGACGGGTGATGGTTGTGGTAGAACAACTGTGAGGGGTGGGGGGGGTGGGGGGGGGGGGTGAATAGTAAAAGAGAAATGAGTTTTTGTGATACTAGGATATAGTAGGGATGCTCCACTTTGGTACATTGTTGTATGTCTGCAGCTGCTGGAATAACAGATTAGGGCATTAGATTTTGCATGGACCCATTGTGTCCAAAAATTTTAGTATAGGAGTAGCATGTGCACCACCTCATTATTTTATCACCATGTGTGTTTGATTTCTCCGGAGACAGGATAGTAAGAGGGCCAAACGATATTAGCATGATATTTCAAACCTTGTAGACGAGTTATGACAAACTTGGTGGATGAGTTCAGTGGTTGATGCCAAGAACCAGCGATTAGATATTGGTTCAGGTTCGGATCTGGCCTGCCAGTGGATACAAAACGTAAACTGTTCAGCCTGGCGGAGGTTCTAGTTAATGCTGTTATCCATGCACCTGTGATCTTTTGCAGGTTCGAGGATTTCATTAATTTGCTGTCATCGTCATTGGTTTGTGAATCATCGCCTTGAATTTGTGACCTGTTGCATCCAAATAGTTGATGGCCTCTCTCGATTCTACCACCAACTTTTGGTTTTGCACATCTGCTCTTTTGGATCTGTTCCTCCCAGGTTTCTGTAGGGCCCACACAGTCTGCCAGTGACCTCTTCTTGTTAACTCCCCAAATCCAGGCTCACTGCTCACCTCCACTTATTTCTTCCTCTTTTTTTTCCCACCTACGGAACCAACTTCCCAGTCTGTTGAGTCCCATTCTTCCCTCCAGGGCTTCAAGACAGCTGTTCACCATTACCTAAGGCATCCCATCCATACTCATGATCTCTTCTACCCAAATGACCCATTCCCATGCACTCCTTTTTTTTTTTTCCAGGTTATTGCGATTTTTTTTCCTCCCTTGCCCTCACCCCTTTTTGTTTGGAAGTTGCAGTTGGTTTGTTCCTTTTCTGTTTCATTCCCACTTTCCCTTCTCCTCCTTGCTTTGCTGTGTTTCATTCAGCTTGTGTGCAGCTTGTTCACCCTCAAGTGTCCTCCTCCTCTTCCCTTGATCTCACTTCTACTCTGCCGTTGGTGTTTTGTCCTCTTTCCATTTTGTTCCTTCCATTCTGCTCTCCCTCTGCCACAATCCTCAACATTGTTAACAATTTTTTTTAAAGCTGAACAACAACACCTCACTCACAGATGTCAAAACTTGTTAAATCTACGTGCGTGGGGTCGGTGGAGGAAAAGGTCAGTTTCAAGGTTATTTGTTTGATAACTCAGTTTGATAACGTGTGTTTCTCTGCTCCCGGAAGAGCAGGCCTGACAAAACAAATTTCATCACACTTCAATGATTGACCAGAGAGATCATTTGCAAAAACAAAGTTCTTCCAAAACAATCTTAAATGTTGGCTGATTAAGTGGCGAAGATAAGTAAACATGTAGTGAATGTGTTGTTGATCACAGTTGTTTACAACTGGGAAAACAAGTATAAAAGTTACCCTGTAAAGGTACTGTAGAAGGATTTAGGGCTGTGGTGACGAGTGGGTTATCTCCCTAGCAATCATCAAATTTCACAAACTCTTTGTTTGATGTACTCTTCTGGGAAAAAAAGACAAACAAATCGTTATAAAACAAAGAACCATCCAGTTGACCTTTTACTCCACCGACGTGTCATGTTGACATCGTTGAATGAAGTATTTATTGCCAGCTCTCGACAATGGCACAAACCCAAGGATATGCCACAAATTGAATGGAATCCTCAAATGTGCAGCAAAAGATGGAGATGTGTGGATAACTGCATCCAAGATGTGCAGCAAATTGTGCCTTAAAGAGGACATCTTTTTTTTTTTTTTTTTTTGTATAACATGTCGAGCTCGTATGAGAGCTAAACACAACGCACAGCAAGGGGCATGAGACAAGAGGGGCGGGAGTGGAAGGGACAAAACATGGGGAACAGACACATTAGGTGATCTGTGGAAGGAGAGGGATGGGGATGGAACGGGAGAACATGGGAAAGAGAAGATGGACATTACAGGGACTTCAGGAAGAAAGCAGGGAATTGAAGGAAGTGGGCTTGGGTGGATTATCGGGGTAGAAAAGATCGAGGATTTGGATGGGGGGTGATAAGAGGTGGTGGTGAACAGCTGTTTTGAAAGCCTGGAGGAGAATGGGAAGAACAGAGTGAGGAGTTTATTCAAAGGCGGGAAAAAAGAGGAATGAAGGAGTGAAGGTGAGCAGTGGTTCGTGATTTTGGTAGTTTTCCAGAAGGGGTTGTTGGCGGACCTTGAGCGCCCTGTCAAATGTGGTGGGGACAAATGGCAGAGAGAGCAGGGGGGCAAGGCTGGAGAGAGTCGGTAGAAGACAGAAAGACCACGACACCTGCGGTGATTGAGTGAGAGCCCAAAGACTCAGCTTCATTGCGGGAGATGCCGATGATCTAAATGCCTGGTTTCGACAGCGTGAACCGAGAAAGGTGAGGCAGGAGCACCAGCCCAGAGGGGAGAGCAGTACTCCATCGGCTACGGACAAAAGCTTTGTAAGTGGTTCCGGTATCTATGGATATCTAGCAAGATGGTGGTTGGTGACCACATTTAAGCTTGAAATAAGCCTTTGTTATGTGTGTGGGTGTCTAGAAATGACGGACTGGGGAGGAAAGAATTATTATGGAAAGCTGATCAAAGCCAGTACACGCATCACAATCCTCCTTCACACGCTGTTCATTTCGCCGACATTGGCAAATCCCTGGAGGGCAAATAAGTTCAAAACAAATTTTATATCCTTTCCTTATGATGTCATAAGACACAATTTGATATTTTGATACATCCTCCATGCTTTAGCCCTCCCATGTTTCTGCAGGGTGCGTGTCTGCCAATAACTACCTGGTAAAACTCCCAAAATCCAGGCTCACTGCTCACTCCGCTCAAGTGTTCCCTTTCTCACCTGTGGAACCAACTTCCTCAGTCTGTTCAACCCATTCTTCTCTCAAGGGTTTCGTTACAGCTGTTCACAATCAGGCATCTCCAAACTTTAACCATGATGTCTACCCTCATTAACCCTCCCCAAGCCCACTTCTTTCAAGTTTCCAGGTACTGTGTTTCCCCACTTCCTTACCTTCTGTTCATTTTAAAAATTTTGTTACATTTCTGCTTCTCCTCCACTTCAGTGATTGAGAGTTTTCACCTGCATCACAGCTTACCATCCCTGTGTCCTCTCCTCCCCTTGTTCTCATTTTTCCCCGTGTCCTTTCTTCCTCTATCTCCTCCATCGTGCTGGTGGTGGCCCCTCTCCACCCCACGTCGACTGTTAATTTTTACCTCCGCCCCAAAGGTGGATGGAGGTTTGTTTTCACCCGTCTGTCTGTTTGTTTGTTCTATTTGTCTGTCTGCCTGTGAGCAGGGTTTCTCAAAAGTTATGGATGGATTCAGCCGAAATGTGGTGGACAGGTTGGGTGTCTGCGAAGGATGAACTTTCCGGTCTTGGTGAATATCCGGATCCCATTATTTTTAAATGTTTCTTTTTAAAGTGTTCTTCAATATTGAGAGATAAGGCCAAAAACGATATATGGCAAGAATATCTCAAAAGTTGTGGACAGATTAGGATGAAAGTTAGTGGTCAGGTTGGTTCTCTGTCAAGAATTAATTGATTCCATTTTGGTGAAGATACAGATCCAGATTCGAGATTTTTAAATTTCTACTCGCCACCGAAGGTGGACGCCTGTCTATTTGATTGTTGTCTGTGAGCAGGATATCTCAAAAAGTTGTGGACGGATTCAGATGAAAGTGGGTGGACAGGTGGATTGTGACAAGGATAAATAGATTAATTTTGGTGAAGATGCGAATCCGGATCCGGACGGCGGTGTGCACTCTACCAATGCCTTCTGTTTTCATTCTGTTATGTCCTGGTCCGTTCTTTGTTCTCGTCTTACGCAAGCCTCAGCTGCATACAAAAAACAGTCGACACTCTTCAACGACATTATTTATTGATATTTATCTTCCAGTTGAACTTTATTTCCATAAAATATTTTTTAAAACATTGAACATGTATTTTGCAGCATAAAAAAAAGAGAGTGTGGCTACATTCCAGGTACAATGGAAAATCATCTCCACTTGGCTTCCAAAGCCAAACAAAACCTGCATGTACTCTCTTGGGTCAAATACTTTGTGCATTGTCATTATAGCAAACAATACTGTACATTTTATTATGCAGTTCATTGAAGAACTCTCCATTTTGAGCATGGCCTTCTGCACTTTTTGGTATTCTGAAAACCTTTTCATAAATCGAGCATTTGTATGGATTTCGCTCAGGTGAATATTCCGATATCTCTTTCAAATTAAAAGATTCCAAAAGCCTTTATTACAAACAGCACACTTGTATGAATTCTTGCTGGTGTGAAATTTCAAGGGCATCTTCAGATAAGTCGAAGTCGTGAAGGCCTTTTGACAAATGGAACATTTATTTGGCTGCTCGCTCATGTGCATGACTTCATGCCTCTCGGAGTGCTCGAATCGGCAAACGACTTTTTACAGACGGAACAGTCGTACGGCGTCTCACCCAGTGATTTTCTCATGCGGCTTTTAGTTTGTATATTGTCCGGAAAGGCTTTTCACAAACGGAACATTTGTGTGGTTTTTCACCCGTATAATCATCTCGTGACTCTTTAAATTAGGAGCGATCCTGAAAGCTTATTTACAAGTCAAGCACCTGTATGGTTTTTCACCTGTATGATCAGCTCGCGTATGTTCAGAGAAGATGACTCACAAGGCTTTTGACAAACGGTGCATTTGTGAAGTTTTGCCTTTCTGAGACTGGTGACACTTTCCTTCGACAATTAGATATATAAAATCTCTTTCTGAAACAGGATTCTCGGATTGTTTCACACCTGGGTAGGTACTCGCGTGTTTAAATTTTCTTCTGCGATTTATGACACCAGAACAACTGTTAAACTTGTTGTTCACCGGATATGATCCGTGGTGCTTCTTCTTTCATGCTGTTTCGAAGCGACCTGATTGCGCAAACACTGGGGCCGGCTTGAACAGAACTTTTCACCATGGATCGCCAGACTCTCTGCAACAACAATCCACAAAAATAGACAATAGGTTTTGATGAAACAAAGACTCTTCACACTTGCAAGGTGTTACAATGCACGTGCACTTTTATCCGATTGTACCGCGAGCTGCATTTGAATCATTTCTCGAGTGAAAAGTCAAGAACTTATCCACTACATATATATAGCTCCTTAAATTGTTACTTTCCACCACTGATAAATAAGTTGACATGATCGATTCAAACATTCTGCAACAAGCACATACACACTCCCCCACAGACCGGTTGGAGAAAACAATCTTTCACCCAGACGTTTTGCAACAAGAAGGAAGGGGCAAGAAAACAAACATCATAAACACAAAATGTGCTGAAACAATAGGCAACAATCACAATCGGAGAGCTCATAGACACCTTCCTCATGCAGTCTTGACAACAACAAAAAAAGGACATGGGCCGGTCTGCATGTAGCAAATTCCATTGGCCATGATGAGGTTAAATGTAATATTTTGTCAAGTACTGCTGCTAAATGGAAGAGTTTTGAAAGCGTCAACAAGACGAGTTGTGTTCTACAGTGTTCAAGTAAATAATTCAAATGAAATAAAATACAGATTTTAAAGGTTGGAGAAGAAAAACAAACTTTTATCGGAAGTTGACCCCATTGATGCAGCGTCTTTTGCGCCACCTTATCCAAACGTTACA
>CM068968.1:41528119-41541296 GCA_035128595.1 Eptatretus atami
CTGCGTGCGTGGGCGGTGCGACAAAAGGACGACACCACCATTTTGCCACGCGGGTTGTTTGACCTTGGGCGCTCGAATCCGTTGACATCGGCTTGTCACGAGCTGCATTCGTGCCTTTGACACTTTTCCTCTCGTCCATGAGGCATCACCAGTACTCTGTGTCTTGTCTGCATGTTTGTCTGCATGTTGTCTAAGTTTATCTCGCTAGGGTTCCCTTCGAAACCCGTAGCTCCCTAGTTAAGCGCGGATTATAGATTGATTATAACATTGTCGTGAATGTTTGCTTGTGTCGTGTTCCCTGATGTGTCCCCATAAATTTGGTTGATTCGTATGAAAGTTGCCGCATTGAGTTTATTCGTGCCGTGTTGAGGAACGATCCGCTCGATTTGTATATAAAACCCAAACGGGCTACGGACGGCGCAGACTACGCTCGGTCTCTGACAAATCCAGTCTGTATCCGGGGTCTATTTTCCCCAACTGGTACGGCCCAGGTGTACGTTGGTATCGTGATCCGAGGCACGTGACCCGAGGCCTGTGCCGAGCCAGCCGGCGTTATAACCCCGGAGACGGCGGTGCTGATAAGTGATGCCGAATCTTCAACATTTGGCTGTCCAGAGCGGGGTGCGAATCCCGACACCGCCGAATGTTAACAATAAATATATATATATACATAATATATATATATATACTGTACATATACATATATATATACATGTATATATGTATATATATAATATATATATATATATAATATATATATATATATATATATATATATATATATATATCGTTGTGGCCGAGGATCGGGTGAGGAGAACACAAGGGGGAGAAGCTATCTCGGGTTCCCACCAAGCTCCCCAGAATTGCAGGCTGTCACACACGGATAATTCCGTGACGCGGCGGGTCGCTAACCGACCGTGAACGCCAATAATTCAACCACGTGACTTAGGGTCCTCCATCTAGTTTATCCGGTTACCTAAAAAATATCACGTGATCTAATTACTGGGGGCACGCCCTCGTACGCTTGTCCGAACCGGATCACTTTACCGGATCAGATGCAGACAAGCAACACTGCCAAGGACGTACCGGCTAAAAGGAACGGATCATTTGGAATAAAGTCCCGGCTAGGCTCGGATACGACCATGCTGGATCAATGAAAGAAAAGACAAAAACGAGCTGGAACATTTCTATGAAGGATTTATTACAGGCAGCAAGGAAAGATATGTTGGCACAATTAATTGAGTTATTGTTGTATGTAAGCAGGTGTGTAAGAAATCCAGAAATCCAGCAGTCCCCGTCCCGTGTCTAATGGGTGAATAAATGTACATGCACTATGCGTTATTTTGATAGTCAGGGTTTTCTTTTATTTTTACACCACCATCAACTACAACAACACGCCTTCACCTCGCTTCCTCACACCGACGCCATTGTCTGCGTGCGTGTCAGCATGTATGTGGGCGGAGCCCACGCAGAATAATGTTCCTCTGCCTGTTTGGTGAGCGGAGTTCAAGAGGAGCCTCGCGACGTCACCACGCCCCCGGGCCAATTGACGGACTTGCGTGCGTTTTGGCCAGTGACAGGGCGACGAGCGATTCTGCGTGCCAAAACCGTCCAGTGAGGAGAGCGGGGAGGCGGAGGCGTCCCCCCCCCCCGAGACAGGGTGAATAAGGGTGGGGCGCGATCGGACCACGGGAGCTTGAGCTTGAGAGATCGTTCCTCCGAAAGCACCGCAAGGGGTGCGCGCCGTCTCCCTGTCGGTGAACTAGCGAGTGTTTGAGATAGTCGATGACCATCGAGCCGGCAAGGTTTGGGTCATTCTGACGGGCAGGTGGAGCAAGTGTGGAGTTATCAGCCCTCGCTTTGGCGTTCAACTCAAAGACTTGGGGAAGTGGCGAGAAACCTGCGTTCTCGACGGTTCGGGATACAGAGGAGAGGTTTGGTTGGCGCACGAGCGCTGCGCGGAGCTCGGGAGGCCGCTCGCGGCTCGCCGGTGTCTGGATTCTGCTCGCGTCTCGCTGGTGCATGGTTCGAATGGCTCGCCCAAACCACAGTGGACAGGTCCGAGTGCAGGTTGCTCTGGTCTTCAGCTGGTACTGGCGGCTCAATAAAGGCTGTGGCCACCGGTTCTTGGGTGTACGTGTGTGTGTGTGTGTGTTTGTGGTGCCAGTCATTTAAGTAGCAACTGTTAAGTGCCTTGTACATAAATTGCCTTGCATCTCTATATTCGGTTAACTCTGCCTTCTTGCGTGCTCCCCTGCCCCATTTATAAATAAATATCTCTTGTTAAATGTATCAGTTCGTTGCTGTTTCCTTCCATTGGCTTAGCGTGACGCGTGTTGGAGAGTTAGCAGGCCGTCGTTGCCGCCGTAAGGGGACATTTGGACCGACGGATCTCGGTGATCATCCGCTTGGGTCACACACAGTTCGAGCACGCTAGCGGCTCGTTCCGTACGAGCGCCATCGAGGTGTGAATACTCGGTAAACTCGCCACGTGGAGCTCTAGGTATTTTGAGGATTGGAAAATAACCCTGTACCAGCGTGGTGTAATTATTGACGATTCACGGTCCGGTGAGGGACCCGTACTTTGTCGGAGTTTTCCGAAAAGGTACGATCTTAAATTCCGGTGTTCGGTGGAGTCGACTCTGCAGCTCCATCTAGCGGTCGTGCTCACAGCCAATACCCGGCCCGCAATAATTACCGTAAACGCGGACGTCGTTGAAGACAATTCCTGGTATCCCAATGTTTGTGTTTCTTTCTCTCTCCAGTCTCACCTTCCCCCGTTCAGCGATGCGATGGGTTTCAGAAAGCGATGTGTTTCGGACACAAGATTTTGATGAAAACACCGAGTTTAGGCATTCAGCTTTCACGTGCGGTATCAGGAGTGCGGCCATTTGAGGTAAGGGAGGGATGGAGAGGGAACATACACCAGAAACAGATTTGATTCGACGCCACCAGGATTTGGAGGAGGGAGAGAGGTTTGAGAGTTCAGACTTGAGCCTTGAAAGATGTTGTTTTCTGGCTCTCCTGAAGGCAGAAACACACTTGTTCCGAGCTTTATGGAAGGAACTGAGATTACCCTCAGTTGGGTTTGCTTTCCATGAGGCAAAGGCAAGTTGTTTCAGGACAACTGCCTCGCCACAAGCTTCAGTGAACCATGGGCGGGAGGAAGGGTAGGACAACTGAAGACGAGAGGGATCAATTTGTGACTGTACTTTCTTAACTCTGCACTTTCTTAACATAAATCTGTACTTTCTTAACAATCATCTTGAGGAAGTTCAGTCATTCAAACTCCTGGGTCTATCAGCGATGATATTTCTTGGGTAAACCACATTTCAAAGTTGGCCTCCAAATCCAACTGCACAACCGGGCACCCCCATTGTACAAAGTACTTCCTTGGCACACCTGAACTCATATTCCCCATCAAGGCCTTAATCCACAGCTTGATGGAGTCCTGCTCTCCCCTCTGGGCTGGCTCTCCTGCCTCACATCTTGCTCAGCTTGACACCATCAAAACCAAGGCCTTTAAGATTATTGGAATCTCCAGTTATGAAGTTGAGTCTATGGGCTTGTCACTTCACCATAACAGGTCGATGTCTCTATTTTCGAGAAATAAAGAGCTAAAAAACAAAGGTGGGAAGGTCAGACAGTTTAACAAACAGCCATGCAAAGCTTTTAGTGATGCCTCAAGCTTCGTACCTATTGACTCACACCATGGTGTTTAGAATTGACAAGTAACGTAACTCCATTATCAAGTGGATTTTGTAACCCAGGCTAAGTCTACACCTTACCTCCATCTGATGGGACATCCAGATTCGTAATCCCAATTTCTGCAAACTTTTTTACGAGGACAAGGCCAGTTGACGGTAATGGCCCACAATTCAGAAGGTTCTTTGGATGATAACATCATTGAAATCCTTGACAGCAACCATGCGGTGAGGCTGTTCTAGCATAGGAGGTGGCCAGGTAACGGGCCATCCATCCATCGGGACCATCCCTGCCGCAGAGCGTTGGTGCTGCCTAAGCAATCTCCTGGATATTGGGCACAATCCTGGATGAGTCGCCACTCCAGCAGGATACCAGCAAGCTGGTACTTTTTTGCCGACCTTGGAAGGATGACAGGCTGAATCAACCCCCACCTGGTATTAATTCAACAGCCAAGGCAGGATTCGAACTCAGGACCCAAGGATCCCAAGGCCACCCCTCGAGCCATTAAACCAACACCAGGCATAAGTAACATGCAGAGAAGTTGAATACTTGGTGTGGTTGTCACATTATGTTTTTATTTTAAGTCATGTTGGCATCTGTATTTTGAACAAAGACATGTACTGCAGGGTTTTGATTAAAACACATGTACTGTGGGGTTTTGGATTGTCTCACACGGAAGATGCTCACCATCACAGCCAAGAGGAACAATTGATGTTGAAACGACGAATGTTGTCATCATTGGTAAGATATTATCGGTATGCCATCGTGATGAAAATTGAGACGGCATGCTGTTGAAGTGATGGGGACTCACTCCTATGAAGGGGTCCATTTATATGACCATACATTCTGGCCCTTCAGGGTTAGGATGTGTGTATTTGATTGACCATGTGCTTCAGCCTTTCAGCTGAGGGGCATGTGTATGCCAACGGGACAGTCTTGTTGGACTGTGTGCTTTGGTCATGTGTCAGGGTGCAAGTCCCAAGCCTAAATGTTTTGATTTTTATTTTTTGTTAAAAAAGGCACCTTCGTAAGAATAATAAATAACTCCAAAACTGGATAAGCGGCTCCGTTTGATGTTTAACTGATGTTAAGCATGTAACATTTGTCTGTTTGACAGTTTCCGGGCCGAGGCCTCTGGATTGGTGCTTTGGTGCAGAACTTTATATCCATCGGAGATCGGGGAGCGCTTGTCACGCTCCACACATTCGATTTACCCGCTGATCGCATCATGTGCCTTCTGGTTGATTGGTTTGCATTAGTGGGAACAATTGTCTGGGTAGCAGATGGATGGTTTGTTCTTTGCGGATTCTGTGGTTTTACCCTGCGAGACATTCCATAGCCAATGCTCACCCTTACAGCCAGGAGGTACAATTGACATAAATACACATGTCCATCCATCGGGCCCAGACTCCGTACAGAGTGTCGGTGCTGCCAAAACAGTCTCCTGGGCTATTTCACAATCCTGGATGGGTCATCACTCCGACACAGGATACTCAAATGGCTCAATCATCCCATCAAGCTAGTACTCATTTTGCCGACCTCGGAAGGATGATTGGTTGAGTCAACCCCACCTGGTATTAATTCAACAGCAAACAGGATTTGAACTCAGGACCCATGGATCCAAAGCCCACCATCCTAACAATTAAGCCAACACCCAAGCATAAAATACACATACAAATACATATGCATATATATTTGTATAAGATTGGGGACCCAATACAACTGGTGATAAATGTTCGTCTTTCGGCTGCTCCCGTTAGGGGTCGCCACAGCGGATCATCCGTTATGATCCGCATACTGATTTGGCATAGGTTTTACGCCGGATGCCCTTCCTGACGCAACCCTGGTCGCCTCTTATGACACAGGATAAGGATTGGGTTTCGCCATGATTCCAGGCTGCTCTACACCCTCTCATAGCATGGCCCAGCACAGAGCTCCCGTCCTCAAGCGATCCTCCAACCCAAGCCTCCGAGTAGCCGGATTACAGGCGCACGCCACTACGCCCGGTCCAACTGGTGATAAATCTGGAGTAGTTTATCATCATGCAAAGACTATGACCAATTTTACATTCGTGAAACTGGAAGAAATTTAAAACAATGGCTCGATGAACATGATAGAGCAATTAGGCTTGGAAAAGTGACCCAGTCAGCCATAGCACGTCATTGCCTGCAATCATAGCACGTCACACTCAACGAGAAACCCAACACTCACACAACCATCAATCTCATGCCAGCCACCCAGACATGAAACCAGCTTTTCGGGCCCGGCAACACAAAAACAACAAGCGCACACACATACAACACCAGATCACGTGTAAATAAAAACAAACAAAAAAGAGCAGAGCACCCATCAATGATGTGATTTGACGTATATTTTTGCTTTTGCAAAATAAAATTTTAAAAAGCACTCGTCTATTTGACCTTGAGCACCAGCACGTGACCAGAAATGAGCGGTCGTATCGAATAAAAATCAGACAAGTGCCGAGGCTCGGGGTCTATTGTGCCTGAGGGAGCCAGCTGTGAAGCTGTGAAACATCACCTGAGACCGGGTCTGCACTCGCTTTTTTGCTGAAATTAGCGGAGTTGATCTAGTTTTTTAAACTTTTGGTTGGAAGCACCGTCTCTTTAAAAAAAAAAAAATAATTATATATATATATAATATATATGTCAAAACATGTGTGATGAGCACTCCGCTGATACCCATTGGACAACAGTCCACACCAAAGCGTTGCTCTTTGGGTCTGAGACCTGGTGTGGAAACATAATATGCATCCTTTTTGTTCAAAGGTTCAAAGGCATCCTCGGGCCAAAATTTTAGTCGTTGCACCGATTCAAGCAGAATGTCATGTTGAAGCTAATTATGAATAGCGTTTGACAATGATAAAAATACGAGTCAATAAAATGGAACATCACACACTTTAGTCTGAAAATAAAAAATTAAAAAACCTTTATTGTTTGAACATTGCAGGTTCGACATGAGATATCAATATAATCCAAAACGATGTCAAGACAGGTCATTTGTTGGCAAGGACTTCATATACTGTATGGAATGCAACCACAAGTAAAATAACAGAATTTACTATTACTAGAGTACTACTGCAACTGCTACGACTACAATTAATTCCAACATTTTGCGGAGTTGCCAAGGGAGAAGTCTGGTCCAAAACTTTCTCAAACTGTCTCACCTTGACATTTCGACTGGATCCCTAATGTCGTGTCCATTCGAGGACGGCGCACTTTGGAATGGGGAATTAAACCTGGTCAGACAGCGCCATACCTATGTACCATCCTTTTGCACATTGGAACAGCATTGTCAATGAAATCCAGTTTTATTTTATAAAATTATTTCTGTTGTACATGAGTTGTTCAATACTATAATTTAATCTTTCTTCATTGGAATTTCAGATGCAAACGTCCAAAACCGAAAAAAAAAATTTTGAGAACCACACAAGCAATTTTTTTCACCTAATTGTTCCCAAAAAGGAAATGCGTTTCCATTGTCTTTGATTCCCTCTTGCGTGTGACAAATTACAGCTCACAGATCTACGTCTAAGTTTGGCAGCCAAGTCACAGCACTTTCTGTTAGATGAATTGCCCTACATCCTTCATCAAATTTCTGTAGATGACACTCATTCACAATGTGATGAATAGTCTGATCTGGATGAGCACAGTCATGTGCGGGGCTGTCTTTGAAATTCCATTTGTAGAGGTGGTGTGATATCCTTGCATGGAGAGTACGGATCCTGTTGAGCGCAGACCATCGATTCCGGGGAGGTCGAAACCCGGAGGCTCTTCTGTCGGATCACTCACCGGTATTTGCAATGTTGTTGCTGTCCAGAGATTACGTCACTTGTCCTTTGTATTAAACCCTGCACCACTAAAACATTTGCAGTCCCAGAAATGTTTGGTGACTTGAATCGCATTTGATGTAAAAAGCCTTGTGCAATTGTAGGAAGGAAATCATTTTCTCCAAGTCCTCATTCTTCACACTGCTTTCAAAATGATTGCAGCAGCTTTGAATTTTGTCATTTTTTGAATTTTGAATAATGGTGGTCACTCGTTTTTGATTACATTTTGAGCATGGATATGAAATGTCCTTGGAAACACAAGAAATTGAGTTTTTAGACGTTGTTCCTCATAAAAAAAAACCTTCTCGATGTTTTTTTTGTTGTTGTTGTTGATGTTTTTTAAAAATAGAATTGCATACGTTCAGGTCTAAAAAATAATTCCACACTATTCACGAGAGTTGTCTTGCATTGTCCAGATATTAACATCGAAAACAGAAGTGTGTCAAATGGAATGTGCAGACTCGCTCTTATTACATCAATGCAAATGCTAATTATGCACTACCAGGTATATTATATAATGATGGATGGAGGTATAGGCAGAATGAGCACATTTTTTTTACATTATATACAAGGCTCATAGTGGGCATTAAGTGCATATTTTGGGATAAGTGGTCCTCTGCATTGTCCACGAGGGGCTGGTTTTTCTGAATTGGTGGTAAGTTCGTTAAGGATGTCTTGTGCATGTGTCCCTTGTGGCTGAACCAGGCGAGGTCACGTACCCACGTGGCTCCCATGTTAGAACCATTTAAATGCTGTATCGGTGCAAATTTTGTTCTTTGGTGCATTGCTAACCCGTCCCACATGATGGGGTGCATCATGTACGTGCGTGTCCAGGACATAACGTTTGTTTTTTTGAAACCATGTCATCAAATATGCAACAAACCTTTATTAAGAGAATATGGAGAACACCGATTAATAAAATGTACTTTCTATTCTTTTTAATCCGTCTCTTTGTCTGAAAGTTTAGTTTGAGCACAAAGCAGATGTGGACGGACTTTGCATTTTGGGATGCTTCTAGTTTATCCTTTCAGTTCATCAGAAATTATTCGGCTTGTTTCAACAACTTGCTGCATCAGGACCCTTCAACAGCATTAGCTGACAGATCCTAAAATGCAGAGGCAATGGTTTTGGCTTTCACTGCAAAGTCATTTTCACAAGTGCCAAAACATGACAAAAGTGCCCTTAGATGAACTCTCGATATAGGACTTTCCAAATAGACGATCGTCCCAGATTCAGCCACGCATGGACAGAAACCCTTAGTAGTAATGGCGATCGGTGCATCATACATTGTGCGTACGGGAGGACGATCAATATGTAGGCCTATATGTATTGAAAGTATCGAGTGAATTAGTCTTCGAAATCTTTCTTTAATGCCGTGATGTATCTTCAATTTCGTTAACCACTATGGCTCACCGAGCTCATATATACATTTAATGTATCATGTGAATTGTTCGAGAATTATAATGCGTTCACCTCTGCCGAGAATTAAAGTGATGGAGTGAATATAGAATGCAGCTTAGAACTGCTGAGAGGAAAAACAACAAAAATAATACGCCCCGATATATATATATCGGGCGTATAAAAAGCAGGGAAAGTAAAAAATAACCTTCACAAGCCCTTAAATAATCAGCTTTAAAAAGAAATCTTGACATTATCCCATCCCTCAACGAAAAAAAACAAAATCAGGACAATCGGCCTGTATTAACGATAGGAAGGAAAGTTACCGCGTACAATGAGAAAATGAATACGGGTAATTTTATAACCTCCAACCATTTGAGGATTTGGCGGCTGCTCCAAGCAACAAGTTATTCAGCCCGGGCTGGCAAGTCATAGAAATACAACAATTCCTCCGATCACCATCTGTGTAGCATGAGAATGATCCGCTCTTGCATTGATTGATTCATCCGGCAGCGAAGCATTGCGGAAATCACTGGTTAACAAGGAAATTTGATGCAGAAAGCCATTTGGCCCATTTTGCCTGCAATACAACAACGCCGATTAAATAAATCCGTCAAGCTAATCATTTCATTGGGGATAAGGGGAGGAGTGGGATAAGTGTGGCAGGTTCAGGAACATTGTTCTTCAGCAGGTTGACCAGATATTTCTGTTATTTCTTTACTGGCCTGAGGTTTATCAGGAGTATGTTGAACTTGTGTGGTTTTATATCCACGAGACTCCAATCTTCCACGGGAATGCTTCAGGATTTCGGTTCTCCCAAGACGGAGTTTTCTTCCAACTCCATCCTTGCCGAGTACAACAAAGTGACGGTGCACACCCCCGAGTTGTGGGTAGGCCCACCAGTTCATCGGGCAGTCATATTCTCCTTATACACTGTAGCACTCGCTGGTATGAACAGGAAATGGTAGGAATGCAACACCTCTCATCCAAAGATATTCTCATTTTTCCATATTTTCATGAGTCCAATTTGTTATCCAGTAACACAATTATGGTTCACCATTCTGGAATTATGCTCAGTTTGACTCTTTCATTTGAATGCTGCAAATTGTGTTAAAAAGACTATTTGATTCACCATAGTAATGGCAGGCTCAAAAGTGCCCCAATCACCAGAAGTAATGTAATGAAAGAAATGCACAGCGTATGCGCGAAAGGCATCGTTGGACGTTCTCGAGACATTAAAAAAGTTCCATATTAACAACAGCAGCTTCTTACAACTGATCCATGGGCTAGCCAAAACTTACAAAGACAAAGTGATCCATTCCATGCAACAGAACAAGTTTTCTCTGAACAATGATGAACAACCTGCTCAAACAATCATCGTGTTCTCATTGTACTTGTCAGCTCTTTCTGCCCTGATCAACAAAAGTTGTTATTCATCATTACCTCCACCACCGAAGGTGTGGAGTTGTGTTTCCACCCCTGTCTATCTGTATGTTTGTTTGTTTGAACAGGATATCTCGCTTGGTATGTGACAAGGACGAACTGATTAAGATTTTGGTGAAGATCCAAATCCAGATCTGGATTCGAGAATTTTTTAAGTTGATTTTTTTTACCATTGAGATATAGGGGAGTTGTGTTCTGCAGTGTTCAAGTATCGAATTCAATTGAAATAAAATAAAGATTTAAAGGATGCCGAAAAATAACTTTCCAAAAGTTTTCCGTCGTAGCTACAGGATCTTTACACCACCTTATTAACACGTTACATGAGTTATTTGTGCCTATTTGTGTCCTCCTTGACGACGTCTTAAAAAAACAGTAAGTTTCCTGTTTGGAATGATTTTCAATTTGTTTGACTGCCAGACAGGCAGACAGAGTACAAAAATAAAAAAAAAAAACATCTCACTCCACTCTGCACATGTGTGATCAGGAAGAATTCAGAGCCAAAGCACCTGCCTAAACTGTAGGTTCGTTTTCTGATTCATGTTCTGGAATAGTGTTCAAAAATAAAACATTCAATTGCAATCAAGTTGTTCCTCACATCATAAACCAACGTTTATAGCAACAGACAGACAGAAGTGAACCAATTGCCTAACCCCGTTTTCACTTCACACGCACAGGGTAATGGCAATAGCCACCTCGTGATACTACAGTTTGACAAACTCTGAAAGTGTCCAAAACAGTATGTCTGTAACTGAAAAATCGCCCAAATGTGGAATTCTTCATTGAATGTCATGTACACAGACGAAAGCCGTTTTCGGTGGAAATTTCGTGCCCCGACCTGTCCAGACGTGACAAAAGTAACCCAACGGTCACGGCTTGGCACGAGTATGAGCCTTACCACTTCTAGCATAATTGGTTGCAGTGTCGTCGTCTCGGTTTTCACACTCATTGGAGTGTCATGTCAGGTGGATTGTTGTCGTAATCAACTTCCTTTTTTTTTCCCTGGACGGGGATAATGAAGTTAGTGCAGATATGTCCATTACTTTGCGGCACGCTCTTCTGCCTTGTGTCGGTGGTTGTTCGAACGCAATGCATTTTTCATCACGCTAATGATCACTTCTGAATAATAAGTCTCAATTGCGTGCTTAAGCATTTTAGACCCCAATAATCATAATGGTGTTTCCACTTCCACTTTGCAAAACTTGCACTTGTCATTTGACCCAGTCCTGCATTTTCTTAAGTCTGTTTAATGCCTGGGATCTAGGTCATTTATTATTCATTCTCCATCAAAATAGGTTGGCCTCTTTTTTATTTGTTGTTTTAAACCATCAATTTTTCATCTATGCAAGTTATTTCAGTCTTTGCCCTTCAGTATTCCATGTCTTTTGGTTTGGATAATGTTTAAAACCTTTACCATAACAGACCATATGTAACTTCTCATTGGTTGTATTCTCCAGAGATATGGATGTTGGAAAGCAGAACAAGACCTTCCTGGGCCCAAAGTACCAGTGTTTAATATTTGTTTTTGTTCAAAGGCCAAGTTTTGATGTTTTCCAATTAATAATTGGAGACTTTTCTGGCATTTTTATTGCAGAATGATTACTCCAAGACTTGTTTTTTTCTGAGAAGGATTGTCAATGAACCTCAGTTTCCATTTGTTAGATAATTGTGGCAACCTAAGTCACATATTCCATAAGTTTAGAAATCACTTCTTTTGTTGAATTATATCTTTTGATTTCCTACGTTTGTTTTGGTACCAGTTCAGAATTTTGTTTTCTTTTTCCATGCTTCACTTACAAGTTTTGTCCCTCGTTTGGCAAGCATTTTGCATCCACGGCTAATCCTGCAAATGTTGACTGCAACCTCTTTCCTTTACTTGATGGTTAGTCTCGTGAAACACTTGCTTTTGTAAAAGGCTTTGTGGATAGTAAGCAGCTTCCTTTCTTTGGTGTCCAGTTATTCATTCCTCCTTGTGGCCACTTTATTATATTGCAACTGCAATGGAGAACCTGCACCACTCCACTGGCTCACGGCTTTGACTGTGTTGGATCAAGCACGTTTTGGATTTTGGATTAGCCGTGATCTGAACAGACATTTTGTTCCAATTCCCTCCCACATTCCTCTGTGGAAGAGTCTCACCGGTGTGAACGATTTCATGGTCCTTAAGCTCAAGGAGCACATGAACGTTTTTGTGCAAACCATGCATTTGTAAGAGTATTTGCCCGAGTGACTAATCTCACGTGACATAATATGAGACGACTTTATAAAGTCTTCGTCACAGTGGGGAATGTCTGTGGAATTTCCCTCCTGTGAATGAATTCATGCTTCCTTAGATTAGAAGAGCTCCTGAGCCTTTTTCACAAAAAGCACTTGTGTGGTTTTTCTCCCGTGGTATCATTTCATGCGTCTTTAGGTTAGAGTAGTATGTAAAGCATTTGTCGCAAACGAGCACTTGTGTGGCTTCTTTCCATGTGAATCATCTCGTGCGTTTTGAGATGGCAAGACTGGATGAAGCCTTTGTCACAAACGGAGCACTTGTGTGGCTTCTCGCTCCTGTGAACAAATTCGTGCTTCTTAGAATGAGAAGAGCTCCTGAAGCCTTTTTACAAACGGAGCACGTGTATGGCTTTCTGCCCGTGTGAATCATCTCGTGCTTCTTCAGGTTGGAGTAGTTTGTGAAGCATTTGTCACAACGGAGCACTTGTGTGGCTTCGTACCCAGGTGAATCATCTCGTGAGTCTTGAGATGACAAGACTGGGTGAAGCATTTGCACAAACGGAGCACTTA
>CM068968.1:41564393-41579972 GCA_035128595.1 Eptatretus atami
AGCTGCACATACTGGCATGCACCTACGGGCACGCACCTACGGGCCCGCACTAGTTTCTTGAAATATGTTGTTCAGCTCTTGTAAATCTCACGCTCTTACTTTTTTCCAAAAGGTCTGACTGGCTGGTGAACCATCCCATCCACATCGTTGGCAAACTGCATGAAGAAGTCGAGTTCCTCAAAACGTTGGGCCTCACTTACAGCCACAATCTCTTCACTAAACATCAAATCAGAGTTGGCCCCTCAAACCAGCTGCCAACTGGGCATCCTATGTTGTATGGGAGATCTAAGCAATCCTTCATTTGCATTTGTATGGTGTACTGCTCTCCTATTTGCGCTGGTACCCCTGCCTCGAATCCTTTACATCTTGATGTTTTGGAGAACAAGGCCCTCAAGATCATTTAAATCTTCTGTATCACAAAAATATATTTGGTCTGTCTTTCACTGCCTCCTTCCTGGTCCTGCATGCCCTTTTCACACACACCCCTCCCCTCCTTTTCCTTCATCCTTCCTCAGTTTTTTTCATAATGCCAATTCTGGTGAAACTCCAGGCTCATATCCACCAATTTGTTCTTCAGTCTGTTCAACCTCATTCTTATTTCTAGGGCTTCAATATGGCTGTTGACCTCTTTTTCTTCAGGTCATACTTCATCTATACTCATGATCTTCTCTACTGTCATTGACCCTCTGTCCAAATCTACCTCTTCCTTTCCAGATTATTGTGTTCAAGCCCAAGTGTTTGCATTTGGTTCCATTGGCATGTCATCCCCAGTTTTCTGTTCCTTTTCTTTCAGTTTGAAGTTGAGCTTGAGCTTGCTGTATTTGAGCTCGTCTCCAACTTGTTTACTTATGCGTGTTCCTTCTCCCCACTTTCTTTTTCTCCAAGTGTCCTTCCCTGCTGTTGGTGTGTTTCTCTGCTTTCCATTGTGCTCTAGATATTTTGTTCTGGCTCTTCCAGGAGCCTTGATTTTGCATACAAAACAGTTCAAAATCCCCCACGACCCAAAACGATTTTGGGTTTTGTACTTATGCAGGTTGATGAGGTTGTCTCTTTTATGTATCGCATCATCAGTCAAATAACTGGCTTCATCCCACCTCGTCATCTTCATGCTATGCCAATGACTATGACGGAAACATCCTGCCTCCACTGTACCTGCTCCACCTGCACAAAGCACAGGGTTAAGGAAACAATGTGCAAGTGCTTGAATAAATCTTATCGAGTCTGTATATCAAAAGGCACATCTACAGATTCATACCTCGTTTATATCAAGCAATTCAACAACAACAAAAATTAAATATGAGACTTGCCTGGTGAGGAACAGTTATTCAGAAGTTCAGGTTTCACCTTCACCTCTCTAGTAAATTCTGTAACTGTACAACGAAGTCCTAAATCAAACTCAACGCAACTCATCAAACAATTCTTATCATCAAGTATTGTCACCTTCAACTTGTAAAATGTTGTTTTATGGATTCTTACCTTGTGAAGGAGTACCATGTGTAGCTTCAGGTTCCACCTTCACCACCACAATAGGATCTGCAGAGAAACAAGTTCAGTTGGTTTAACTATAGTTGCTGCTACTGAAGTCATTGTACAAAGAGAGAGGGATATATATTTATATATAGGAAAATTACACGCGCAGACCAGGAATCGAACCCAGGTCCTCTGGTGAACCGTGCCAATGCTCTGCCATCTAAGCTATGCCAGTGACCCACCAGCTGAGCAACGCTATTCTCCCACACAGAAAAATGCCACTCTCTCCTCCGCTGCTTCTGGGACACTCACTGCCAACCATAGGAGCAGTGAGGGCTTGTCCACAAGAGGGTCTTCTTCCTCTCAGAATATATAATATATATTGTTGCGAATCGCGCCGTCGGCGTGCGATCGGCCACGTGACTCGAATCGCGACCGCCTCGCCCACCGGACGGACAATTCAGTCGTGACCCTCCCGGCTAACGCCGGGATCCAGTCACGGGTGGACCTTTCGGCCTCACCACAACCCAGTCCGCATTCTACCCGCGCGGAAAGGGTGAATCGCCGAAAGTCGATATACCTAAATACCCGCGCGCGTAACCTACCGAGGGATGTACCTCGCCACAGGCCGACTTCGGACACGATCCGCTTAAGCGGCTCGTTCCGGGCTAACGGGATAACCGAGCGGTGTTATCGTCGGCCTTGACGGTTCAGATTAATTATCGGGCGGCCCGCGCCACGACGAACCCTTTACTGAAACAAGATGGAGACCCAACGAAGGAAGGACGCAGCGACACGGGAAGAATTCAACAGACAAGCATTTATTTACAACGCGACAACGAATAGCACACATAAGCAAACAGTATTCAATATGCACATACATCAAATAAAAAACAAAAGAAGCAGAGCTACTACCGACTAACGCGACACACGGACCACTTACACAATTCTACTTCACGGACTTGGCGCGACACACACACGTTCACACAAAACCCCAAAAGAAATGGAAGTAGCGACTTCCCTTAGGTGCTGTCCTTGGCGCCCGTCCCCGCGTCGTGACTCCCCTCGAGCGCGGCCGGCAAGGCCTCTCGCGCGCGCCTGCCCGTACCGGCCTCTCGACGCCTTGACCGAGCACGACCGACAGGAGAGCACACGCCGAACCCGGAGCAGCAGGACGAGCGAGCGCCGAACCAGAGAAGCCAGCAGAGCAGAAAGAACCTCCAAGCAGAAGACGAAACATCAGACGAAGAAGAGAGAGAAGCATCGACGACGAAGAGAGGCAGAAGCATCGACGAGAGAAGGCAAAGCATCGACGACGAAGAGAGCGAAGCCTCAGCCGCCTCCGCCTCTTATACGCCCGGCGCCACGCCCCGTTCTCGGCTCCACCCTCCTTCGAGGCGCTTCGAGAAGGGGGCGTTCCCTCTCGTTCCTCCCACCTGCGGCTGTGTGGGGGACGAGGCGAAGCCGTTCGACGGCCTTCAACGCGCAAACCGTCGTACGTAGACCGCTGAGGATGGCGTTCGTTGGTGTAGGGTAGCGTGGTTGAGATGTGGCTGGTTGTGAGGGTGGTGGTGCTGGCGTTGTTAGAGTGGTGCGGTGGTTAGCGTTGTGTTGCGTTGAAGTGGGTTGGCGTTGTTGTTGTTGGTTGGCGGTTGTTGACGTTGAAGAGTGGTTGGTTCGAAAATAAAGCAGAACAGAAAAACGCCTAACTCAAAGTATCGCAGCCCGACTGAATCACATTAATTCCCTCTAGACAATGGGTTTGGGCTAACTACACATGTACTTCAGAAATACCTCACCTATGGGACCTTTATGATGTTTGCGAATTTCCACAGCCGTAACCAACTATTATATATATATATATATATATATATATATATATATATATATATATATAAAATGTATATGTATGTATTGTGAGTCTGACAGTTGTGAACCACCAGGGAAGAATGAAGCGCCAGCACATAGGATTAAGCTAGTTGTGTGTTCGTATTCTGCTTAGCTTTTAAGTATACAGTATACTGTATTTGTGTGGATAGATATGCATTGCGGATGTTAGCTTTATATTAGTACACGTTCTTTCCTTTCCACACTCTGGACTCAAACCATTCCGTGTGCAACACCACACACATCACAGCGTTTTTACATCCTTCCTGCTCACTTTAGCGGAGAATTTAGCACGATGGGCTCACCAAGCCCAGTCGAAGAACATCCTCACGGTTTCCCCTCAACGGGAAGTCGTCAATCATCACCATTGACAGATAAGCACAAACACTCCTGGAGCGGGGTCAAAAGGTCAGATACCGAAAAATGCAATTATGGGGAACATTTTTATACGTTTTAAGATGAAAATTTGTATATGCAATCAACATTGGGGGGCACGTGAAATGTCACGATTTTTTGGATTTGACCCTCTGGTTCATGCCCCAGGGGTTAAAACGGGTAAAAAAAACAAAAATTTAAACTCAAAATTTGATATTGGGTCAATTTCAACATTGTTCTAGATGGGACACATGGGGATTTGCGAAGGCATGCAATCCAGTTATTATTACGACTAGTACGGGCCCGTAGGGGCGGGCCCGTAGGTGCGTAAACGACGACTGGATTGGGGCATTATATTGGACCAACCGTATCATAACATGGCCATAACTTGGGAAACATACTCAGGTCCCCAGCGTCAATTGTGACGTCATATCAAACGAAGAAAGATTGTGTTGTCCTGTCATTGGCCGACAGATAAATGGCCGTAACTTGGGAACCACTTGTCCGATCGATATCAAACCTCGAAAAGGCACATCTGCGGGGCCCCGGCCTGGCAAGTTTCAATCAGATCGGACCGGCGGTCGTCGAGAAACGGCGGTCGCAGGCAGACAGACAGACACACACACAGAGATTGCTGGAATTATAGATAGATAATGATGATATAAAGAAACGTAGACTAATTAGTTATGGATTGTTAGCAGTTACCACAAGTGGTTTCTGAAATAACACTTCTTATCCAGTCATGAATAATACACCGCCATAAAAATTTAGCACTAGGCATAACGCCATAATGACATCCCAGATGTAACGCTGTACGACAACACTGCCATCGTGATAAATCCATCAACCCGACGCCGAGTGTCTAGCATTCAACCCGTCACCTATTAATCAGATTATATGGGTCATGTTATTCAACTGCCATGAGCCAAACGTCGGGACAGGTCGAGTACAGGACGCCAGGATGACGTACACGGTCGTAGAGGACAAGCTTAGCGCTAGATGCAATGCCATGACGACGTCCTAGCGAAAAGTGCATGACAGACAAGGAGAGGGGTAAATCATCCTCCATGACCTCACTCTTCCATATGCATCAAAAACACACATGGCGAATTCAAATTTGGGATGAAAATGTCATCGCACGTATCGTGACGAAGAGAATGGCTGCGTTTTGTTCGGCGAAGAACCCACGAGCTAGTTTTCAGGTCACCCATGTTGTAACAAGCAATCACACCAAGTCGGGATCCTCGGGTCGTGAGTTCAAGCCCCGTCGGCCGCTGAATTAATACACCAGGGGGTTGACTCAGCCTGTCATATCCTTCCGAGGTCGGAGAATGAGTACAGGCAGTTTCAGTGTGTGCTACTGGTAGAGGGGCACTGCATCAGCGACACAGTTGCGCTTCAAGAAATGATAGCTACCCCGGCAGCTAAGCTGTTGTAACAAGTCGAGTTTTAGCCCCAAATTTACATCAAACACATCAATATGCTTCCTTTGTTGTTTTTTCCAGAAGTTTATCGAGTTAGGGACAGTGACAATTCAGGGAGTTAGAGGGTGGAAAACTTATGGGGAATTCGTTTATGTTGGAGCTTTAGAACAAGCCTGTGCAAGTAGATCAATGGGAAGCTGGCAGGATGACTTGGAGGTACGCACACTCGTACCTGTCGGGATGACTTGGAGGTACGCACACTCGTACCACTGTCGGGATGACTGGAGGTACGCACACTCGTACCTGTCGGGATGACTTGGAGGTACGCCACACTCGTACCCTGTCGGGATGACTTGGAGGTACGCACCACTCGTACCTGTCGGTGATGAACTTGGAGTACGCACACACTCGTACCTGTCGATGACTTGGAGGTACGCACACTCGTACCTGTCGGATGACTTGGAGGTACGCACACTCGTACCTGTCGGGATACTTGGAGGTACGTCACACTCGTACCTGTCGGGATGACTTGGAGACGCACACTCGTACCTGTCGGGATGACTTGGAGGTACGCACACTCGTACCTGTCGGGATGACTTGGAGGTACGCACACTCGTACCTGTCAGGATGACTTGGAGGTACGCCACACTCGTACCTGTCGGGATAGCTTTTGGAGGTACGCACACCTCGTACCTGTCGGGATGACTTGGAGGTAACGCACACTCGTACCTGTCGGGATGACTTGGAGGTACGCACACTCGTACCTGTCGGGATGACTTGGAGGTACGCACACTCGTACCTGTCGGAGATGACTTGGAGGTACGCACACTCGTACCTGTCGGGATGACTTGGAGGTACGCACACTCGACCTGTCGGGATGACCTGGAGTACGCACACTCGTACCTGTCGGGATGACTTGGAGTACGGCACACTCGTACCTGTCGGGAATGACTTGGAGGTACGCACACTCTACCGTCGGGATGCACTTGGAGGTACACGCACACTCGTACCTGTCGGGATGACTTGGAGGTACGCACACTCGTACCTGTCGGGATGACTTGGAGGTACGACACACTCGTACCTTGTCGGGGATGACTTGGAGGTACGCCACACTCGTAACCTGTCACCGGATATGACTTGGAGGTACGCACACTCGTACCTGTCGGGATGACTTGGAGGTACGCACACTCGTACCTGTCGGGATGACTTGGAGGTACGCCACACTCGTACCTGTCAGGAGTGACTTGAGGTACCACAACACTACTCGATAGCGCCTCCGGGTTTCGAAGCCCGACCCAGATATTAACTTCATCCCGAGTGCTCACAGACAGATGATTCATCAACGATGGACGTTATGGACGTTGAACTCGGCGTCCTGTCTGCCGGCATTAGTTGATGGATGTAAAAAGACCTCACGGCGTCCTTCATGAAGAGTAGGCGAGCTATCGCCGGCACCATGAACAAATCACAAATTCCTTATTACATTTTAATCACATTCAACTCCATCAGATGTTAAACAATCCTTAACGTGCACGAGAGGACCCCGTTACCTGGTCCCAGGTCCGTCCCGTCGCCTCCATCACGAAGGTTCTGAACGTCCAGGATCCTGAACCCGCAGATCCCAGTAGCTCCTCCCGGACCCCCTCTGGTCCCTCCATCAGAGCCCGACTTGGAGTCCGAGGAGCTGGGATCGTGGGCGCAGCTCGGGGGGTCTCTGTCCATGACTACGAGAAGAACATCATGTTGGTAAGGATCGCCCGTCTCCAGGTGTCAATGGTGGAGACCTTCACAGTGGGTACCGCTTTGGTGGCACCTGCGTCTCGTGAGGACAATACCGGGTAAGTTCTCAACCTGTCATGCGTTTTACGGCGCATCAAAAAGTAACGTAAAGGCCGCGGGCGTCAACTGTCAAATACCGGAAGTAATAAAAAAAAAATTTCACGAACTCCAAACGTCTCTGAGATTTACTTGAATCAAACGTTTTACAAAGAACACCACAACCTACTTTTAATGAAAGAAACCCGAATGTGAATCTCGTGTTACATTTGAGATTATTTTATATATATATATATATATAAACAAAAAATAGCCCAATGTTGAGAGAGGGATAGAAGGAAAAATGCTGTCTCAGCTTTAATATACAATCAATTTAAAGGGGCGTTTCTTAATGACGTCACCGGTCGCTTGTCACGAAGGACGTGTTGGTTGCTAGGCAACCGCGAAGCCACGTCCCTCAGCTCTGTTGTGTTTACGAATGACTCCAAATCCGTAACTAGTGTAACTTATAAACGTCTGAATGATTAACTTTGAGTTGTGTCGTCATTTAAATGGACCGAATAAATTTGTAAACAGCGGGGGTTTGATCGAGACGAAGGAACGAGGTTAGAATTACATTCGTATGCATCAAACCTGCTAAATTTGAGTTTTGATTTTAAAAGGATTATCAGTGCTGTTTGAAGATGATTAAAAGAAGTTTATTCGAATGTTTCCCTTTCGAGAGATTGCTCAATGGAAGTACCTGCGATGCAGGGAAACTCACGTGAGCTCGACTGGGAGATGAACGGAGGGAATGGTGAGACTTGGAGGGGAGAGAGAGAGAGAAGAGAGTGAACACAAACTGTTGGGATAATAAAGGGAGTGTCTTCAACGACGTCCGTGTTAGGCGTATATAACGGGTGCGGGTTGAGTTACTAGTCGAGTTGTGAACACTCACGACCTTCTTATCTTCACTGTGTAAGTGCTCCCACCCTTCTGTGATTGAACTTTTCCCGCAATTTTCCCGTGAAGGTTCGGGAATGGTCCGCTCCCTCCTCGGTTCTTTGGTCAGAACACCTTCCTTAAGAACACCGTGGAGATGGATAAGTATATTATCCCTTATCCCTTCTATGGCCTTTCCCCTAGCCCCCCCCCCTCCCCTAATCATTCCAAGAAAAAACAGATAAATGAAGCCTCATGGAGTTGCTCAGGATGTGATAACATCATGAAGATGGTGTCTCAGCACCGCAAGCCCTCCATTGAGATGGATCTCGGTCTTGGCACCATGAGTCAACCTTTGACATGGATCTCGATCTCGACACCATGAGCCCTGCATTGAGATGGATCTCAGCACCATGTGCCCTGCATCGAGATGGATATCAGTAGAATGAGCCCTGCATTGAAATGGGTCTCGGTCTCGGCACCATGAGCCCTGCTTTGAGATGGATCTTGGTCTCGGCACCATGAGCCCTGCATTGAGATGGATCTCAGTATTGGCAGCATGAGTCCTGCATTGGGATGGATCTTGGTCTCAGCACCATGAACCCTGCATTGAGAAAGATCTTAGTATTGGCAGCATGAGCCCTGCATTGAGGTGGATCTTGGTCTGAGCAGCATGAACCCTGCATTGAGATAGATCTCAGTATTGGCAGCATGAACCCTGCATTGCGATGGATCTCAGTCTTGGCAGCATGAACCCTGCATTGAGATGGATCTCAGTCTTGGCAGCATGAACCCTGCATGAGATGGATCTCAGTCTTGGCACCATGAGCCCTGCATTGAGAAGATCTAGTCTTGCGACATTGAGTCCATGCATTGAGATAGATCTCAGTTTGGCACCATGAGCCCTGCATTGGAGATGGATCTCAGTCTTGGCCCATGAGCCTGCATTGAGATGGATTCAGTCTTGGCAGCATAACCCTGCATTGAGATGGATCTCAGTCTTGGCAGCATGAACCCTGCATTGAGATGGATCTCAGTCTTGGCAGCATGAACCGCCATTGAGATGGATCTCAGTCTTTGCAGCATGAACCCTGCATTGAGATGGAGATCTCAGTCTTGGCACCATGAGTCCTGCATTGAGATAGATCTCAGTCTTGGCAGCATGAACCCTGCATGTGAGATGGATCTCAGTCTTGGCAGCAGAACCTGCATTGAGATGGATCTCAGTCTTGGCAGCATGAACCCTGCATTGAGATGGATCTCAGTCTTGGCAGCATGACCCCTGCATTGAGATGGATCTCAGTCTTGGCAGCATGAACCCTGCATTGAGATGAATCTCAGTCTTGGCAGCATGAACCCTGCATTGAGATGGATCTCAGTCTTGGCAGCATGAACCCTGCATTGAGATGGATCTCAGTCTTGGCAGCATGAACCCTGCATTGAGAATGGATCTCAGTCTTGGCAGCATGAACCCTGCATTGAGATGAATCTCAGTCTTGGCACCATGAGTCCCTGCATTGAGATAGATCTCAGTCTTGGCAGCATGAACCCTGCATTGAGAGATGGTCCTACAGTCTTGGCACGCATGAGCCGCTGCATTGAGATAGATCTCAGTATTGGCACCACTAGTGGCAGGCCCGTAGGTGCGTGCCTGTAGGTGCGTGGCCCGTACAAACGTGCGTGGCTGTACATGCAAAAAAAAATAAAAAAAAACTTTCAAACGGAATGAGGAAGAATGATATCAAACTTTGAAAAGGCACATATTCAGGTCCCAGCGTCAATTGTGACGTCATATGAAACGAAGAAGAAGAAGAATTGTGACGCCCTCCTCTTCGCCTCCCTCCTCTCGCCCCCTCTCTCGCCCCCTCTCTCTCCCCCCTCTCTCTCGCCCCTCTCTCTCGCCCCCACTCCCTCGCCTCCTCTCTCTCCCCCTCTCTTCGCCCTCCTCTCTTGCCCTCTGTCTCGCCCCCACTCCCTCGCCCCACTCACCCCTCTCACACCCCCTCTCTCCCCCCTCTCTCCTCCCTCTCCGCCTTTTCTCTCACCTCTCCTCTCTCCCCGTCTCTTGAATTGTGGGCTTCCCTCTCTCTTCGCCTATCTATAATTATAGATAGATAATCTATATAACTCTCTCCCCCTCTCTCCCCCTCTCACACCCCTCTCTCCGCCCCTCCTCTCTCCCCCTCTCTTGAATTGTGACGCCCCTCCTCTCTCGCCCCCCACTCCCCCCTCTTTCCCCCACTCTCTCCCCTCTCTCGCCCTCCTCTCTCGCCTTTCCTCTCTCCCCTCCCTCTCTCCCCCTCCCTCTCCCCCTCCTCTCTCCCTCTCTGAATTGTGAGCCCCCTCTCTGTCGCCGCCCCTCTCCCCCACTCTTTCCCCCTCTCTCCCCCTCCCTCGCCCTCCTCTCTCGCCTTTCCTCTCTCCCCTCTCTCACCCTCCTCTCTCGCCCCTCTGTAAATATATTCACAAATGTCTACCAAGCACAACAATTAATTCAAACCTTGGGAAAAAAACAGCTTTCAAACCCTTGGAAACGAGCTGCTTCCCTTTGCGGAAATTAAGGACTGGGAGGGAATTAAATTAATTGAACAATTAATTCAAACCTTGGGAAAAAACAGCTTTCAAACCTTAGGAAACAGCTGAAACGGAGGAGGAAGAACGATATCAAACTTTGAAAAGGCACATACTCAGGTCCCAGCGTCAATTGTGACATCAATTGTGACTCATAGCACCGTGTCTGTCATTGGTGGCTAATAAATGGCCGTAACTTGGGAACGTTGTCCGATTAATATCAAACCTTGAAAGGCACATACTCAGGTCCCAGCGTCGATTGTGATGTCATACCAAACGAAGAAGAAGAATTGTAACGTCAATCGTGCAAAAAAAAAAAATAAATAAATAAACATTAATTGTCACGTCATTCGTGACGTCATAGCACCATGTCTTGTCATTGGTTTGGTAAATAAATGGCCGTAACTTGGGAACCGCTTGTCCGATTAATATAAAACCTTGAAAAGGCACATCTGCGGGTCCCCAGCAATATTTCTGGCAAGTTTCAATCAGATCGGACTGGTGGTCGTCGAGAAACGGCGGTCGCAGACAAACAGACATACAGACACACAGACATACAGACAGACACACACACAGAGATTGCTGCTGCATCTCCTGCGATGAGGCTGAGTCTTTGGGCCTCTCACTCTCTCACCGCAGGCAAGTCGGTGGTCTTTCTGTCTTATATCGTCTCCTCTCCAGTCTAGCCCCCCCCCTGCTGTGTCTGCGATTTGTCCCCACCATATTTCCACAGGGCGCTCGAGGTCTGCCAACAACCCCCTTTTGGTAAAACTACCAAAATCACGAATCACTGCTCACCTTCACTCTTTCATTCCTCTTTTTTCCAGCCTTTGGAATAAACTCCCTCACTCTGTTCAATCCCATTATTTCCTCCAGGCCTTCAAAACAGCTGTTCGCCACCACCTCTTATCGTCTCCCATTCAAAACCTTGATCTTTTCTACCCCGTTAATCCACCCCAAACCCACCTCTTCAAATTCCCTGCTTTCCTTCCTGAAAGTCCCTGTAATATCCATCTTGTATACCCCATGTTCCCCTCCCCATCCCTCTCCCTTCCACAGATCTCCCAATGTCTCTGTTCCCCACTGTTTTGTCCTTCCCACTCCCGCCCCTCTTGTCTCAAGCCCTCCTCGCTGTGCGTTATGTGTTAGCTCTCATACGAGCCTCAACAATGCATACAATAAAAATAAATAAATGGAAGACCAAGTACTGCAGGTACAGTTCTGCATTAGAGTATCAGAAGGAACCCAAACAAGCAAAAAGCAAACATGAAGTATCAGGAGGAACCTGGATAGGATTCGGGATTCAGCTGCTACTCCTCCACCCTCAAACCCAACCAGGCACAGCCAAGTGAGTCTTTTTATTTTATTTTTTAACCCAGATCAAAAAGATTAAATAAATCTGGCTGCCAGCCATGTGTCTGATCAGGTTGAAATTTAAAACCTGTATTCCCCATCAGGACTAGATCATAATTGTGAAGTTTCACTTCGATTGATGAAGCAGATCAAGAGAAAAAAAAAAATTAAATTTTTTTGCTAATCCAACACGGCTGCCAGACTGTGTGACCTATCAATGATTCGTGAATACCCTGTTACTCCCAAGACTTGGAGAACATTTGTGTAAAGTTTCCCCTCAATCTGTCCAGCTGTTCTGGAGAAGAAGGAGGAGGAGAGATTGGGACCATACTCTGTGCAGAGCGTTGGCGCTGCTTGAGCAGTCTCCTTGGCTATTGGGCACAATCCTGGACGGGTCGCCACTCCGACACAGTATACCCGACACAGGATACCAGCAAGCTGCACTCATTTTGCCGACCTCGGAAGGATGACAGACCAAGTTAACCCCACCTGGTATTAATTCAACAGCTGAGCGGGATTTGAACTCAGGACCCTTGGATCCAAAGCCCGCCACCCTCACCATTAAGCCAACACCAGGCATGGAGAAGAAGATTTCTATAGGTTGTGGGTAAATCCAATATGGCTGCCAAACATGTGACCGATAATGTCATATGTGTGAACGTTTGTTCCACATGGATAGGCAGTCATACATGTAAAGATTCGCCTCAATCTGTTCAGCCATTTCAGAGACGATTTTTGAAGGTTTTTAAAAATAAAAAAATGGCTGCCGAACCACGTGACTGATGATGTCATCAATTTCTTTCTGTCGACCAATTTACCCAAGATGACCCTCAACATTTTTTAAACTGATCGGATGTAGCATTCTACTTATGCAATTATGATGTCATAACGAAGGCACGTATGACATGTTCAAAAATCACACTTATTCCCACGACGAGTAATTCACATGTGCCAAGTTTCATTTTTTTTTAACACGCTACAGTTTCAGTGATACATAGGCCACATTTTTCCTTTTTTCCAACATGGCTGCCACACCACGTGATCTATGGCATCATAATTATCATTGAAACATTCTACGTGAGTAGTTGCTCCTGTGGTGAAAATTTTGTGTCAATGCGATAAGCGGTTGCAGAGAAAAACCACACTCACGTTCTGTGTGGACAAACAAACAACAAACAGACAAACAGACAAAAGGACACAAATGCAATATGCTCTCCTGTGTGTGAGGGTAATAAGAAGCAGAAATGGCGCATCACCAGTGGACCAATTCGGTGTCGTGTCCGTGAAATAATATGATCCACTCGGTGACTCGGGTGTTGTAAATGACCAGTGTCCGTGAGAATAAGCTGCTGACACAAAGGGTTCGATGGTGGCAGTCCTGCGGTTGAAAGGAGCAAAGACCACTGAAGATCTGGCTGCAAACAAGACACCTGGTACAAAGCTCTGCTTGGTGTAGAGAGCAATGCACAGTTGAGGAAAGGGCTACGAACAGACGCATGGACGAAACTCCTTGAGTCAAGAGAGGAAATGCGTCATTGAAGGTATGGCTGCGAATGTGGTTTAACTCTGGTTAACCTTAGTTTAACTACAGTGAAACTCAAGTGCGTGAGTCATTTCAACGAGCCGCCAGATGTAAATCGCGAGCCGCCATGCAGGGAAGCTTCCTCACAATCCCGTTAAAGCCTTCTTCTCCGCTCGGCCCTCGAGGGGGAGGCCAAGAGCCCGATAGTAGTGTGGGCAAAATGATGGTTAGAAAACAGATTATAAAAAACACGCCTCCACTACTGCCATTGGTTGCCAATTCAACAATGGAACAAAGCTCATTATGTAAAAGTACACCACGTGATCATTCGAGATACGGGACTTCGCCATTAAGCGCGAGTGAATTGGCTTTAAAAATCCGGTCACGGGCCAATTGGGAAACGCACATTTACTGCGCTAGTAAAACATTAACGGGACTCCTCTAATCCACGTCAGCCTCTGCCGTGGTTATATCAGAACGAGCTGTCACATCGTCACGGATGTTTAACCCCAATATGGAGCCGGTAACGCTATTTATTTTAGAGAGGCACATACAGGTTTTGATTAAACCTTACTAATTATTTTTATTTGACATATGATTAGATTTTTTCCAGGTCCCTCATCGTGATTTAACACTCAACCCAAACAAAGCCAATCAAAATTTGACGCACAACCCCGGACAGTGTGTCAGTGCAGTGGAGGCCTACAGACCGAATGTGTTCGGCCCACCAGAAAACCAAGATGGCGGCCATATCATTTTGTCTGGGTGCCATGGTGGGTGGAGTCAAGCGACCATTGTGGGTGTGGTCGGGCAGCTGTCCGACCAATGGGTGCACATTTCAAAAATCCACCGCAGCAGCAGCAGCAGCAGCAGCAGCAGCAGCAGCAGCAGCAGCAGCCTGGAGCTCTTGTGGACCTGCGACATGTCGTCAGTAAAAACAAAGTCGTACACAAGAATTGCATATTCACGCACATAAGGTGCAGATAGTGCAACATTTAGAACTAAGAACTCCCAGTAGATGTACTGATGAGGTTTAGTGGACATTCCTTATTGAACCTCCCATTTCAAGCTGTTTTTTAACCAACCAAGAATAAAAGGCTTCGTTTTTTGTTTGTTTCTCTATTATGGTGTTTTTACCATGGGCTTCTGTTGGTGAAACCCAAATCTTGATGACCTTGGAAATGATTCTCCAATCAACTCTGCTGTCTACCAATCACAGCATTGTTTTCCCTAACCCTGGATTAACCGAAATGCCATTTCAGCATGTTACAATATTAAATACTAATTTTGATGACTTTAACAAATAAAACTTGTTCAATGTTAATATTTCCACATTTCGATGTCAGAGCAAACAATCCGTGTTGTATAAGGATGGGAACACATGAACACCATCACATTCCACCACCACAACTGAACCAGTGAAAGCAGTTTCATCATCTCCCTTATCTCCACCCTGTGTTTCTCCAGCCAAGTTGGACCTTCATAAACAACATTTCTTCCAACAAGAGTCAGTGCGGTGCGAGAACGAGTTTTCTTTTTCCTCTTTGCTCTCTCTCTCTCGAGTCTCTCTCTCTATCCATCCACGATGAGGCCCTGGATCTTGATACCGCTGCTGTTGATTCTCTGCTTGGAGATTAGTAGCTGCACTGCAAAGCCAGTGGTGAGTGAGCAAGACCATCTTCGGTTGCTTGGTTTCTCGTGTTGGAATCATTGGAAATTTTTTTATCGATGTTCTTTGTGACAGATTTACAATTACTGAATGTAAAATCTTTTTGAAATTGATAAACAAGTGGAGAATGGTAGTGCAGGTACAAAGAGAGCGGGTATTACAGAGATCATTGTGGGTGGTTTTATGAACGAGTGGGCCCGTTGGTCCGATGGACCAAATTTTCATTCGCCTTCACCAGCCTTGTTGCGGACCCGCCTGCTGTACTGCTGTAGCATTAGCTTGCCTTTCACTGATCCCAGACGTGTTTGGGGCCAACGTGGGGATTACATGTTCGCTATTATTATTGGCGCATGATACTATTCTCATTATTGTTGTAAATATTGTTAGAAATTGATTAATACTTGTGCATGCCCCTAGGTGCGGGCCCGTAGGTGCGTGCCCGTACGTGCGTGCCCGTACGTGCAAAAAAAAACAAACAGCAACAAAAATTTAGCGTCGATTGTGACGTCATACCAAACGAAGAAGAAGAAGAATTGTGACGTCAATCATGCAAAAAATAAATAAATAAGCATTGATTGTGACGTCATTCGTGACGTCATAGCACCGTGTCT
>CM068968.1:41600354-41611161 GCA_035128595.1 Eptatretus atami
AACTCGTCTTTAAAATACTCCAGGTGATATCTGTGTTGGTGGGAAAATAAGATTTTCCTTTAATCTATGTTGAGCAGAGGTAGTAGCAACACTGCTGCGGGGAGGGAAGTTTTTTGAGCGGTTTTCAGACTTGAACCATGCTGTTGTCTTTGAAGAGAGTTTTTAAGAGGAGAATAATTCCAAAGTCGCTTTAATATCTTGGTGTTTACGGTAACTATTACTGACTATGATACTGCACTGATTACTGACTATTCAAGCACTTCTGATGGGCGATCGCGCGGCTCTTATAGCAAGAAAGGAACAGTTGGCCTGCCTGTCAACGAAACCGCTGACAGGCTGACGTTCGAGCTTTGATTGAGTGAGGTGGCTATTGATTGTGAAATATGTATTTGTTGTCAGGATGCCGGTGCGATGAAGGTGCGCCGTTTTAACACGAAAAAAACACTGTGGGATACTTTTAAGATTCCATCACGACGAATGTTAGCAGAGCGGGACCTGCTCAGGTTTACGTGCGATCTTAGTGAGAGCTGGCAAACATCTGCTGTGAGTGGGACAGTTCCAAGATTGTGAGCACCTGAGCTGAGCAGATGCTGATATAATAGGTCGAGGGGGATCGTAAACCCACGACTTCGACTCCTAAACCCCTCCGCTTTCCCCTGCACCCCAAAAACTCTGAAATCTGAATAATAACAGGTATTGATAACTATGACACTTTGGTAGAATGAGTCTGTATTATTCGCTTCTCTCCTACTGCTTTCTCATTGGTGTTTCCTTGTTCGTGCTCTCTCATCTCGTTAGGATTCATCAAGTAACTCACCAAATTTTTTGATTTTTTCAATTATGTAGGAAGCGATGTGGGCCTGAAGCACTTCTTCATCTTGAGAATCCTGAACACACCGCACATGAAAACTTCATGGAGTTTTGATCAGCATCACTTAAGTTGGTGCAAACAAGGATAAACCATCCTATCAGAGAGTGCCCTCAAATCTTTATCCTGTTAATCGTTTGATGTCTGAGTTGCAATGGATACAATCAGAAAACTTATGTTATCCTCCTGGGTCCCTACGAGCTAGGCTGGCATGTGATGACAGATTGAACAGCAGGAGGTTGATTGGAGACTTTTGAGAGGATTTTTTATGCACCTACCATGATCAACCTATGAAAAGTGGGTTGTACTTTCAAACTGATTCTGTGGCTTCATATTGAAAGGAATCCTGGTTAGAGGAGTTATCTATGGTTTCTCTAACTGTTGATTGGATTGCACGTCTCATATGCTACATGAATGACACGTGTTTCTGAAAGTAGGCCAGGTCAGGTATTGAGCATGAGCCGGACAGCGCATACTGTTTCCCTTTCGCCGGTACTAAAACAGGGGCCTCATTGGCATCCAGGCAGAAGCTGCATCCCATCTCTTGAGATGCCTGATAACCTGCTGCAACCACAAGCATGTGGTGGCCCATTGCCTCCTCCATTCACGGGCTCCTCACTGAGAAATCTGGTGAGCAGGATCAGCAGTCAGGAAATGAGCCACATGTCTACAGCCGAGTAATGCTCAACAACAGGACTATGAGGTAACAAATCTCATTTGAGTCTTCTTAGAAACCGCTAGTTGGACACAAAGTCAGCCCACGATAGCCAAGATTCTCCGAAGAGGACCTGGTCTGAGTACCAAACATTATAGTCTCCATCTCAGATCTGTCAGAGTCTCACATCCATAGAAGAGGAGACCAAGGACTTAAGATCAGACTTTCGTACTCCTGCAGATGTCGGCACGCTACACCCAGATCCAGTGAATAACATGACTCCCAGGGCCAGACCCAGATGTCTATTGACCCTCTGGCTCCGCATGCAGAGACATGAATATCACTTGCAGGTAAGTGAATCTCTCTGTGACGCTCAAATCCTCACCACAAAAGGTAAGAACAAGATCAGCTCAATTGTATTGAAAGCCTCGATATTCGTTTTGACCAGGAACCCTTAATCTCGTGGTGAACACCTCATGCAGTATCGAGGCCCATAAGATCCCAGATCCGCAAAAAGACCACAACAGTCTCCGCATCATCTGCAATCAAGGTAGAGATCTTGACATTCCAGCGATGCACCGCGCTTGATCTCTCGACATCCTCCAGAATCAGTCCATACAAGTGCTGAAAAAGTGTGGGGCCAGTAACACCACTGAGAATCTAGTACACTGAATATTCAGAGATGGTACACACATCTCCGACTCTCAGTCAGAGTCATAGTTTAGACATCAGATATGATCAGTTTTGGTGGCACCCACAGATAGAATTCTCAGAGGGCAAACCAGTTCACTGAATAAATGCTTGCAGCGATCAAACATAAGTGCAGTAGCCTGCAAAATCTAATGGCGTTCGGATGAGGACCAAAGAGCTGATACGGTAATCGTTGACCATCAGATTACACGCAACACTTTATTGAAAGTGTTAGCATTGAGTTGCTACATGGACAAGTCTCCATCACAGTTGACGTTCATGTTTGTCCTCAATATTCAATTTGACTCGAGACAAATAATGAAAGTTTTTGCTGAGCTCAATGTGAGGATTTCAAGGTGGTGATGCAATTCCGAAAGAGCAGCATTCTGAGGCAGAAGACATGTGGGGTTAACATCCTTACATCATGAACGAATGAGGGTGAATGAAGCACAGGCTTCCGCACCGAGTTAAATGCTTCTCAAGTCTGAGTGTGTTTGTAAATGAAATCAGGGTTCAAGAAGAATTACATTTTGGGGGGGGGGGGGGGGGCAATTATAAGTACTTACATTGTCTTCATGAGAATGAAACGAGTGAATGAGATTCTGATGATCTTCTGAGAACAAAGAGAGGTGCCTCAGGTTTGTGGCTAAAATATGAGGAATTCATTTTGAGTAATTGTAGAAATTACAAACCCTTTCCAATGGAAACATTTGGGACAAAAAAAAAAAAGAAATTAAATCAATCAATATGAAAGACTATTTCCATCATGTCTTCCTTTTGGCCTCACTGAAATTCTCTGAATTTCCAAAACTTCTCTGGGAGAGCGGCTTCCTTCTCGATTATTCAGAACACTTGACGCGACATCCACGTGTGTGTTCCAGACATTTGGGAGAATTGTACCGTCTCCATGACTGGAAAGTCAACGACTGTAATTTGGGTGGCTTTTTAATAAAGTGTGAAATTAATGATCGACAACTAGATAATCAGATCTGGTAATTATCAAGTTTTACAAATTGATCATTTGTGTTATTTTACTTATTTAGCGTAGTATTGGTGGGGAATCTTAGGATTGCAACTGAATCGACCAAACACACCGTTTCTCCAACAGCGCTTCTACAAACAGCATACAAACATCAAATATTCTTACTGTTTTGATTTAGTATATATTAACATTGTAATATAGAGGTTAATAAGTTACCGTGGTCACTCAGACCAACCGGTTGCCATTTCGAATCAGTGAGTCATGTTTTGAAGCGACGCACAGTCCCATGCCGCCTCGGTGTTCTAGATCGCTTTCACGCACATAACGTACAAGATTAAAGTTTGAGCCAGACAAGTGCCTGCTAGTTTGCAATCACATGGCAAGACTTAATCTTGCCAAGCAAACAGCTACATGATGCAGCTTATCCATCTAAAGACACAAAAGATTTCTATCTTTACCGGGTACATCAGAGCCTGAGACGAAACGCAGAAAGCAGAATCGGGCAGAGAGCAACCAAAGTGATTTTATACTGTATTAAGTTCACAAAAAGGAAGGGATTGGGCAGTGAAGCAAAGAAACATTTAGTTTCCCCCAATTACCCATTATGAAGAACATCCCCATCGATGGAAGATAGGTATGTACATCATTCAACTTGCACAAAATTTCTGGCCTGCTCGGGCGGGCCAGGCAGTAAACAGAAAAAAATTATGGCTCGAACAAAGGGATACATTTGAGGAAAAACGAGACAGGCTATTCTGACTGTGTGACGGGTTGTAGGACCACCATGCCGCTCAATGGAGGTTACGAAACTGGATGTCACAGCACTTGGGGTGTCAGTCCCACCGACTGCGGTGGGATGTGTCTATGGATGCTTTGGTGTTTTAATAGTTGAATGCTCAGTCTTCAGACATCCAAAGGTGTGGGTTTGCAATGACTCGCAGCCCATTAGCCTGCCTGCTGCTCTCTCTTCACGTCCACCCAGTCGTCCAAGAACAGACAAGGAATTGCAAGCGGTGAACGCACAGCGAACGAGGCGAGCAAATAGAATGTGCAGGACCAACCAGTAGCGAGCGAGCACTCGAACAAGTAACATTGCTTTTTATTTATCGCTCGGGGTGTGGAACACAGCACAACTCTTTGGATCCACTTGGTGCTTCCCAAAATTGCTGTCTCGAAGGTTCATGAATGTTGTTTTTTCTGTGCTTATGCTCGAAGTGTGCTAGCGACGTTGAAGGGCGAGGTGTTAAAGCTCGTTGTGTTTGGAGAAGTTGTGTAAGGGATGGGGGGAGGAACAAAGACCGATACGGACAAATACATTACACGACATTGGAAACTGGGTTTAGCGAAAAACACGCGAGGTAGATTTGGTATGTCTCTATCTACATACGAACAACTTTTATGTCATCAGAGTATGATAGTTTACTGAACAGATACTTAGAATAACTATGCTGATACTAGGATCTTTAACCATAAGGGATCATGTTCCACAACAGATACTAAGTTTAAATCACATTAAACAAGTAAAAAGAAATAAATGTCATACCTGTAAGAATCGGACCAGCATGTTAGGAAATGGCGGAGAACACTTTAAGTAAGCCAGTCGACATTTTGGGATCTGATCGAAAAAAAATGACCTTGCCATGTAAGCATCATTCCTTATTGTGTGACAGTTGAACATCGTAATGCTTGTCCAAAAATGTTGAAGGACGTGTTCGAGACACTGGGTTTTTTTTTAACAATTACATTGGCCGTCAGTCGGCCATATTGGATCTGATGGTAAAGTAAACTACATCCGTTGAAGACAAGTCTTCGATATCCTGCCATGAGTAAGATGAAGGATTACAAACTTATATCCTAAGCGTGTGCAAGTAGTATGTGAAGTTTCCCCTTTGATCTGACCGCCGTTCTGGAGAAAATAGATTGAAGGTTTTAGGTAAATTCAATATGGCCGCCAATACCATGTGACATAATCAGTAAAATTACAACTTCTGAGGATGTCCTTGGAAAAGTGCCAATGCGTGAAATTTTCCTCAATTGTCCAGCATTCTGAGAAAAGATTTTTAAAATTTATTAATTTTCATCAAGAATGGCTGACGAACGTGACTAGACATCATAATTTATACATTCTGCCTCAACTAGTGAATACTGTTGAGTTTCGTGTTAAATCAAATGAGGTGGTATTTTTCTATCCAGATGGCGCAAAACCATGTGACTGATGTGGACACATAATTTTTACTATGTAAGCAGACATGAGGAAGACTGATAGTTCAATTTATCCGGCTTCGTTAGGTTATGTGATCCAGAGAAAACATGATTTAAAATATTTTCTTTGAATCCCAACCATGGCTGACAAACATGTGACTATCATTAGAAATATAAGGCCCACCCAACACGATATCTCACAACTATGATAATATATATAAACCAATTTCGTAAGAGTTATCTTGAGGGGATTTGTAGTTAGGCTCCGGAAACGAATGTGACGGACGGACGGAACCATTTCTATATCCCCGCCTACTTCGTTGGTTTGCGGCGATAAAAAAGACGTGCATATGTATAATATGTGTTTCTTTGTGCAAGTACGTATAAAATTGCTCCATAATAGTCTGATTGGTTGCGGACGTACGTACGCACCCACGACCGAAAATCGAGACTAAAATTCATAAGCCCATTTTGACAAAGTCAACGGGGTAAATAATATAGTTGACCTTTCCTGCTGTTTCCATCTGAAAGTTTGTCAATTAGCTGTACAAGTTCATTGTCGTATATTAAGGTTGATAATTTTTGCATAAGTGTTTTATGAATATATGAATAACCAGAATGATTATTGACGATTTGGAAAAATAATTTATTATAAAATTACTATCTATTCAGCTTTTGTGCTTTTCTGACTGGTCTGGATAGATAGCGAGTTATTTGCCATCCGACGTCAATCTGGGTTCGAATTCTATCTAGCTATGACTGCCATGTCTGATGATTTAACCCAGGTGGGCGTGCATCAGAGGGACAGCATACTAGTCATGATGTAACTGGCGGGCTGAATTCAGATATGAATCCTAGTTAAATATGCATTTCGTGTAATATACTCACGGTATGGTTAATAATGGTTAATCATGGTTTACAAAGGTATTTACTATAATCAATTTGAAAATGTCATGGTGAGAAGATCACTGGTTTATGTTCATAATCATCTGTGTAATGTCCCGCTGTTTGAAGCACAAACACAGAAACTCTCAAATCATTAACACCAACTTCAATCTGCTCTTCAACTTGGGGATTTTAATTCGAAGACCCAAGACCGAAACATAGATTGACCCAAAAGACCAAAACATCCAGAAACCGAAAGTCTGAGGACCAAAGACGCAGATGACCAAAGATCAAAAGTCTGAGGATCAAAGAACCCAAGACTAAAATGATTCAGGCCAACAGACAATAGCCCTTTAAAAATTCCACAACAATGATAGGTGTGTGTGTGGTGTGTATGTAATTTTTTGTGAATTCTCTGGAGAATTCTGATGTGGATGTAACACAACAAAATGATCTTCAGACTCCTGAGCTGATTTGGCGAAAAAAACAATGAAAAAAAAAAAACAAATCCGTTACAATATTCCCATGTTTAAACCACACGCATGTTAAGGTATAGAGCAGCTTAATAACGTCCTTCTTCCACGAGTGGGATCTTATACAAAATGAATAACAAAACAACAATTATAAAACGCATATCTATTATAATCCAGCAATCTCGTGTTGTGTCCTGTTGTCGTTGTCATGTGGTGTCTGCGACGCCGTTTTTTCTATTCGACAACCCGTCGATCTAATTGAAATTTTTTAGGAAATATTGCTGGGGCCTGTGGATGTGCTTTTAGGTTTGATATTAATCGAACAAAGCGGATTCACAAGTTATGGAATTTATTTATCAACCAAATGAAGGAGACGGTGCTATGAATGACTATGACGTCAGATTAAAAATTTTTGTTGCTGTTGTTTTTTTTTGCACGTACGGGGGCACGTAGGGACGCAACTACGGGCCGCACCTAGGGGCATGCAAACGTATTAACAATTCTAACATATTAACAACAATAATGAGAATAGTTAATCATGCGCCAATAATATAGCGACTGTAATCCCACGTTGGCCCCCAACCTCTGGGATCAGGAAGCAAGCTAATTGCTACAGGAGTACAGGAGGCGGGTCGCAACAAGGTGGTGAGGCGAATGCAAATTTGGTCCATCGGACAACGGGGCCCATCGTCATAAAAACCCCCAATGATCTCTGTACATACCCGCTCTCTTTTGTACCTGCACTACCATTCTCTTGTTTATTAATTTCAAAAAGATTTTACATTCATAATTGGTAATCTGTCACAAAAGACATGATACAAATTTCCAATGATTCACACGAGAAACAAGCACGAAGATGTCTTGCTCACTCACACTGGCTTTGCAGTGCAGCTACTAAATTCAGCAGAGAATCAAAGCAGCGGTAATCAAGATCCAGGGCCTCATCGTGGATTGGATAGAGAGAGAGACTCGAAGAGAGAGAGCAAAAAGAGAAAGAAAACTCGTTCTCGACGATGACTCTCTTGTGTGGATAGAAATGTTGTTTTAGTGGGTCCAATTGGCTGGAGAAAACACAGGTGATGGAGATAAGGGAGATGATGAAAATGCTTTCACTGGGTTCAGTTGGTGGTGGTGGAATAGTGATGGTGTTTCTGTGTCATCTTCAGAAACGGATTGTTTGCTCTGACATGAAATAGTGGAAAATATTAACATTGAATCAGTTTATTTTGTTAAGAGTCAATCAAAAGTTTAGTAATTTAATATTGTACATGCTGAAATGGATTTTCGGTTATATCCAGGGTAAGGGAAACAGATGCTGGTGATTGGTTAGACAAGCGAGTTGATTGAAGAATCATTTCCAAGGTTCATCAAAAGATTTTGGGTTTCACCAACAGAAGCCATGGTAAAAAACCATAATCAGAGAACAAACAACAAACGAGCTTTTATTCTTGGGTTGGTTAAAAACAGCTTTTGAAATGGAGGTTCAATAGGAATGTCACTACCTCATCCAGTACATCTACTGGGGGAAGTTCTTATTCTAAATGTGCCTATTTGCACCTTATTGCTGAATATGCAATTCTTGTGTAAACTTTGTTTTTACCTGACGACATGTGCAGGTCCACAAGAGTCGCTGCTGTGCTGCTGTGCTGTGCTTGCTCGATGGCTGCTTGCTTGCTGCGTGGATTTGAAATGTGCACCATTGGTCGGACGCTGCCGACCACACCACAATAGGTCTGACTAACCCACCTGGGACCCAGACAAAATGATTGGCGCAATCTTGTTTTCTGTGGGGACGCACATTGGTCCTGTAGGCTCCACTGCACTGACACACTGTCCGGGGTTGTTGCGTAAATTTTTGATTGGCTTTAGTTTGGGTGAGTGTTAAGAGTCAGATGAGGACTGGAAATAATCATATGTCAATAAAATAATTAGTAGTTTATCAACCTGTAGTTGCCTTCTAAATAATAGCGTTAGGCTCATATTGGGGTTAAACTGTGGAGATGTGACAGCTCGTTCTGATATCCACGGCAGAAGGTTGCGTGGATTGAGGAGTCCTGTTATGTTTGTCTAGCGAGTAAATGTGCGTTTCCCAATTGGCCCGTGACTGGATTTTTTAGCCATTCACTCGCGCTTAATGCGAAGTCCCGTATTCGATGATACGTGGTGTAGCTTTTACATAATGAGCTTTGTTCAATTGTTGAATTGGGCAAGCAATGCAATGTAAGTGGAGCGTGTTTTTTATAATCTGTTTTTCTAACCAATCATTTGCCCACCTACTATGGCCTGGCTCCCTCGAGGCGAGCGAGAAGAGGCCTTTAACGGGATTGTGAGGAAGCTCTGCAGTGGCGGGTTGCGCGATTATTGGGGCATTCGTGATCGGCGGTTGAAATGATCACGCACTTGAGGTTTCTGTAGTTAAACTAAGGTTAACAAAGTTACCACTTCGAGCATAACCTTCAATGACCGCATTTCCTCTTCTTGATAAGGAGTTGTACATGCGTTGTCGTAGCCCTTTCTCACTGTGCATTGTATCTATCGAAGCGAGCTTGTACCAGTGTTTGTTTGCAGAGATTTCAGTGGTCTTGCTCTTTCAACCGCAGGACTGCCACCATCGAACCCTTTTGTCGCAGTTATTCCTCGACGGACACTGGTCTTTACAACACCCGAGTCCGAGTGGTATTATTTTACGGCACGACACGAATTGGTACTGGTGATGCGCCATTTCTTGCTTCTTATTACCCTCAATCAGGATGAGCATATTGACATTTGTGTCCTTTTGTCTGTTTGTCTGTTTGTTTTGTTTGTTTGTCACACGAAGGGAGTGTGGTTTTTCTCTGCAACGTTAATCGCATTGACACAATATTCACACAGAGCACTACTCCGTAGAATGGTTAATGATAATTATATGCATAGATCACGCGTGGTGTGGCAGCATGTTGGAAAAAGAAAAATTGTGGACCATGTATCACTGAACTGTAAGCGTGCTAAAAAAACATGAAACTTGGCACATTGTGAAGTCTCGTCGTGGGGAAGTAAGTGTGTTTTGAATCATGTATACGTGTTGTTATGAATCCATAATGCAATAAGTAGAATGCTACTCCGATAGTTTTAAAATGTTGAGAGGTCATTTGGGATGCAATTTGGTCGACAGGAAATTGTGTATCAGTCGGTGGTTGGGAGCCCATTTTTTTTAATTTTAAAACTGTCAAAATCGTACTCTGAAATGGTGAACGATGTGAGGCGAATCTTTAACATGTTGCTGCTATCATGTGGAACAAAAGTCACCATAATGAAAATATAGTCGTCACTGTTTGGCAGCCATATGGTTTCCCCAAACTATAGATTCTTCTCATGCTGGTGTTGGCTTAATGGTGGGTGGCGGGCTTTGGGATCCAAGGGTCCTGAAGTTCAAATGCGTCAGCTGTTGATAATACAGGTGGGGTTACCTTGGTCTGTATGCTTCGGGTGGCAAAATGAGTGCAGTGCTCGTATCTGTGTCGGGTATGACTGTGTTCGGAGTGGCGCCGTCAGGATTGTGCCATAGCCAAGGAGACTGCTCAAGCAGGCAACCCTGTCTGGCACAGAGTATGAGTCCAATCCTCCTCTATTCTTCTCCAGAACAGCTGGAATTGATTGAAGGGGAACTTTACGTCCGACAAATCAATAGTTTGCTAAAGAGAAATCAGCATCGACTGGAGAGTCTCAGACATGAAGCAAACAGAACATGTGCAGGAAAACTTTGATTGACAACTGTGATGATAAAATCAATGTACCAATGTGCTCACCTGAAGGGACTCCTCCAGGTGTTTTCACAGTGAGTAGCACAACCTGATTGGGATAAAGCACGACATGCTGCTGCTCAGAGAAAAACTACAAAATTGTATTAATTTATTATTATTCATTGTTCGTGTGGCATCCTCTTTGGTTAATAATGAATATAATAACAAGTCTGAAGACGACGATGACTCACGAGCGGTATTTCACGATGTAGATCGTTTCAGAAGTCAAGGATGAGACAATGTGATAATGTTTGACCAAGTTATAAAAATGAT
>CM068968.1:41644480-41654936 GCA_035128595.1 Eptatretus atami
CCTGTTTTGAACCACAACCCCAGAAACTCTCAAATCATTAACACCAACTTCACCTGCTCTGCAAACTTGCGGGATTTTATTCCCAACCGGCTGTTTCATGGCAAAAAAAGAAACAATCCACATGATCGTGAATACAAGTTTGGGGATCTTTTTTCGGGGCGATTCTGGCCGGATCCACGATGAATGCCACGAACTATCCTGGAGAGAAAAGACCAACATCTTTCCAAACTCTGGGTCCTCTCTAAATTGGGCCACCCGAACTGTGCGCCATCCCCGTTTGCTTGCAAATTCACTTACCTCAGCCCACACTGAAACTACAACATGACCACAGAACAAGCTGGCATCCACAGCTCTACATGGCGTTCCCCCCTTAAAAAAAATACTGCTATCATCCACCTCCTATCGTCTTGTGCTTCTCGTGACTCTTGCGAGAGCCCTTTTCTCGTGATTCCGCCTGCGGAAACCAACGGGGGTCGGGGTTCCCGCTTATTTTAGGAATCATTGATACTCCCACGTTGAGGCGAGTCTTTGGCCTCTCACTCTTCTACCGACAGGCTGGTCGTGTGTTCTTTCTGTTCTACCGTCTCCTTTCCGGTCTCACCCCCCCACTCCTGTGTTCTGTCCGATATTGTTACACCGCTCTTTCACCACCCACCACCAATAGTCTTCCGCTATTGGGTGCTCAATACCCGTTGCCATACCAATCCCCCCTTCTGGTCTAAAAAACTACCAAATTATACACGCAATCACAACTGACTACATTCACTCATTAATCATTCCTCTTTTCATTCCCCACCTTCGGAATCAAACTCCCCTCCACCTCCTACAAATTCAATCTAATCATGACTAACACCTTCCAGCAAGCTTGCCAAGACAGGCATTTTTTTCATCAGCGATCTTTTTATTCGTCCTCCATACTCTATCTCTGGTGCTATTCTTTTCTTCCTCTCCCCTCCCACACATCCACCCCAACCCAACCTACTTCAAAATTCCACTGCTGTTCCTCACTGAAAGTCTATGATCTATTATAATGGCTCCCATCTTGTTTATACCCCGTTGTTCATCCCACTCCCATCATCTCCCTTTCCACCAGCATTCTTCCCAAAATGTCACTGTTCCCACACTGTTTTGTCCTGCCTTCGCACGCGCGTGGGAACCCCCTGTCTCATGCCCCGCCCCCCCCATTGCCTATGATACGTTGTGTGTTAGCTCTTCATATAGAGCCTTGACAAGAAAAATTTTTCCCTTCTATACCAATTAAAATTATTTTTTAAAACTCTATTGACTCATGTCTCGACGCTATGGAGTGTTTGCTGGATCCAGCACCTTGGAGACGGGATAATGGACACCAGCTAAATGTGATGTTTGTGCCAGAAAGAACGGACTGCACGGAAGGTTCCTGTATAGCATAGCAATTCTTCGTTACTTCTTTATAGAGGTCTCACAAAAGGCTTCGGTTTTTGTTCAACTCTCCCATGGGAAGTGCCAGTTCTATCTGAAAATGGAGAGAGAAAGATCGAGTCTAGAAATTGTAAAAGATTTCAATACATAAATTGAATGAGGAAATGATTTAATCAATCAACAACTAAAAAGCATTTCTGATCTATAGTCTTCCATTGCTCCCCAAACTCACACTTCTCTTGTAATATTTTTCCCCAACAACTATCTCTGGACCCCGTGACAGCAAACAGCTGATCTCATCGAATTTAATCAAGAAAACAAGTGACACACTCGGTACATCACGTGTGTGTTATCGTTTTAAGGACATGGTGCGCGATTATTGTTGCTGCGCGGCTCCCTCAACCGGATGCACAACCCCCTGGAAAATACGACCGGAAGCAGTTGGATATTGAGTGCATTTTAAGTAAAAGTGTGATAACCACGTCAATTAACTCGCGCGCAATTCTCGCGTAGAGTACACTCAGCATATGGGGGGGTAGGATGAGTCAAGTTTACTAAATTTGTGGACATCTTGTGCTTAGTGTTTATTATCTTTTCTGTTGTTTATTCCTCAACCGACGTGCTAAAAGCAGACCAGAACACCACGCGTCGAGAACTCCGTCCGTCGCGCTGTATCGTCGGCCCTGTCTATATCACAATCAGATATATCAATAATCTATTCATAATATTTTAGTCAACTGTTGTTGTGTATTTTTATATATGTATAATAATCATTCATCTTTTTTAAGTAATTTGTGCCCGGGCCGCATACTGGTACGAACAGTACCATGGTCAAGAAAAGTTCAAGAAAATGATTCACACCATTACGGGTGGAGTCGGCCCATGCACCACTTTCAAGACCACTCAGTACACAGCACAGCCACGGATACAAAGAGTCGCCTACTGCAAGCAAGGACAACGTCGATGCTAAACCAGCCAGCCTTGCTTCCCTCCGGCTCTTCTCTCTGTTCCCTCTCTCCCCTTTCCTTCCGAACTCATTGAGATGTTGACTCAATGTCGACTCTTTAGCAAGTTGACGCGGCATAGTTAAAAAGTCCGAGGCATGTTAATGCGGTGATACTGAATGAAGGATGTGTGTGTGTGGTCGTGTCTGTGGTGCTGTGTTGCAGCTCAAAGCAATAACCCATTTTCTCTCTGCTATCTCTCCCTCCCCCACCTCGTCGTCCTCTGTCCCCATCCCATCGCTCTGCTACCACTCCTATTACAATGCAGCACCCCTCCCACACCAACTTGCGCGACACTCTCTGGTGCGTGTCTCGGTCCTGCTCTTCACACGACGACTTCCTCTCTGTGCGGATGCATTGGGAGATGCTTGCAAGTCATGATCCAGAGCAGTGTTTGTCGTCCACCGTTGTTTGTCTCCCTGGCACGGGATGAGGCACCGCTGTGTAACTCTGGGGGTGGCTGTTACTCTCCCGTGGAGTTGTTTGTCTCTGCATGCTGTCAAGCAGGTGTTTTTACGTCGTGATGCGGGGTCAGTGCGCTTGTCTCCCTGCGATGTGCTGCTGCGGGTGCCTTATGTTTATCGTCGTCCCCGAAAGCAAGTGGTTAGTGCTAAAACCCAATCGTGTGCCGGTTTCTCTTTGTATTGAGCCGCGGGCGACGTTTGTCTCTTGGACAGATGTTGTGCCCGGGGGTCCCAGTTCTGTCTCCAGACCAAACGGGTGCCAATAAATTAGTAGTACCAGGTGACCTCTGGTTTTTGAAATATGGATTTCAGAAATTATTTATTTAATCCAATCTTCATGGTTTATTTCGCCCCACACCAGCGGCAGACTCATTCTCTATGAGAAAGTAAAGAATCCTAATTGCCCCTCCAACGCACGAATACATACATTCCGTGTCTGCCCACCCTCCCACTCTTCATCCCTTCTCTCTTTATCCCGTGTGGTCCCTCAACCCGAAAACCTCTGCCGGGTTCCTACAAGGCACAACCGTCCATGGCTGTATGCCCAGCAGGTGGGCTTGACCGGACAACAGTTCCTCCCTTCTCAGGGAGGACGATCCATTACACTATTCATTATGTTATTGTTTTTTTATACCAATGAGCTTTTGCTCCAAATCAACTATACAAACAACCATATTATGAGATTATGAGAACACAATTGTTTAATTCAAAAATTGTTAGCAATTTTTTTAACTGTCGTTGGGGTTCGAGTCCAGTGCCTAGGTTTGACCGATGGCTTTTTCTACTTGGGTCTTTGCGATCTTTGATTGACGTGGCTTGTCTGTCTGCATTTTATTATTCTCTGCTCTATCCAGAACAATATCCTTCCCTTTCTGTGAGGAGCCTGACTGGAATCAGATAGCCAGGGACCGTAAAAACATCATTATCTTGAAGGTCTTTGTCATGAGGAGTAGACAGCCGCCGTGGGGTGTATTATGTTTATTTGTCCATTATCGAAGGATCCTTTTATATATGTTTTTTTTATCATCTCGTTGACTTAACCGCTCACTCTTTAGCTGAATGCAATCACGAAAATCCGAGAATGACAAAGAAATCTCATTATGCAGTTATGCCGATTAAAACGTAACCCTTTATATATTGAGATAAAATATACACTATCGTTTTTAACATTGTTTCTTCTATGAACAGAACAGGAAATGTTTGGTACCTTTGGGATGAAAGGCAGAGAAGATGATTCCATTAATTTAACAGTGTCCGTGGTGAGTGTAGCTAATTCGATGCGTGCGGCCCACCGAAACAGGACAACAAGGAACAACGCATGTCATCCGTTCTCAACTCATTACAGCCGCATTGCCCGTCCTTTCATGTCTCGCTGTCTGTTTTTTATCAGAGATCTATTCATCCGTGTCGCCGGGGGAACCGGGGCGCGCGTTATATTCCAAGTCACTATGTTTTTCTCCTGGAATCGCAAGAAAAATATGTGATGCACCCTTTTTGAATGATTGCGCCGAGTGGAAGAAAAAGTACCAGTGTTTCGACGCACATGGACAACTGGGGACGATTGGGGCACTCGGCGGGGGGGTTGGGGGGGGGGGCCTCTGGTCGAGCGCGCCGATTCCCGTGCCCGCCAAAGACAAGGCCCTGATCGCCACGCCCCGAGAACAAACTGAGTGCGGGGCCGGGCATACATTATTGAAATTATCACCCCTTCCCTATCCAGTACCGCTATATCGTTCTGGTTTGGCCGGGACGATGCGTGCGTGCAGTGGGTGTACCACGATCTCACTTATACATTTAAATATATTTCTCATATTTCAGATTCCGGATTGACATCTTTCACGCAAGACACTTCTGAGGATCGAGTGTTTTGTCCTGTACACACAACACTAAAACCTGTTCACAAAAATTTTCATCGCGTTCCCGCCCAGCAGCCACTTTTTGAGATGGCTCTCCTGCACAGCCACGAGCGTTATCTAGACCAAGCCGGAGGTGAAAACATAACATACATTCACCACTCATTAGGGGGGCGAGGGGGTGCTGGCAGAAGCAACTAAAAAGATGAGATGAAAGTCCCGAGGGGGTCCAATGGCACCTCCTCCGTGGGGGCACTCAGTAATGCTTTCTCTTTGCTATCTTTCTGTTTGTCGTTGTCCACGCATGGTATAGAACAGGGGTGATGTGCGAAGGATCTCAGCGGAGGTGCGGCAATGGTTGGTGGACACCCAAAGGGCGCACAGGAACGCGTGTGATGCGGTGCGGGGGGAGGCAACCCGAGCAAGAGAGAGGGATAGGAAGTTGGAGCCCGAGAAGTTTGAACGGTCGTTAGGTGTGTAGTATGTGGTTGTGGTTCCGAGAGCCGGCGGGGGGTTGAGGACGTGTGGGAGCGTGGGGGGCGCGGGGTTAGAGCCACTTGACGAGGCTCAGCCAAAGAGACTGCGAGGACTTTGTAGCAGTTGCTCAGGTCGCGGCTTGTGTGTTGAGTTATCACTTAAAGTGCTTCCTATGGAGGGGAGTGGCGGAGAGATGTTTGAAGGACTGCGAATCATTATTCTCTAATCATTACTGTGGAATTCCTCACCCGCTCTCCCTCTCTCTCAGCGACCCCTTATCCTCTGACTCGCGCTCTCTCACACCCCCCATTTTAGTCGCCTCTCATCTTCTCTCTCTCTTGCTCCTTCCCCTAGCCACCTCTCATTGCGAGGGGGGACTGTTAAGGACCGACGTGTTCTTTTGAATTTGGGGGAGAAAGAAGGAGAGGTGTAAGGAGGGAGGGAAGGTAGAGGAGTGGTGAGGAGGCATGAAGGAGAGGTGTGAGTGTGTATAGGGAGTTATTGGGGGGGTGGGGAGGAGAGAGGGGGATGAGCCCCGCGCGCGGGCACCGGAGAGTGTATGTTGCATTCTGAGAGAGACTCGAGTAATAGGTGTGGAGAGAGAGGACGATAAGGAAGAAAATGTGGTGTAGGATAGAGAAGTTATTGGTTAGAGATGCCGATGAGCAGAGCTGAGATGTTTATTGCCTGTCGTAGGCGCAGAGAGGAAGGAGAGAAAAGAGGTGAGAGAGAAGAGAGATATGATAGCGAGGCTGATATGAGATTATTGGTGGGGGGGTTTCGGAGACCAAGTTCGCGCACTTACAGGCCAAAAAAGTCGCGGAAGAAGAAGAGGATAGAATGTGGGAGGGGGAGCGAATGGAGGCAGAGGAGGGAGGGGTGGAAAAGAGGAGAGGGCATGAGAGAGGGAGGGGCCGGCATGCTGAGAGCCTAGAATTGGCGGATTTAGACTCGAACGGGTTAAGCAGGCTCGCCAGTAGAGATGATGGTTTTCCCTTGGGGGCCCAACACGGGTGGGGCGGAGACAGGGAGATCCGTGAGAGTCGACTACGACGAGAGCTGGTGACCTAGCGCCCGAGAGGGTATGAGAAGGAGAGGAGAGAGGGATAGGCTTGGAGAGGGGGCAATGGGATGAGGGTGAGGCAACTTGCCACCATGCCTAGCCGGGAACGTGAGGGATGTATGAGCTTGTCAGGGAGGGTGAGGGAAGAGGGTGGGGGCCCCAAAAACCGCAGACCGGAAGGAGAGGACGTGAGCGTATCAGGAGTGGGAGAGGGTGAGCGTGGCCAGAGGGGAGAGCTGGCCTGTGCTGGGGAGCTGAGAGAGAAGAAGGAGTATAGCCCGCATTTTGGCGATTCAACGGCAGAAATGTGCACGCTCCCTAGTTTTTAACTTAACATAACACACATGCCACTGAACTCATCTACCTGTGAACCACACTGGGATGCACAGAATTCAGAAGGCTGGTCCCCACTTTCGCGATGAAACCGCCGCGTAGACATCTCAGAACAACTGTGTATACCTCTCACCATCCTGCCATTAATTGGTGTTAACGAACATGTTGCAGGTGTGTTTATTGTACTTATAAATCTCCAGAAAGGCCCATGATCGCTCGCCCACTGTGATTGTTCTCTCCGAAATCTTGTTCACAGCTCACACTCAACATTACAGTAACGCCTGTGTTGCGGGGCCTCTTAATGTTATGCTTTGTCGCGCGCGGGCGGGGGCACATTGAGGATCCGCGGTTCGGGCCTGTAGTTGTGCAGAACCATAGCCCACGAGTGGCCCTCGCTTGACACTTAAACCTACCCAGTCGATGTTTTCTCTCTCTCAGGCGCTGTCCATCTTTCCTGAGGTTGGCACAATGAGTCCTACCAGCTTGCATGACCTTATCCTTGTGTTTTGGATTTTTGTATACTTGGTCCAACCCGAAATTCATGACTCAATAGCCCAAGGAGGCACCAGCCTCTACGGGGGGGCGGGGCGGGGGCCAATACTACTCGCCACCCAGAGTATGGAATCAAGCACCCACACTGCCTTCACTGCGACCCAGAAGGGTAATGGGACCTCACACATGGAAATGGATGGACACGGGTCCATCGGAGATGTTCAGGTATGTGTGGATTATTCGTAGTGGGGGCGGGGGGGCCCAACCCAGTTTCCCAGTGCTAGGAGTGTCACTCAAATGTGAAATATTGTTCGAAGAAGGAACTGTTGCGGGTTGGTCAGGAGCTGAGGAGGTGTTCAGGTGATTAAACCTCGGCGGGCCCCTTTTGGACACACCCAATATTATTGAAATATGTCCCCCCCCTCGACCATTGGCACCAACAATGAAACACTGGTGTTAGGGGAGGCTCAGAACTGGCTTGCTTACAGTTCGAATTGAGGGAGGCTTACATTTTGTTAATTTCGGCTTAGCTGAAGAGCATTCTCCGGATTATCGCGTCAGATGGCGCGCTCCAGGAATAAATAAAAAAGTCAAAACTCGGGCTTTACGCTATCAGACGATGCCGTCCTGGCGCTTCCCGGGCTCGTATAGAGGACACTCCGCCAATGTACAGCAATCTTGCTAGCTCTGTAGCCTGGGTGCTGGATAGTGGTTAGGGCGCCGACCCTTGGGGTATCTAAGGGTCCTCGAGGTCAAGTCCCGTAATGGCACGAAACTTCTCGAATTAACAAATCACCTCCAGGGGGGTGTGTGATCTCAGCCTGTGCTATTCCTTTCCGGAGGTCGGCGCAGAACCATTTGCACGGCCGACCAGCTACCTTGTAAGGTTGGACACTTAATTCCAGCGCGATAGCCGTGTCTATAACCAATGGATGCAACCAGCGGCCAGCGAGGGGCTGCACGCGATAGAAAGGAGTGTGGGAGCGTCATTATCATGTACATTTGGCAACTTCATGCGTACGTTTGCGCTAAGAGGGGAAAACAAATTGTAGTGTGAGACACCCGTCTCGATCCCCGGTCTTGGTACGAACACAAGCATCTTGATGAGCAGTGCCAAAAAACTTGGCGCCCACCCGGGGGCGTGCTCTCCACACCCCAACGAGCAAGCAGGAAACCCAGGAAGCTTCTTAGACCAACAGAGAGAGCACGAGAGCCTCGGACTCGTGGAATGCGCCTTTGTTCTCAAACGACCAATAACTCAGTAGGAAGGGAGGCCACTTAACCCTCCTTCACACGACGGCGTTGTTTTAACTGCCACAACACACCCAATTATTTCTACTGGCTTTCTACTCCTTTGATGCTCTCTCTCTTTCTTAGCATGCTCCTCAAGCAAAAAGTCTAAAGAGAGATATAGGTGTTTGTGTTTGTGTTTTTGTGTTTGGCCGTGTAGTATTTCGGTTTTGGCATTGTAATGGACACATTCCACACAACACACCACCCCCGACACTGATCACACACACAACACCAACACACAAACGTAATTATTTTATTAGATTGAACTCCACGTTAACACTCTTCTTTTCATTTTCCTATCTATATTTCTGCTCGCTCGGTGTGAGAAGGAGGGCTCAGTTCTCTGTAGTATTTGGCCCACTCTCCTCTTGAGCTATAAACTCCTTTTTACCCTCGTCGAGACAATTTCTGGGGTTCCACAATCCCTGTTCCCCTTCTACCGGAGCTTAAACTGCTTTTTCTGCATGATTTCGTCCACAATATGCCCGCCCGACAACCCTATGTTTGTGTATTCAGATGTGTTTTGCCCAGCAGCTACCATCTGTTCTCTGGAATTTCGCCTATGTTTTCATAAATCCCAACCAATCCGTGTAGTGTGTCTATCCTCGCGAGATCAAACCCCCTCCGTATCGTTACCTATCGAAATCAGCGGTCTCATTACAAACAGCCCGAATTTTAGGGTTTTTTTCCTTCTCGCTTTTTTTTTTATCTATCCACAACCAACCAGTCCGTGTTTGTAGCCAACGAGCGAGGAGTGCCTCTCTCTACCCTCCATCGCAAATTGGTGCGCGGGTCTCATTGTTCTTCCATTTGTCCCCGTAACAAGCCCACCTGCGTGATGCTTAATGTCGCACGCTATATAAACAATCAGTGGGTTATATAACCTCGGATCATTTTCTCAAATTTCATTCCTTGGCACCCTCCACTCAAAGGAAACGACAGACCACATTAAATAACCCAAACCATTCTTCATATAGACGCTTGATGGAGAGGGGGTTACAAAAGACTTGCAGAGGAACACTTAGGGGGAGGTGTCGTCATTAATCCCTGAAGAAGTTACTTCTCTTGGTCATCCATCCCCACTCCTCTATTCAGGTTTGTCCATTTTCTTGCTTAATGTGTGTAATTGCGTTCTCACTGGCAGTTAGTTGGCTCTTTAAATCCTCTGACAAGTAGTTCTTCCCTGATCTCCGGTCATGTTTAAATAAGCTTTTTGCGGTTCATTTCCCAGAAAAAGGCAAACTCCTCTTTATCTCTTTGCTGATGACTCCACCCTCTGCTGGACCATCGGTCATCCCTCAGACCGGCAAGCAGCAGCTTCTTTGATCTCTGCAGATCTGGGTAAAATCACAAACTGGTCCAACGCGTGGAACATGTCTTTCAATCCTGATAAATCTCACACTCACTATGTCTCTCCGAAAAGACCGTTTAGAAACCCCCTCATCTACTTTCTCAACAATCCTCTGGAAGAAGTCCTTTCTTTCAAGCTTCTGGGTCTCACGATCTGCCATGACCTTTCCTGGGAAGCCACATTTCCAACCTGGCCTCCAGGCAGACTGGGCATCCTCCGACGTGCAAAGTCTTTCCTCGGCCACCTGAACTCTTGACCACATACAAAGCTTTCATCCACAGCTGATGGAGTACTGCCTCCCCTCTAGGCTGGTGCTCCTGCTCTTCACCTTTCTCGATTCACGCTGCGGAACCAAGGCATTTAGGATCATTGGTACTCCCACGTTGAGGCCGAGTCTTTGGCCTCTCACTCTCTCACCGCAGGCTGGTTGGGGTCTTCCTGTCTTCTACCGTCTCCTCTCCGTCTCACTCCCCCTCCTTTGCGTGAAGTCCCCCCCCTTGTCTGCGATATGTCCCCCCCCTCCCACCGATATGTCCGCAGGAGCAGTGGCTACAATGAGATGCTCTAGGCCACCAAAAAATGCCCCTGTCTGCGTTAAAAACGTACCAAAATGACAAAATTCACTTGCCTGCACTGTCACCTCAACCTCTTTTGGTATTCACTCCTTCAGATGTTTGTACCCCTACCTTTGCTTACCTTCATTGCTGGGAATTGCTACCTATGGG